>CM061531.1:139206665-139709188 GCA_030545055.2 Neoaliturus tenellus | reverse complement strand
CAAGGCGTCGACATCAAGAGCATCCGAAGGTAGTAGAGCTCCCCGCGATTGGGCGGGATCCAAAACAACCTACACACCTTCTCTCCACGCTGGCGAGCCGTGACGAAGTGCTTTCCGTCAGGGTGGTCGTACACTGGTTGAATGGCTGGACGTTTGGCGTGTATAATGTACTTCTCATAGAAAGACTGGTACGTAACAGAGTCAAACATCTCGCCGGGAGGTCTGTTGAAGTACAATATCAACTTAGAGCTCGCTCTACTGATCGCGTCTACCAAGTCGTCCGGTCGAAAACAGACGTGTTGCTTCCCTTCAAGATGAACGGGTAGACACTCGACAGTGGGTTCTGACTTGGAGATTGGAAAGTCCAAGAGACGCCAACAGGCGTCGCTTGCACCGACCATTCGCTTCGTCACGTAGTGCTCTACCTCGTCCTCCTGTCCTCCTAAAGGAGTGATGGCGACATTTTGAAGGGAACCACCTTTCATCATGTATTTGAACAGGTACTTAATGACGCGACGAGTAGAAGCAAGCTCCAGATTAATGTGGGCCTCGTATTTAAGTAACAAAGCCGCATTGTACGGCACCACCCACCCGTCGTGGACCGTAACAGACCTTCCGCGAGATGTTATGACACCAGTATTTCTATGGTCCCGTCTGTACTGGACGAAACCTCGTTCATCAACATAAGTGGTCTGGCAGCAAGGTTTGGGGAAGAACTTGGTGCAGTAACCCTTTGCAGAATCCCAGCACGGGAAGTCGGTGCGATAGTCGGTGCCGCAAGGGCCATGAATCAAGTGTTGCAGCACCAACTTCCTGAGCCTCCCACCGGCTTCCTCCTCCCGAGGGGATATCTGCGCGAATCACGGAGTCGATTTCGTGCGCTTGAACTGGACCGTCTCCGTCAATCTTGAAAACAATGTGAGCGTGAGGAAGCCCCCCTCATTTGCATCTCGATGACGTAGACGATATAGCTCGTGCGCCCGAACATCGCTCCGCTGCGCAGATCTCGGAGAAGTTCAAGCAGTTTGATCTGGAAAATTCTGCAAGCCGTGCTAGGGTCACTGCGCCCAGTTCCGTGGGGACAGGCTTTCTTATTTTCCTCCCAAGTCGCGCTGTACGTAAATGTAAGAAAATACGTCGGTGAGCCCAGGCGCGAGACCAGAGCCATTGAATTCTCATAGTGAATTTTCATGTACCTAGGCCCACTGGTAAACGTACTTGGAGGTAAATCTTTCCAGGCTGCGCTCCACCTTCACCCTGGATGGTTTCGTCACGGCCGATGTCATCAATGACCTGCCTTCCTGCCAGACCTCCATGTTGTGCATCGACGAGTTCGTCCAGTTGTCCTATCCGCATTGCATTTCGGGCTGAGGATTCGTTTGACAAAACTTAATAAATCTGAGTCGTTCCTCTTCAAATCTCGCGAACATCTCGACCTGCCAAGCTTGCGAAAGACGGCCGAGGTGCGAGAAACGAGGGTTGGATAACAGAAGGCAACGCGAATAATTGTACTGTGAAAGCTTTTTCCCTTTGTTATCCAACATTCCAACGTGCCAGCCCAAATTACCTTGCGGATAGAGCAGTGGGTACTGGAAGGGTTCCATGAGAGGACTGAAGAGGTCGATTGTGGAAGGCCTTTCAGAACCCATTTTCCAGACAGTAAGTCTCCGTGGTTCTACATCCGCCTCGTCAGTGCTAAGCACGGCGTGCACCTCGACGCCTGTTTCCCTGTCACCAAGAACAGGGCCATGAGTAGCTCGACTTGTCACTTGAAATTCCAAGCGAGCATTCATCGATTCCTCATTACTTAATCGCCTAAACTCATTAATGAAAGGATTTAAGGAGTATAAGTAATCATTAATGGAGTCGATGATACTGGAGTCAAGCGACCTACCCAAAGCAATGTTACGGCGCTCTTCGCCGTCGTCAATATAGAGGCGGCACCGGTTTACAAGTTGGACGACACCTTCATTAGTCTTGAACTTTTGGCCTTCAGCATTTAAACTGTACACTTGGTGGTAAATTCTCCCTTCAATCTTAAAAAAGGAAAGACCTTTAGGGATGCCGGTATCCACCAGAAATTTCGAGGGCGCAGAAAGCAAACAGGTCGTTGTAGGCGCGCGCTCTGTCGAGGAAAGAGCGGTTAGAGTAAAATGGCGCATTAAGAGGGGGCAGTTTCAATACATTGTATGAACCCTCGCCGCAACACCATTTTTTACGATCCTCTTCTTCCTCGAACAGAAGTGCTTGACAATGAGGACAGACAAAGACATCGTCACTCCAAAGGCAGATCTTCTTTAATTTGTAAGGTGTTACATGATTTAATGTTTCACCGCTCAATGTGCCATAGGGCCGTTAGTGATGATACGTCGAGCAAGTGAGGCAGGCAAGTGACGGAGCTCATTGAGCTTTGGGTTTCTAAAGCGAAACAGTGTTTGTCTTTGACTGGATGCACCAGTGTGTGATTGGTTATAGCGTTGAACAGCAGCCCTGTTGATCTCAGGATGCTGTTGGCTGTAACGGCGAACAGCATCTCTGTTGACCTCAGGATGCCGTTGGCTGTAACGTTTTACAGCATCTCTGTTGACCTCAGGGTGCTCTGCAATGTATCGACGAACAGCGTCACGATTTATTTTAGGGTTCCGTTGCCTGTAACGCCTTTTTGCCTCTCTCAATTGCTCCTCTCTTGTGGTAGTCAAGACTTTAGGGCGTCCGCGCTTTACCTTTTTTGGCCTTCCAATGGCTTTGCGTTTTATTATACTTTTTAAAGGAGATAAAATTACTCTAGGACTTACATTCAATTTTGAGTCTAAGAAGTTCTTTACTATACGAGACCTTGGCGGTGTTTGTGTAGCTTCCGGTAAGGTAACCAAAGCCCTTGCAATCGGTTCGATGCACTCAATGTGTTGCCTAAGGATCAGCCGAGTTATGGAGAATTGCCTCGCAATTCCGTCCAGAGCCGCGTTTGACAACAACAATGAGGCCAGCGATGGATAACTATGGCATTGAAACAGTCTTGCCAGGTTGTTGTTGTGATTCGCGATGTCATATTGACGGCTCTCGTTCACTGGGTGAGGATCAAACAGGTACAGCTGTGAGTCGGAACGCCAAAACGCAACTGTAACTGTTTGTCCAGTGAACAGAAACCCGATTTCTCGGCTGTCCTCGGCCATTAAGCCTTCCAACACGTTGGCCAGAGACATCACGGCGACCCCTACATCATCCACTGTCACTGGGTAGAGGGCGTCGTGCACAACTGTGTTCTCTACAACGTCGACGGACTGTCCCTGAATACAGAATCCCTGGGGAAGTTCGTCGGTTGCCAAGTAGAGCCCATCACCAATACGATTCTCATCTCTTAATGTCCTGTAAACAAGATCACCAGCTATGAGAATCGTATCGATGCCCGCTGTAGAGAATTCCAACCCAAGGGTCTTCCAAGCAAGGGCACAAGCAGATATCGCAGTACATTGAGTATTACTGCTAGTTGGAAACCTCTGCTCGTCCCCCTGATGGAAAGATCCCTGGGCGACACATGCGAATGACATGTGCACATTATTCAGCTGAAATATTGAAGAATCCATAGAGTGGCTAATCGAATTACTGCAGTCAGAATAAGAGACTTTAGTAGGAGTATCGGATTAAACGACTCAGTTATATGAGGGAACCAGTTTGTCATAATAGAGGCGAGAACCGAAAACGTTTATTTGCAAGTGCTGACTTATTTTGGAAATAATGATTTGTAAAGAGGATTATTATCTTTTTAATTTGATTAATGTGTCTATTTATTTTATAAAAGAATGCGGTTTAGGAAATTATATATATTTTACGCGATAAAAACTTTTGCCGCTGTGGTTTAATAGCCGTACTTCGTTACCGACATTCTTTTGACAACTAAAGTTGGTAAGAAAGTTTATTACTATTTTTGGCCGATATTGCGGTTAGACCTAATCGAGTTTATAATATCCACCAAATTTCTGGTATATATGTGCAATACAATAAATAAAAATATTGAAATACTGTTTTTGTAGAATTTTTTAATTTATTAAGTTCGCCATTTTTAAGGGCGAAAAGGGTGGGATACGGCAACATTTTAAAAATAAAATATAACCGTTAAAAAATATTTATCGATAATAGCGGTACTTTCATTATTTTAAATTGAATCTCAAAAACTATACGTGGAAATGTTATCAGAATTTAGTATTTTCCATTTATTTTAATAAACTTAGATTTAATTTGACCAATTGCTAGCACCATAGTATGACCGAGTTGAGTCTATAGTTTGTACTAAGTTTCAGGCATCTGTGTGCCATAGTAGTAAATAAGAAATATTAAAATAGCGATTTGTTTGTGGAATAATTTATAAATTTTGAAATTACGCCCCTTTTTAAGGGTGAAGGGGGTGAGTTACGCCAAAATGTCGTAGGACCAAACTTGTAGAGCGTCTATAATAGTATATATTATTGGCCAATTATATATCAAAATAGCAATATATTTACCAGGTTAAAGTGAACTACTAACACATTACATGAAAAAATGTAAATAATTTTGTGATTTTACCATTTTTTGGACTAATCTTCGCTTGTAATAGGCAAATAGCTACTACTATAGAAAGAACATGTTGAGGTCATAATATAAACAGAAATACATTCATATGTGTTACATAATAGCAAAAAAAGATATCAAAATAGCGCAATTATTTCGAAAATTTTTAGAAATTTTGGAAGTACGCCCCTTTTTAAGGGTGAAGGGGGTAAGATACGGCATAATTTCACAGGGCCAAACTTGTAGAACGTTTGATTCCCAACTAACGATTTTCCCTCAGATTTGAGCTAGGACCTCTCGTTCAAAAGTTACAGCGAAAATAGTAAAACCTTACAAATTCTGGTTACCGGTTTCCACCCTTCGTTATTTTTTTGGGGTGTTAAAATGCAAAATTGTCGGTTTTCATACTTTTCCCAGGGGTATCAGATATTCAGCCACCCACATGCAAAAAATCAAGTTTCCAGCTCAGCCGCAAGTTGTCTAGAATTTGTATGGATGAGTGAGTGAGTGAGTTACACATGGGGCTGTATATATTATAGACTCGCCTACGGCTCGATGGGGGCTCCGCCCCCATGCCCCCTTAGGGGTTGCCCTAAATTTGTAGAATAATTTAAAGTCAAATTAACTGTCTATTAAGTATCGTACTAAGTATTAGAAGTATATAGCGTTAAAATCACGGCACAAGTTACACAGAAAAGTCATTGAATGCGAAATTCGGCTGAGATTTTCACACGGGGTGAATTTGAATAAGTAATCTAAAATAAATTTAAATTAAACGAGAACCTAACATTTAAATCTGTTCTTTTTGTTCAACACTTATTTAAACATATCAAAAACAAATTTTAAGTGTGAAAAAAATCTAATATAAGACACTGAATATAAATCAAACAGGAAGATAATAATTAACTGTCTATGAAGTATTCTACGAAGTAATCGAAGTATGTTACGTTAAGATCACGGCTCAAGTTTCACAGAAAATCCATTCCATGCGAAATTCGATCGGAAGAATAATCCCGTGTGAGTTTGAAAAAGTAATCTAAAATAAATTGAAACAAAACTAAATCTGTTAGTTCTGCTCAACAGTTATTTAAAAATTCCCTAAGACATATTTATGATGTGTGTGAAAATATAAAAGGAACGAGCTTTCCATGCAGCACAATCTCATTGCTATTTTGAAGTCAGGTGGATAACAACAAGTTATATAAAATTTCAGTAATAATAAAAATTGCATATCGTTCTTAAAATAACGATTTGAGACACGACAAAAAGTGAAAGGTCTAAAAGTTTGATTTATGTCACTTATTCACAAACAATCTATACTTTAAAGTATACGTAACAGAGAAATAAGTTCAGAATCAACAGATATATCACATAATATTAGCTGGCATTAATTACAACTTTACTAAGATCATGAAAAAATCACGTCTACATTTGGTAAACCCCTCATATAAATAAATAAGTAAACATTAAAAATACATACTGGAAGGTTAAGGATCAACAAAACGTTAAATAAAGACACTTCTAAATACAGCGAATTTGTTTTAAATATTGCTGTCAAGCTAAGGTAATACAATCTTTAAGCTTATGGGGAAGCAAAATTCAAAATTCAGCAACATAGAGCTAAATTAAATAAAATGTTTTGCAGTATATGAAAAGGCAACAAAAAACTTGAATTAGGAATACAACTCCTTTCTTCAATCTCTGTGTATCGACTTAGATAGTAAAATGAAATATATTCGCTAAAATCGTCTCAAATAATTTAGAAGCCAACCGTTTTTGCCGCTAGAGCATGAAAACTGAAATAACATCACATGTGGAATTTGAATTTGTGGTCGTTACATCTAAAAAATGAGCTAAAACAACTGTAAATATCTAACACATAACATAACAATACTATGACCTGAAAATTGACGGAAGGAAATACGCCAATTTGTCGAAATATTGGTTTTCAAATATCCAAAATAGTATTAACATTAGATCCCTACGAGAAAATTGCCTTGGAAAAGCTACGCAAGAATCGTTACGAAACAAAATATTTTATAAAACATCTTATTTCATGAATGCGATAATAACTCAAACTTACTGTAGTGTAGTTAAATTTGTTCAATAATATAAGTACGAGAACTAAACCTGTTAACTGAACATCACTAAAACAGTAAATGAAAATGTCTGTGTAAACTGTCACCCGAAATGGGAATTCATCCATAGTAGAAGAAAAATCTCCATTAATCTTTCAAGCTAGCGCACATGCTGCATTAGTTACAAATTGGGCATTTCCCATGGTAAAATAGCCGCTCTCAATACAGCAACTTACCGTCGTTCAGGTTAAATTAATGAATATCTTTCAAGGAATACGTTGTTGGTATCAAGCACGGGTGTAGTTGAAAGAAATCATTTAAAAATGAGCGAGAACTAAACCTGCTAAGTGATCTACGATACCACGCGGTGATATACGCTGATACGGCTGAACTACGTTACCGACAAATCTATATTTTTTTACCTTTTTTAAAGTTTAAAAGTAAAGAAGTTGTAGTTTTATGATTTTCCCTAAATTGAAACATCTCAAAGAATGTCCATGCCAAATTTCAAGTCTCTATCTCAAACGGTCGCTTCAGGAATTTAATATCATCAGTGAGTGAGTCAGTCAGTTACACATGGGGCTGTATATATTATAGACTCGCCTACGGCTCGATGGGGGCTCCGCCCCCATTCCCCAGGCCGGTTCCGGCGAATTATTAGTAGTTGATAAATAGAGTCGAAGCCCAGAGAAAAATGTTGTTAGTAGTTTAGAGGAAAATTGAAATATACATAGAAACGATCAATAGTTAAATAAATCAAGTTTGAGTAATAATGGAGTAAAAAACGAGGAATAGTGGGTGGTAAGTAGGTTTAAGTAGTAATTATAGTTTAGTTTAAGTACAGTTGGTAAAAGTAGTAAGGTAGTTAACATAGTTAAGGTAAATTATAGTTAGTTAAAGTGTGTTAGTTAAAGTAGTAAGGTAGTGGATGATAGTTAAGGAATAGTTGGTTGGAGTTTAGTTTAAGTAGTAGTTGAAGTAGTTTAATTGTAGTAGTTGGTATATGTAAAATAAAAAAATAAAACTGCATTTTGTATAGTTAATTTGTTTCCCTGTCAGTTAGCCAGAACCTATTATTAGTTCGGCGTATCCAGTCTCGCCACGGGGAGGCCGGGAAACCAGAGACCATATGTACAATATTTACAAATCCTTAATCTAAAACACACCGGGCAGTTTGATATGCAGTTACCCTCGCCTCTGCGAATAAGTTCAAATCTTAAATCTAAAAACACACCGGGTAGTATGTTAAGCAGTTCCACTTGTCTCTGCTGCATACCCTAAAACAAATCAAACACACAATTCAAAACAAAAATAAAAACAGCAGGGACTTTTGATGAGGCAGGCCTATCGTACTGCCATAGTCAAAATCCGCCGGGGAAGTTTTGATAAAGCAGGCCCCCTAGCCTACTGCTTAGTCAAATCTGGGACTAACGAAGTAGTTCGCCATACACGATGTTTATCGCATATGCGACTCCGTCGTGGACTCTGTCGGGACGAACAAGGACAATGATGTCGTCAGGGCTGCGAACCCTACTGAGCAGGACGTACAGTTGGCCGTGTGTGAAACAGTCACTGCGAAGGTCGACTCCGACACGGTCGATAGTCTGACCTTGACTCTTATGGCCGGTCATAGAGTATGCCAGCATCAGTGGGAACTGACGTCGACGGACGAATAACGGCGAGCCTTCCACTAACGGAAATCTAAAGACTATCCGGGGAATGCCGATGGGTACCGTGTCGTGGGGGCTTCTAACAGTAATCAGACGGTTTGAGATCGCCGTCACGATTACTTTAGTGCCGTTAACCAATCCGTCGGCGATATTCAAGTTCCTCATGATGAGACACACTGATCCGACCTTAAGACGCAGGACGTGATCAGGGACACCCTTGCCTGTAGCCTGGTTCAGCAGGGGGACTTCGACGCCGAGCTCGTCATCGTTCTCCTTGTCCACAGTGTCGGCGCTTCGCAACTCATGAAGGCGACCTTCGACCGAATTCAAAACGATATTGTTTATCTCGGTGACGTTCGCATTCAGAGTTGAGATGATCGCACGACGAGAACACTGATCGGGATCGCAGAGTACGTCGAGAGGGAATATGTTTTCAATTAGGGCATCCAGACACGTGAGAAACCTCACCCCCGTCAAGGGGATAAGGTTATCGCACAGTCTGCCCTCCCCGAAAGTTCTGGACGGAACAGTTCCGTTTCCTACACGAAGGAGGAATTCAGAGTATTCGCTGGAACTGCTCGTCCTGTGCGGTGTCGTCAGCGTAAAAACTCGGAACGATCTCCACAGACGCGAAGCCCGAAGAGAAACGCATACTACGTCGGATGGCGTACGTGCCTTAACAACAACGGGCGCGATCTGACGGAAATCCCCAGAGCACAGAAAGATCTTTCCCCCGAATGGCTCGTCACAGTTCATGAGATCCCGAAGAGATCGGTCGAGGATCTCGAAAATGTAACGGTGGGCCATCGGGGCCTCGTCAAAGACGATGAGCTGTGAGGCTCTGATCAGTTCTGCGCGCTGGGAACCGTTGGAAATGTTCCAAACGCCAGTACCGTCACCGAGGTCGAGCGGAAGCCGGAACATGCTATGCGCGGTTGAACCACCCGGCATGTTACTGGCGGCGATACCCGAACTGGCTACGGCAAGAGCGACGTGACGACAACTTCGCACATACGCGAGTATGGCACGGAGAAGGGAGGTCTTACCATAACCTCCGGGACCGTCGAGGAAGATGGCCCTTGAGGATTGGCGGGCGCCTTGTCTGTGAAGAAGGGAACGTACGTATTGAAGAACACGGCTCTGGTCTTCTGAGAGTCGCGGTTCCCATTCTTCGACAATCGCCCGCTGTTGGTTCTCGCCGAATTCCAACAGTTCCCTCCCCAATTCTGTCGTGTCATCCCTCACATCCGGGAGACCGCAATCAACCAAACATAATCCCTGTCGACGCAAACCACGATCGATCTCGATCAATGCCAGTTTGAAGGCTAATTCAGGGTCAGAAGGGTTCCTGTCTAAGTGATCCTCGCAAAGGGAGTTCTTGAAGGCCTCCCACAGAATAGCTGCAGGAGCCCCCATGTTGCAGAGGAGCACGAAGAAGGAACGGAGCCTCCGACCAACCATGAAACCAGAGGCTTCGCGCAGCGCTTCGCGGTACTCTTGTTCGTCTTCCACCAGGCCGAGGCGACGACAGACTTCCTGGAACGTGCGGCATTCAGGTCCGCCACGTGAAAGCAGGTCATTATAGCCTCGGCAAGGCGTCGACATCAAGAGCATCCGAAGGTAGTAGAGCTCCCCGCGATTGGGCGGGATCCAAAACAACCTACACACCTTCTCTCCACGCTGGCGAGCCGTGACGAAGTGCTTTCCGTCAGGGTGGTCGTACACTGGTTGAATGGCTGGACGTTTGGCGTGTATAATGTACTTCTCATAGAAAGACTGGTACGTAACAGAGTCAAACATCTCGCCGGGAGGTCTGTTGAAGTACAATATCAACTTAGAGCTCGCTCTACTGATCGCGTCTACCAAGTCGTCCGGTCGAAAACAGACGTGTTGCTTCCCTTCAAGATGAACGGGTAGACACTCGACAGTGGGTTCTGACTTGGAGATTGGAAAGTCCAAGAGACGCCAACAGGCGTCGCTTGCACCGACCATTCGCTTCGTCACGTAGTGCTCTACCTCGTCCTCCTGTCCTCCTAAAGGAGTGATGGCGACATTTTGAAGGGAACCACCTTTCATCATGTATTTGAACAGGTACTTAATGACGCGACGAGTAGAAGCAAGCTCCAGATTAATGTGGGCCTCGTATTTAAGTAACAAAGCCGCATTGTACGGCACCACCCACCCGTCGTGGACCGTAACAGACCTTCCGCGAGATGTTATGACACCAGTATTTCTATGGTCCCGTCTGTACTGGACGAAACCTCGTTCATCAACATAAGTGGTCTGGCAGCAAGGTTTGGGGAAGAACTTGGTGCAGTAACCCTTTGCAGAATCCCAGCACGGGAAGTCGGTGCGATAGTCGGTGCCGCAAGGGCCATGAATCAAGTGTTGCAGCACCAACTTCCTGAGCCTCCCACCGGCTTCCTCCTCCGAGGGGATATCTGCGCGAATCACGGAGTCGATTTCGTGCGCTTGAACTGGACCGTCTCCGTCAATCTTGAAAACAATGTGAGCGTGAGGAAGCCCCCTCATTTGCATCTCGATGACGTAGACGATATAGCTCGTGCGCCCGAACATCGCTCCGCTGCGCAGATCTCGGAGAAGTTCAAGCAGTTTGATCTGGAAAATTCTGCAAGCCGTGCTAGGGTCACTGCGCCCAGTTCCGTGGGGACAGGCTTTCTTATTTTCCTCCCAAGTCGCGCTGTACGTAAATGTAAGAAAATACGTCGGTGAGCCCAGGCGCGAGACCAGAGCCATTGAATTCTCATAGTGAATTTTCATGTACCTAGGCCCACTGGTAAACGTACTTGGGAGGTAAATCTTTCCAGGCTGCGCTCCACCTTCACCCTGGATGGTTTCGTCACGGCCGATGTCATCAATGACCTGCCTTCCTGCCAGACCTCCATGTTGTGCATCGACGAGTTCGTCCAGTTGTCCTATCCGCATTGCATTTCGGGCTGAGGATTTCGTTTGACAAAACTTAATAAATCTGAGTCGTTCCTCTTCAAATCTCGCGAACATCTCGACCTGCCAAGCTTGCGAAAGACGGCCGAGGTGCGAGAAACGAGGGTTGGATAACAGAAGGCAACGCGAATAATTGTACTGTGAAAGCTTTTTCCCTTTGTTATCCAACATTCCAACGTGCCAGCCCAAATTACCTTGCGGATAGAGCAGTGGGTACTGGAAGGGTTCCATGAGAGGACTGAAGAGGTCGATTGTGGAAGGCCTTTCAGAACCCATTTTCCAGACAGTAAGTCTCCGTGGTTCTACATCCGCCTCGTCAGTGCTAAGCACGGCGTGCACCTCGACGCCTGTTTCCCTGTCACCAAGAACAGGGCCATGAGTAGCTCGACTTGTCACTTGAAATTCCAAGCGAGCATTCATCGATTCCTCATTACTTAATCGCCTAAACTCATTAATGAAAGGATTTAAGGAGTATAAGTAATCATTAATGGAGTCGATGATACTGGAGTCAAGCGACCTACCCAAAGCAATGTTACGGCGCTCTTCGCCGTCGTCAATATAGAGGCGGCACCGGTTTACAAGTTGGACGACACCTTCATTAGTCTTGAACTTTTGGCCTTCAGCATTTAAACTGTACACTTGGTGGTAAATTCTCCCTTCAATCTTAAAAAAGGAAAGACCTTTAGGATGCCGGTATCCACCAGAAATTTCGAGGGCGCAGAAAGCAAACAGGTCGTTGTAGGCGCGCGCTCTGTCGAGGAAAGAGCGGTTAGAGTAAAATGGCGCATTAAGAGGGGGCAGTTTCAATACATTGTATGAACCCTCGCCGCAACACCATTTTTTACGATCCTCTTCTTCCTCGAACAGAAGTGCTTGACAATGAGGACAGACAAAGACATCGTCACTCCAAAGGCAGATCTTCTTTAATTTGTAAGGTGTTACATGATTTAATGTTTCACCGCTCCAATGTGCCATAGGGCCGTTAGTGATGATACGTCGAGCAAGTGAGGCAGGCAAGTGACGGAGCTCATTGAGCTTTGGGTTTCTAAAGCGAAACAGTGTTTGTCTTTGACTGGATGCACCAGTGTGTGATTGGTTATAGCGTTGAACAGCAGCCCTGTTGATCTCAGGATGCTGTTGGCTGTAACGGCGAACAGCATCTCTGTTGACCTCAGGATGCCGTTGGCTGTAACGTTTTACAGCATCTCTGTTGACCTCAGGGTGCTCTGCAATGTATCGACGAACAGCGTCACGATTTATTTTAGGGTTCCGTTGCCTGTAACGCCTTTTTGCCTCTCTCAATTGCTCCTCTCTTGTGGTAGTCAAGACTTTAGGGCGTCCGCGCTTTACCTTTTTTGGCCTTCCAATGGCTTTGCGTTTTATTATACTTTTTAAAGGAGATAAAATTACTCTAGGACTTACATTCAATTTTGAGTCTAAGAAGTTCTTTACTATACGAGACCTTGGCGGTGTTTGTGTAGCTTCCGGTAAGGTAACCAAAGCCCTTGCAATCGGTTCGATGCACTCAATGTGTTGCCTAAGGATCAGCCGAGTAATGGAGAATTGCCTCGCAATTCCGTCCAGAGCCGCGTTTGACAACAACAATGAGGCCAGCGATGGATAACTATGGCATTGAAACAGTCTTGCCAGGTTGTTGTTGTGATTCGCGATGTCATATTGACGGCTCTCGTTCACTGGGTGAGGATCAAACAGGTACAGCTGTGAGTCGGAACGCCAAAACGCAACTGTAACTGTTTGTCCAGTGAACAGAAACCCGATTTCTCGGCTGTCCTCGGCCATTAAGCCTTCCAACACGTTGGCCAGAGACATCACGGCGACCCCTACATCATCCACTGTCACTGGGTAGAGGGCGTCGTGCACAACTGTGTTCTCTACAACGTCGACGGACTGTCCCTGAATACAGAATCCCTGGGGAAGTTCGTCGGTTGCCAAGTAGAGCCCATCACCAATACGATTCTCATCTCTTAATGTCCTGTAAACAAGATCACCAGCTATGAGAATCGTATCGATGCCCGCTGTAGAGAATTCCAACCCAAGGGTCTTCCAAGCAAGGGCACAAGCAGATATCGCAGTACATTGAGTATTACTGCTAGTTGGAAACCTCTGCTCGTCCCCCTGATGGAAAGATCCCTGGGCGACACATGCGAATGACATGTGCACATTATTCAGCTGAAATATTGAAGAATCCATAGAGTGGCTAATCGAATTACTGCAGTCACAATAAGAGACCTTAGTAGGAGTATCGGATTAAACGACTCAGTTATATGAGGGAACCAGTTTGTCATAATAGAGGCGAGAACCTAAAACGTTTATTTGCAAGTGCTGACTTATTTTGGAAATAATGATTTGTAAAGAGGATTATTATCTTTTTAATTTGATTAATGTGTCTATTTATTTTATAAAAGAATGCGGTTTAGGAAATTATATATATTTTACGCGATAAAAACTTTTGCCGCTGTGGTTTAATAGCCGTACTTCGTTACCGACATTCTTTTGACAACTAAAGTTGGTAAGAAAGTTTATTACTATTTTTGGCTGATATTGCGGTTAGGCCTAATCGAGTTTATAATATCCACCAAATTTCTGGTATATATGTGCAATACAATAAATAAAAATATTGAAATACTGTTTTTGTAGAATTTTTTAATTTATTAAGTTCGCCATTTTTAAGGGCGAAAAGGGTGGGATACGGCAACATTTTAAAAATAAAATATAACCGTTAAAAAATATTTATCGATAATAGCGGTACTTTCATTATTTTAAATTGAATCTCAAAAACTATACGTGGAAATGTTATCAGAATTTAGTATTTTCCATTTATTTTAATAAACTTAGATTTAATTTGACCAATTGCTAGCACCATAGTATGACCGAGTTGAGTCTATAGTTTGTACTAAGTTTCAGGCATCTGTGTGCCATGGTAGTAAATAAGAAATATTAAAATAGCGATTTGTTTGTGGAATAATTTATAAATTTTGAAATTACGCCCCTTTTTAAGGGTGAAGGGGGTGAGTTACGCCAAAATGTCGTAGGACCAAACTTGTAGAGCGTCTATAATAGTATATATTATTGGCCAATTATATATCAAAATAGCAATATATTTACCAGGTTAAAGTGAACTACTAACACATTACATGAAAAAATGTAAATAATTTTGTGATTTTACCATTTTTTGGACTAATCTTCGCTTGTAATAGGCAAATAGCTACTACTATAGAAAGAACATGTTGAGGTCATAATATAAACAGAAATACATTCATATGTGTTACATAATAGCAAAAAAAGATATCAAAATAGCGCAATTATTTCGAAAATTTTTAGAAATTTTGGAAGTACGCCCCTTTTTAAGGGTGAAGGGGTGTAAGATACGGCATAATTTCACAGGGCCAAACTTGTAGAACGTTTGATTCCCAACTAACGATTTTCCCTCAGATTTGAGCTAGGACCTCTCGTTCAAAAGTTACAGCGAAAATAGTAAAACCTTACAAATTCTGGTTACCGGTTTCCACCCTTCGTTATTTTTTTGGGGTGTTAAAATGCAAAATTGTCGGTTTTCATACTTTTCCCAGGGGTATCAGATATTCAGCCACCCACATGCAAAAAATCAAGTTTCCAGCTCAGCCGCAAGTTGTCTAGAATTTGTATGGATGAGTGAGTGAGTGAGTTACACATGGGGCTGTATATATTATAGACTCGCCTACGGCTCGATGGGGGCTCCGCCCCCATGCCCCCTTAGGGGGTTGCCCCGAATTCGTTAAACGCTCTGTCTCAAGTACCGAACAGGCTAGTTTGGGCCTCTATGCCCCCCTAATTTCGCCCTAAATGCGTAAATTAATAAAACGTAAAGTTTAAAATACGTTAATTCCATGGAAGAACTGCACAGTCAATACAGTAACAAAACCGTCAAATACACGAAATTCACAATCAATAGTAAACAAAGCTTTTAAAAAAACTCATATGAATCGGTTTTAATACCCCTTCGTAATTAGCTTTCGTTTTAAAGTTTTTAGCTGTGAAATTATAATTATTTATGTAAATATTTTAGGTGTTATGCTGATAAAAATATATTCTTTAGGTTAGACTATTGTTGCTGTGTTAAATGAAAAGGAATTTTAATTGAAAGAGTTATAGTTGTTGCTGCTATCATTATATTTAATAGTAGTAGTTATAGTAACAAATATTTCTCTATTAGGTAACTAAATATAAATTTTAAAATTAATATAAATTTGATATATATATAGAGATACAATCATGGGAAAAATGACATAATCCCCTGCCTCACCCAACTCAAATAAAAACTTGAAAATTTCAGGAAATAGATGGAAAACGTTTGAATCACTGAAATAGCGAATAACATTCAAATCAATGAGCGAAAACAAGAATTAAATAACATGAAAACAAAATAATAGGAAAGAATAAAAACTTGGTGGATCCGCAAAAAAACCCTACTATTATAAACTACGATTTATATAAATATGAAATCGAGACCTGTGAAATAATAATTTATTCATAAAAATCTGTTAGTTTTGTTCAATAGTCATTTAAAAATTCTCTAAAACATATTTTAAGTGTGCATATATTAAAATATAATACAAAACATTGAATATAAATAAAACAGAAAGATAATAATTTACTGTCTATTAGGTATTGTAGAAAGTAATCGACGCATATTACGTTAAGATCACGGAACAGGCTATAGGGTAAATTCATATAATGCGAAATTCGGCCGAGAGCACGACTGGGGGTGAATTTGAATAAGTAGTCAAAAATAAATAAAAAATAAAACGAGAACGTAACATTTAAGTCTGTTGGTTTTGTTCACAAGTTATTAAAAAATTCTTAAAAACATATTTTAAGTGTGTAAAAAATATAATTTAAAACACTGAATATAAATGAAATAGAAAGATAATAATTAACCGTCTATTAAGTTTTGTACAAAGTAATCGAAGTATATTACGTTAAGATCACGGCACGAGCTACAGAGATAATTCGTTGAATGCGAAATTCAGCCTAAAGCGTGACCTCGGGTGAATTTGAATAAGAAATCTAAAATAAATTGAAAATGAAATGAGAACCTAACATTTAAATCCTTTTTTCAATAGTTATTTAAACATTCTCAAAAACTTACTTTAAGTGTGTCAAAATATATAATATAAAAAAATGAATATAAATAAAACAGAAAAATAATAATTAACTATTGTACAAAGTAATCGAAGTCACGGCACAAGCTACACAATAAATTCATTAATTACGAAATTGGGCCGAAAGAATAACCTGGGGTGTATTTGAATAAGTAATCTTAAATAAATTGAAAATGAAACGAGAACCTAACATTTAAATCTGTTGGCTTAGACCAATAGTTATTTAAAATTTCTCAAAAACATATTTTTAAGTGTGTAATATAATCTAATATAAGACACTGAATACAAATCAAACATAAAGATAATAATTAACTGTCTATTAAGTATTGTACAAATTAATCGAAGTATGTTTCGTTAAGATCACAGCTCAAGCTTCACAGCAAAATTCATGTAGTGCGAAATTCGGCCGAAAGAATACTCTAGTGTGTATTTGAATAAATAATCGAAATTAATTTGAATACAAGACGAGAACCTAACATTAAATTCATTGAATGCGAAATTTGGCCGAAGACGTAACCCAGGGTGAATTAGAATTAGTTATCTAAAATGTAGTGAAAATGAAACGAGAACCTAACATTTGAATCTGTTCTTTTTGTTCAATACTCATTTAAACATTCTCACAAACATATTTTAAAGTGTGTAAAAAATCTAATATAAGACACTGAATACAAATCAAAACAAAAAGATAATAATTAACCGTCTATTAAGTATTATACAAAGTAATCGAAGTATGTTACGTTAAGATCACAGCTTAAGCTTCACAGCAAAATTCGTGTAGTGCGAAATTCGGCCGAAAGGTCATCATCCAGTGTGAATTTGAATCTAAAATTAATTGAAAACAAAACGAGAACGTAACATTATAATCTGTTTCTTTTGTTCATTAATTGTTTAAAAATTCTCAAAAGCAATATCGTTAAAAAGACGTTCATATCTGTTAAAAATACCATGTCATTACAAGTGGGGGTTTGTATTTTAAATTAGTGACTTCCGGCAAACCGTGTACACTCTTACTGACAATCGATGGAGCGTATACCGGTTTATACCTAATATGGCACAGTTGGTTATAGTTGAAAATGAGTTTTGTATATTTTAAAAGGGATATTAGCGATTGTGTCATGAGCAAGACACATCTAATGTAACTTAGCTGTTACGAAAGTAAAATGAAATCTAAATTTGAATGTGTAAATTTTACTTTGTCAGAGGTGTACACCGAACATCGCAAAGACAGTAAAGAAAATGTATGTGTAAACTTTCACCCGCCATGGAAATTTCGTCCTTTTGAACCAAACACGTGTGTAGTTGAAAAAGATCATTTAAACACGAGCGAGAACTAAACCTGCTAAGTGATCTACGATACCACGCGGCGACATACGCTGATCCGGCTGAACTACGTTACCGACAAATCTATATTTTTTTACCTTTTTTATAGTTTAAAAGTAAAAAAGTTGTAGTTTTATGATTTTCCCTAAATTGAAACATCTCAAAGAATGCCCATGCCAAATTTCAAGTCTCTATCTTAAACGGTCGCTTCAGGACTTTAAGATCATCAGTGAGTGAGTGAGTGAGTCAGTCAGTTACACATGGGACTGTATATATTATAGACTCGCCTACGGCTCGATGGGGGCTCCGCCCCCATGCCCCCTTAGGGGTTGCCCTAAATTTGTAGAATAATTTAAAGTCAAATTAACTGTCTATTAAGTATCGTACTAAGTATTAGAAGTATATAGCGTTAAAATCACGGCACGAGTTACACAGAAAAGTCATTGAATGCGAAATTCGTCTGAGATTTTCACACGGGGTGAATTTGAATAAGTAATCTAAAATAAATTTAAATTAAACGAGAACCTAACATTTAAATCTGTTCTTTTTGTTCAACACTTATTTAAACATATCAAAAACAAATTTTAAGTGTGAAAAAAATCTAATATAAGACACTGAATATAAATCAAACAGGAAGATAATAATTAACTGTCTATGAAGTATTCTACGAAGTAATCGAAGTATGTTACGTTAAGATCACGGCTCAAGTTTCACAGAAAATCCATTCCATGCGAAATTCGATCGGAAGAATAATCCCGTGTGAGTTTGAAAAAGTAATCTAAAATAAATTGAAACAAAACTAAATCTGTTAGTTCTGCTCAACAGTTATTTAAAAATTCCCTAAGACATATTTATGATGTGTGTGAAAATATAAAAGGAACGAGCTTTCCATGCAGCACAATCTCATTGCTATTTTGAAGTCAGGTGGATAACAACAAGTTATATAAAATTTCAGTAATAATAAACATTGCATATCGTTCTTAAAATAACGATTTGAGATACGACAAAAAGTGAAAGGTCTAAAAGTTTGATTTATGTCACTTATTCACAAACAATCTATACTTTAAAGTATACGTAACAGAGAAATAAGTTCAGAATCAACAGATATATCACATAATATTAGCTGGCATTAATTACAACTTTACTAAGATCATGAAAAAATCACGTCTACATTTGGTAAACCCCTCATATAAATAAATAAGTAAACATTAAAAATACATACTGGAAGGTTAAGGATCAACAAAACGTTAAATAAAGACACTTCTAAATACAGCGAATTTGTTTTAAATATTGCTGTCAAGCTAAGGTAATACAATCTTTAAGCTTATGGGGAAGCAAAATTCAAAATTCAGCAACATAGAGCTAAATTAAATAAAATGTTTTGCAGTATATGAAAGAGCAACAAAAAACTTGAATTAGGAATACAACTCCTTTCTTCAATCTCTGTGTATCGACTTAGATAGTAAAATGAAATATATTCGCTAAAATCGTCTCAAATAATTTAGAAGCCAACCGTTTTTGCCGCCAGAGCATGAAAACTGAAATAACATCACATGTGGAATTTGAATTTGTGGTCGTTACATCTAAAAAATGAGCTAAAACAACTGTAAATATCTAACACATAACATAACAATACTATGACCTGAAAATTGAC
This sequence comes from Neoaliturus tenellus, assembly GCA_030545055.2. Lineage (NCBI taxonomy): Eukaryota > Metazoa > Arthropoda > Insecta > Hemiptera > Cicadellidae > Neoaliturus > Neoaliturus tenellus. The sequence continues at coordinate 139,689,795 of CM061531.1, read as the reverse complement.
GGAAGGAAATACGCCAATTTGTCGAAATATTGGTTTTCAAATATCCAAAATAGTATTAACATTAGATCCCTACGAGAAAATTGCCTTGGAAAAGCTACGCAAAAATCGTTACGAAACAAAATATTTTATAAAACATCTTATTTCATGAATGCGATAATAACTCAAACTTACTGTAGTGTAGTTAAATTTGTTCAATAATATAAGAACGAGAACTAAACCTGTTAACTGAACATCACTAAAACAGTAAATGAAAATGTCTGTGTAAACTGTCACCCGAAATGGGAATTCATCCATAGTAGAAGAAAAATCTCCATTAATCTTTCAAGCTAGCGCACATGCTGCATTAGTTACAAATTGGGCATTTCCCATGGTAAAATAGCCGCTCTCAATACAGCAACATACCGTCGTTCAGGTTAAATTAATGAATATCTTTCAAGGAATACGTTGTTGGTATCAAGCACGGGTGTAGTTGAAAGAAATCATTTAAAAATGAGCGAGAACTAAACCTGCTAAGTGATCTACGATACCACGCGGTGATATACGCTGATAAGGCTGAACTACGTTACCGACAAATCTATATTTTTTTACCTTTTTTAAAGTTTAAAAGTAAAAAAGTTGTAGTTTTATGATTTTCCCTAAATTGAAACATCTCAAAGAATGTCCATGCCAAATTTCAAGTCTCTATCTCAAACGGTCGCTTCAGGAATTTAATATCATCAGTGAGTGAGTCAGTCAGTTACACATGGGGCTGTATATATTATAGACTCGCCTGCGGCTCGATGGGGGCTCCGCCCCCATGCCCCCTTAGGGGTTGCCCTAAATTTGTAGAATAATTTAGAGTCAAGTATTGAACAGGCTAGTTCCACCAACTAACTGGACAGCGAAGACAGTAACAAAACGGGCGAATACGCACTACTCACAATCAATAACAATAATATCCTCCCCATGCCCCCTAGTTGATTTTACTAATTTCGTTAATCATTCACAAAGTCTCAAATAATGAACTGTCTAGTTCCACCAAAGTACTGAACAGGCTAGTTCCATCGAAGTTTTGAAAAGCTAAGTTTTAAATTACGTGTAGCTCTACTACAAAAATGTGTGATACTAACTCCTCCACGTTACCAACCACTTGGTCTGGAACGTCAACGATTTTAGATGCGGCACAGAAAATTGCAATGGGGCAAAATTAATCCAAATTAAGTATCTTTAAATTAAATTTTCATAGATAAAAAAATGTAATGTGCCCACTATAGCAAAACAATAATGCTAAAAAATAGAAATAATTGATTATGTGAAAATAACTATTAAAATAATAAAATAATCAAGCTATAATAATGCATAAACTAAAGAAATTTAAAGTAACACTTAAACCAAATCTAGCATCGCCAACCACGATATTAAAAGAATCGGAAAATAAAAACTAATAAAAATCGAAGTATTGAAAAGCTAAGTTATTAATTTACTTGTAACTCTTCTAAAATGTATGATGCTAACTATTCCACGTCACCAACTACTTAGTCTGAAACGTCAACGAGTTAACATGCGTCACATTAAAATTGCAATGGGTCAAAATTATTCCAAATTAAGTATTTTTAAATGAGATTTTCGTACATTTAAAAAAAATGTAATATGCCCATTAGAGTAAAAGAATAATGCTAAAAAATAGAAAATAACCAATAATAAGTGTGAAAATTGCTATTAAAATAATAAAAAATCAAGCTATGCTAGTTAATAAACTTAAGAAATTAAAAATACAATTTGAACTAAATATAGTATCGCCAACCACGATATTAAAAGAATCGGCTGATACAAACTAATTAAAAATAAAAACTTGTAAATTTCAGGATATAGAAGAAAAACGTTTAAATTACTAAAATAGCAAATAACATTCAAATCAATAAGCGAAAACAAGAATTAAATAACATGAAAACAAAATCATAGGAAATAATAAAAACGGGGTTTATCCGCAAAAAAACCCCTACTATTACAAACTACAAATTATAAGAATATAAAATCTAGACCTGTGAAATAATAGTTTATTCATAAAAACCTGTTAGTTTTGTTCAATAGCCGTTTAAAAATTCTAAAAACATATTTTAAGTGGGTATTAAAATAAAATATATAACACTGAATATAAATAATGCAGAAAGATAATAATTAACTGTCTATTAAGTATCATACTAAGTAATAGAAGTATATAACGTTAAGATCACGGCACGAGCTACACAGAAAATTCATTGAAAGCGAAATTCGGCTGAGAGGTTCACATGGGGTGAATTTGAATAAGTAATCTAAAATAAATTGAAATGAAACGAGAAACTAACATTTAAATCCGTTCTTTTTAACACTTATTTAAACATTCTCAAAAACAAATTTTAAGTGTGAAAAAATCTAATATAAGACACCGAATATAAATCAAAGAGAAAGATAATAATTAACTATTAAGTATTGTACAAAGTAATCGAAGTATGTTACGTTAAGATCACGGCTCAAGCTTCACAGAAAATCCATTCGATGGGGAATTCGGCCAGAAGAATAATTCCGTGTGAATTTGAATAAGTAATCTAAAATAAATTGAAACGAAACGAGAACCTAACATTTAAATCTGTTAATTCTGCTCAACAGTTATTTAAAAATTCCCTAAGACATATTTATGATGTGTGTAAAAATATAAAAGAAACGAGCTTACAATGCAGCACAATCTCATTGCTATTTTGAAGTCAAGTGGATAACGGGTTGTTAAATATGAGGGATACTAACGTTGCCAACAGCAAGAAAGCAGGTGTAGTTAAAAGACATGATTTAAATACAAGCGAGAACTAAGCGACTTTTCACCACCCATGGGTATTTAATCCATAGTAGGAGAAGAAAGTACACCTTTGGTAAACATTCAAGATAGCGCATATGCAGCATTAGCTACAAATTAGGCATTATCACTGAATATATCATAACGAATATAACCCTGGGTCCCTGGTGAAATGCCCCGCTCTCAATGCAGCAAAACACCGTAATACATATTAAATTAGAGTGTATCCATCGAACACGGGTGTAGTTGAAAAAGATCATTTAAACACGAGCGAGAACTAAACCCGAAGAGTGATCTACGATACCACGCGGTGATATACACTGATACCGCTGAACTACGTTACCGACAAATCTATATTTTTTACCTTTTTTATAGTTTAAAATTAAAAAAGTTGTAGTTTTATGATTTTCCCTAAATTGAAACATCTCAAAGAATGTCCATGCCAAATTTCAAGTCTCTATCTTAAACGGTCGCTTCAGGGCTTTAAGATCATCAGTGAGTCAGTCAGTCAGTGAGTCAGTTACACATGCGGCTGTATATATTATAGACTCACCTACGGCTCGATGGGGGCTCCGCCCCCATGCCCCCTTAGGAGTTGCCCCCTAGTTTGAATTAATAAAAAGCCAAGTGTGAAATAGTTTAGTTCCACACAAGATCTGAACAGCCAAGACAGTAACAATACCATCTAATACTCTAAATTCACAATCAATAGTTAAAAAGCTTTAATAATCTCCTATTAGTAGGTTTTAATACCCCTCCTTAGTAAATAGTTAAAAAAATTGAGCTGTGAAATAAATATTATTTATGTAAATATTCTAGGTGTTATGCTTGATGGAGGGTCCAACCTAATAATTGGTTGCCCCAATTCCGTAAATTACTGTCAAAACCTAATACAATGAACAGGCTAGTTGAGGGCTCAACTCCGACGACAGTAACAGAAGCCGCCAATACACACTACTCACAATAAATAATAATAAGCTTTGAAATTTGCCCACGGCTCATGGTTTAATCCCACTCCCTAGTTACCCTTAATTCGTTAAAATATAATGGAGTTGTGAAATATTAATGAATATTTAAATAGTCATGCTCAAAAGTTGTTGTGTAAAAATTTGGAGATACGATTATGATTGAGGCACATGATATGCACATTATTGAGGTAATAGCTGTATTCTGAAAAGATAAAAGTGGAATAAAATTATAAGTTTATAAAGAGGATCGTTGTATGTAATAGAAGAAAAAAGGGACAAAATTAAGATATTTGAAATTAAAAAAAAAATATGGTATAGGCTAAGATGCTTCAGTTCCGCCACGGGGTGGCCAAGAAACGCAGGAATCATATATGTACCATATAAAGAAACGATAACAATTTTATCATTCAAAATCAGCAGTTATTAATTTAACAATTTTAAATGTTATATATATATATATATATATATATCAGTTCAGAAAATTATTAAAAATAGAGCCCTAGTAGTATGTAATAGATCACAGGGTATTAGGTACTATAATTATGAAGTCTTAAAATCTTTATATAGTCTTAAAATGAAGAAAGTTGCAACTTCAGAACCATAAAATCGGCGTACATTATGCATTTTCAACCAATGGTAGTAAAAAACAACCAATTGTGAAATAATAGCCAAAAAAGGATTATTGGTTAAATTAAAATATACTGAAAGAGTTACGCGAAGCGATATAATCATATACCTACGTTCCTTGTCGTTAAAAAGCCAGTAACAAGATCCTGAAAAGAGTTAAAGAAATATGGTTTGTTTAGTATCTAACAATCCTAGACACGTTTAGATAATGAGTGCAAACCCGCTTGCATGTAACTATAAATGACATGTTCATTTAACAAGTAATATTGTTCGTCTTATAACGACGCCTTGAGCTGTGCGTTGCATAATTGCACATGTCAGCGCAGCAAAGTGAGCTACAATTAGTAGAAACATTGTTCTTTGTGTCGAACAGATTCCAATTAGAGACTACATTCGCGTTTGTAACTTTCCAGACACAAATACACACAGAAATATTTCATAATTAGTTTCACTTTTTGCTTACAATATTTATGAAAGTAACTTTGTTATTCGGAATGGATTTACTTTCATTTTGGAAAAATACTCAAAATATAAAAATATTCTGGCTATTTATTTATTTCACATACTAAACCAATAATATGATTCCACTAAACACTCTCACTTAAAACTGAAGTCTTCACAGCTAAAAGAAATCGATGATAAGGTTATTAGTCTATGTTACAGTTTGACTCCAATTATATCTTTAAGTATGTTTTAGCTTTTAAAATATTTTATTTGATCATCAAATAAATAAATAAATGTTAACTGTGAATTTACTTCACACCCTTTATCAAAACCATATTTATATTCATTACTAAACATTCTAAATATACGTAGGTAATGATTATTACTAAATTTAAATCGGCATAGACGTATGCAATGTTCTGTCAAGATATCGCCTAAAGCAAACTGGGATTGCAATTTTGCACACTTTTAAAATTTGCATTAGCATTTCTGCTAATACTTTAATTTAAAATTATTAGTTTGCCGTTTGATCAAAATGGAGAATATATAATAATTTACATACAAATTCATTTGTGTTAAAAACAAATATTGAAATTTGAACTATAAAGATATTATAAATAAACTGTTATAATTTATAGTATTATTGTCACTCGTGCCCTAATGATAGAATTTAGACTCCTAATAACATATTGCCCCTTAAGGAAGACCCAGCCAAATAGAATAGGCAACATGGATACAGTTCGAATCATGCATTTAAATTTTGAAGGCGTTCGACAGAAAGTCGCAAACTTGTAAAGCTCGACATACACGGCCGAACATTCATGTTGGCCGATACCCACACACGTAACGAACATCGCTCCAACATGCTCGCCGGACATGCAGTAGTCCAGTAGCACTGTTGCTGTTGCAGAGGTGGCGTTGGGTTTAATAAACAAGAAAATGGATCCAAACGCAGCTCTAGCTCTTGGTGGGGGTCTTTTTTGGAATGTCCCCGCATTTTTAAACAATTTTCTATTGAGTTCCCACATAATGGAAATGGTTAAGACACCTAACCTAACCTAGGCCGTCCCACATCTATTCCGCGACTGACCCGCCGGAAGAGCCGCGGGGCAGTTAGGTTAGGTTAGGTTGGAATGTCCCCGCATTTTTAAACAATTTTCTATTGTCTTCAACATGTCTAAGGAATGTACTGCAGGATAAAATTATAAACTAGAAACATGATGACGACTGAATATGTAAGCCGAGCGCGCAACCTTTTGTCAGCCTACCGATAAGCAGGTGAAGGACCCAAAGATAATCTTACTGATAACGATCACGATAAAATAACTTCCCACTTGACTACCAGTCGTGTCTTAACCATTTCCATTATGCGGGAACTCAATAGAAAATTGTTAAAAAATGCGGGGACATTCCAAAAAAGACCCCTTGGTGGAAATTTTCTTTCTTTGGAGGATGAAAAAAGTGGGCAACAAGAAAAATTTGGTGAAGAAGTTGGCTAGAAAAGAAAGAAGAAGACAGTTTGGCCACATGAACGTGTTAAATAAACTTGCTGCAAACTAGCCAGAAGATTGCCACAATTACTTAAGGATGAGTGAGGAGTCCTATTGTCTATTTTCATTAGCAATGTAATAATAGAATGCAAGGGAAAATGATAAATAAAAATCAGGAATGTATAAAACTTTGTAATCTAATTTCAACGTTTACAGTACAAAGAAAATTTAACTACTATACAAAATTAAAATTACTTTCTTTTAAACTAAAATTAAAATAATTTTTATTGTTGTTAACATGAATTTTATCATGTTAAGGTAGCATTCCTAAGCGACGACTCTAGCGACTCCAGTCGTACCGCTGTAGCCCATAGAAATATAAACAGTTTACAGTTCCATGCTGTAGCCGCGCGACTATGACTCACACTGCTTCGCATGTAGGAATAGCACAAAAACATAGCACCAGTCGTCGCGGCTGATACGACTAGACTGCTCATGCAAGCAGTTTAGTCGTACGGCTCGAGCCGCCTCACTAGAGCCGCTTCCGTCGCTAAAACATGCGAAGCAGTATGAGTCATAGTCGCGCGGCTACAGCATAGACCTATAAACATGTTTATATTTCTATTGGCTACAGCCGTACGACTGGAGTCGCTAGAGTCGTCGCTTAGGAATGCTACCTTAACATGTAAAACCCAATTTAGACGTTAAAAAAAAAATTACCTTCGTTGAATATAACCCAATTTTGAAAAAAATAAGTACTAAGTTTTAAAATTAAATACAAAATCCTACTACTTAAAGTATCCAAATTTATAGAGTATGAAATAAGCAAGTAAATAACTTCACATACGTACATTAATTTATTAGTTCGGCATGTAGTCATAGGTACAATATTTCGTAATTCGAACTATCTCTTAATGTGTAATACAATATTAAATACCAAATGCAAGGTATATTTATAGTACACAATATTCAGAAGATAATTTAAATTTTTTTCAAGATTGATATTATGGAATAATTCTAAATACCGTACATCTAAAAGCAAAGTGGACTAACCCCAAAAAGATAGTTTTGAGATATTAAGAGGTAAAGTTAAAATCATATAAATCAGTTCAGGAATTGCACTTTTGAATGATTTTTCCGCTGTTTGTTACATAAATCCCATACAATATTATTCTTAAGTAAAGTTTTGAGTTATTTTCGGTACCAAAATGTTTATGCATTTTTGTAAAATTTGGACGAGGTCCCTTCATTAATTTTTATTTGCGGCAACAAGAAGAGCAGATGACCATTAAAGACATTTTCTTGTTAGCGGGGGGCCCCAGTTTCATTTCTCATGATGGCACAATGGTTCCTTACAATTTTTCTTTTCTGAAACAAATTAACTATAGCAAATGTGCAATTCATGTTTATTTTTTTTATCTATATAACATGGGATATAACATCTATATAACACAATTTTTATTCTTTTTACGTACTTGGCAAAAGGAACAATATTTTGATATTTGGGCATGATTTCAAGATATCTCGAAAACTATAACTATAATAGTTAAAAAAATCTGCGAAGCTATATGGGAGTAGTACCTGTAAAAGAAATGCCAGAGCCAACGAAGGAAGTTTGAAAGCCACAGAAGTTTGAAGCTACAGAAAGCCAAATTCTTTTGAGTTCCATACAAACTTAACAAACTGCATTGGCTCAAAATATGACAAGCATGTTAGAACCCAACCCCTCCAAATTCTGGATTCCACTGTTAAACTTTGAAATTTGTTTTCTATAGTGATCTTTGCTATATGCCACGAGAAGTACAGCTTCACGGCAATTTACGTGGAAGCCTATGGAGGGGAAGAAGACTCTAGCTCATTTTCCAATTTTCCAGATCCAATTTCAATCAAAGGCCCACAGTGAACAAACGAAATATTCCAGAAGATAGCCTTGTCCTTATAGGCTCCATTACCCCTTGTATGTCTGTATGACTCAGCATCTGTCCCAGAGAAGTACCTTAAAAATCTTTAACTAAATGCCCTGTCGAGGCCGCAGGGTTGTTGAATGCTCATTTGGAATACTCAGCACCAATGATGTGTTCCGAGGTCACGCATTCTCGTTGATGTGGAAGTTCCAATAACAATTTTCAACTTCTGTTGCGTACTGTATAATAATTTTTCTACAGAAAGGAATGGTTTTATTTTTAAGACTCCCTAAACAGTGATATGAAGCACTCGGATGAAGCTGCTGTACTGGGAGGGTCAAACGGATAAGAAGTGATGGAAAATTCTGTGATTATTTCAATGGACCAGGTAGACTGGATTGGCAAGAAAACTACGCATTAACGATAAGGACTGTTTATGGTAGACTATACCTTCAATCAACCATTTGGTATTTGTAGACTTGTAGTGTGTATATAATATTTTTTGCATGTACATCATGTTTAGTGTGTATAAATGTTAGTTAAATTTAGACTTATTACTTATTTAATATTTTGTTTTAACCCATTTACCTCTTAAGCCCTGCATAAGAGATTTTTGATATTATGGCCTAATAGTTAAAAGTTGGGTACTATTGACCAACGTATCAAATTAACCCCTGTTACAATTTTGTTTATTTTGTTTATTCCCATGTTGTTTAATATTAAAAAAATAAATAAAGATTAATCTAACGGAAAAATACTAGATAGAAATAAAAATAATCTGTTAATAATTTGGAAACATATTAGGCTTTAAAAAGACAGTGCTCAGAAGTTTATTTTGGACACAGTATAAATGGGTATAATTTAAAGTTAATTTAAAATCTTGTCAAAATAGACCATCTTTTATGTTAGATATGAATTGATTTTAGGATGATTGCATAACCTTATAAATATTTTTATACTCAGTTAGTTTAAAATTTTTATTTCGTATTATGTTAAAATATGTTAAAAAAATCAAATCATCATAAAAAATCATCTAAACATCTAAATCAAGTCATTGGAATGAATCAGTTCATATGCAAGTTAATTATCAGTTTTAAATAATTTAATTTAGAGAGTTTTAGTAATGCGTATTGTTTATGTACATGATGTTAAAACAAAAATATTATAACATCTAATCCATAATTAATTTTCGCGAATGTACACAACCCTTTGAAGAATTCTTTTTGTTATCTAATAAAAACTGTTTTATTTTTTTAATAAAAATATTATAATAGACTTCCTGTTATGTTTCTGAATCTGATTATATTATGAAACGCTAAGTTCTGTAAAAAAACAACAAACACATTTATACAAGTGCATAAATAATTTATCCAAGTCGAGAAGTAAATAAGCTTATCGGTGGCTACTTTTAATTCATGCTCTAGGAGTGACAACAACTATTCATGGTTTATTCCGGAAAAATCTTGATAATGGGTAACAGTGGTACAAAACAATGATATATCTTATTATTTATTTATCTGCATAGACTTTTACTGGATGTCAGAGAGGAAGCGTAGCGCTGCGGAGTATTCAGCTGCTGATGTGAGGTCGATCGCGACGCGGATAAGAACGCAACTGATTGGAACATTTTGTCGCTGATTGGTGTATTCTGAGTAGTTCAACAATCGTAGCTAACAACCCCGCTTGTGTTCGCTCCCCCTCCACTACCCCCTCCACTGACTACCCTACAGTTCCAAACGCTCTCTCACCTCCACATAGAACGTGCATACTCGTGTATCGAGCTGAGAAAGTAATATATAAGTTGAATCGCGACATACTGTAGGTCAATATATGGTACAGCATTTATGTCCAATAATATTGATATGCGTACCTCCTCGGATATTATTATACTTGTTAGTGGTATGCTGATAAAATATGGTGCGATATTGGTCTTTTTAATAAGGATTTGTATTGTATAATTTTGTAATAACTTTAATAAGCATTTCATATCAACCTCAAATTGTTGCAAGTATGCAACAATTTTTCCAGTAGGAAATACAAGATCTTCCATAACCATACTAAAACTTTTACTTCCACTCAAACAACAGGACGCAGGCTGACAAAAAATTGTATTTGTATTCTACGGTGTTGAGCTTAAGCATAACATCAAACCACGGTATCGATGAGTCACTTACTATCGATTTCTCACCCACAAAAGCAATTTAGCCTTCATAAGACAGCTGGTAAGGTGAGAGCCAGGACTATAATTGCTGGTAAGCCACTTACAGCGGGGTGGGGGGGGGGGGGGGGGGTATTTCCGGGGAAATTTTTCAGAATTTTCTACAGACCCTTACCGACATACATTTCCCCGCAACTGACTATTCTCCATCATCTTGCTAGATCCACAAGGGGAGCTATCACACCACGAGTTCTGTGACACAGCTTTGTCTATTTTATATTCAACTACTAATCCTATACTATAATACGAGTAAGGTATATTTGTATGTATGTGTATGTAAGTATGTGTGTTTGCACGCGGATCTCAAAAACGGATCAAGCGGTTTTCCTCAGACTTTGCAAATAACTTAGTTCTGAGATAAAAATATATAAATACAGGTTTCTTTCTAAGCTAAAATCTTATTTCTGAATAATCTCTTTTGAACTTTAAAAATGTTTAACATTGCTCTTATGGAGTTAACAGAAAATGAAGAAAACAGCTGACTCAACTGTCAAAGTGCAGACCATGTGTTCCAGTATAATCATATGGTTTTGCATGGCAGCCAGTTAGTAAATGGTTGTGTCGTATATTAAAAATAATTTAAATTTTTTTGAATCGTAATGTATACTGCTGGCTATGAATGTTTAGTTAGCTCAATATCTAACTTACTTAAAAAAAATGTAATCTGTAAGCACAAAACAAATGATCGATTTGTAGACTTGCATTTGAATTTAAAAACAAAAGCATTGGTAAGAATTATGAAAACAGCTATAAACTAAATAATTAGAACCCACGTGTCATAGATTCAACATGGGTTTCAACAAATATACACCAAAGTCTAGCACCTTTAGGCCAACACTGAAACAGTCTGAAATTCTAGTGAGTGGAGCGAACGAGCTCGTCTAGCACTGGTTGGAAATATACCAAGATCTTTCCCATTCCACAATTTCACACCCAAGATTCGCCCAGGTGAGGCCCCGAAAACCATCACTACGGAAAACCTTCCAGTTAATGGATTCAAACTTTAATGTCCATACCGACTGGACTTCCACCTGGGGCTCTTTCTACGGCCTGGACAACCTTTTGATGGTCAACTGGACCGTATAAGTCTATGGTGTGGGTCTTGCTCAAAAGCAGGGAACTTTACTTGCTTAAACAATGGAGTAGAAAAATGTAATTATTGAAATTACTACTGGTTAATTAATAAGACCAGTCAGGGGCTGCGAGATGACGTCACAGACTAAAGATAGTCACAAACTGGCCGATGAGTGGGAACCCTTTTATTTTGTTTATACACGCTTACGAAGGTGCACTTAGTTAAATTTAATTACATTGCTTTATATTATATGTACGAACTTGGTGGCTGGTTCAGAAAGACAGGTAAGATATATTATGTTGTAAAAATGTTAGTTATTTATTTGTTAGTTGTGTTATGCAGGGGATCACAAAACTCCGTGACATTATATGCATATTCGTATTCTACACATAAAATAAGTAGAAAATGTTCAGTAAATGTTTTATGATTCCGGCGTCATTTAGCCTCTATCCGCCATTTGGTTTTTTACACTTCCGTATAGAATTGTTGTATTAAGTTCATATTTGGCATGTACCTTAGTAACATAAAGTTCATTTACAGAAACGTTTTTTCCATTTTGAATCTTCAAAATGGCGGCCATTTTTATATTAAACACGTTAAATTTTTAAAAATTTTGCTAGACACCAACAAGTTGTCAAATTGAATTATTTAAACAATGATGCCAAGATAATAAAGACTGAACAATTATTAGCGGAGACCATGTGATTTGTTTTATGAAAAATGTTATCATCGCTGTCAAACTATTGCATAATTTTGATATTTTTATTAATAAAATCGCATTTACTCCGTAATTTGTATTTCGATCTTTATATCATAGGTTACATAATTAAATTTGCCAACTTCTATGTGCCTTATTTAAATTTCCCGATTTTGAAATGTTGGCTTAAAAAATGGCCAAAATCGGAAAAAATAATATTTATTAATGTAAATGAAAATTTATGTTACAAAAGTCTATGCCAAATATGAACCTAATATAATATTCGGGAAATAATAATTATTGAATGTAAAACAAAATGGCATAACAAGATTGATCATAAATTCAGTCTATTTTAGACTGTTTCACAAAGTCGGTTATGTAAGATTATGTTAAAAAAATTAATATTACTGTTCTTTAAATTAAAATATCAAATACAAATAAAATTAAACATGTATGTACAAGTTATTATGAACAAAATTCAAAACAAGTATTCCAATTGAATAACGTAGGGCGACATATCGGTGCCGTAGTCTTGTGATTGTGCTTCTGACTTTTCCCTCCACCCCTTCTATAAGCCCCTTGATGAGCGTCTGCAATTATTGGCTTTAGCTGTACACTGTACCTTTGCCGCAGAAGCAATATCGCATTGCGCCGAGATATGTACAGTAACAGTGGCGCCGGCACGCGGGATATGCGACTGACGCAGGAATCCTTCGATATTAAGCTCGTGTCCGATACTCTTTTCCTTCTGCTTTGATGCGAAACTGTCGATGCAATCACCTTTGACGAATATTCAAATACAAATCTACTTCAAACGCTTAAAGATGTTAACAGATTATCCTGTTTGATAAGTAGATTTACTGTCAGTGCTGTGACTCCGCTGATTATTTTCTCAGTATAAAAAATTCTATTACGATTTTTGTGCAGGAAACGTCGTTGTAATGTTTGTTGGTCATAAGTATCATAATTGCCGAATGTTTAGTGTAACTATCCGTGATAGTATTACTAACTTTAGTACAATATAAAATGCTTAACACATCACCTGCATTTTTACGATCCGCAACTTTACATGCACGGCTGTGTTTTGGCTTAAACAATATTACTGTTTCAAGACTTTACGCATTTTTAAAGGTATGAGTAGTGGGAAAAAGCCACTTCTAAACCGGAAGTGACGTCAGCTGCCAGGGCAGCTGCAGGGGTCAGATGGTGTCAGCTGCCAGGGCAGCTGCAGGGTGCAGATGGCGAGAGCATATGCCCTGAATTTGAAGTAGAATTGGGCATGAATTAAGAGTTAGTTGAAAACTAAAATTCAACTGTGTTAACTAAACTCTAAAAGTTGAACAAAAATTAAGAGTAAGATCAAAACTGAAATTCAACAGTTATAACTGGGGGCCTGGAAAGTATGTCAAGGTCATCCAGAGTAAGTTTTAAAAAAGCCTATCCAACTACCACCAGAAATAGTTCAAAGTTGAACTAGTTGGTGATAGTGGGATAGGTTGAAGTAACTTTTGAATTTTATTTGTGAACATACAATTAATGTGCAACAGCAGAGTTTAAACAAGTTGAACTTTTGTGATGAACTACAGAGTTGTAAATGCAAACACCAACGACGATGAGAAGGTAAACGCAGAGTCCCCAGATGATGTATTTGAAAAGCTTGAACAAACGTAACATTTCGAGTTGGTTTTCCCGTTCCATTTCCAATCGTTTAATTTCCAATTTCAATTTATCCTCTTCCATTCTAGTTATGAAGGGAACTTCATCCATTATATCCATCGTGATTGTGTTAGTGTTTGAAATTTTAAAACAAGTGATGTTGATAGTTCAAAAGTCGAAGACGGAATGAGAAGTGAAAGCGAGAAATGTTAGTTAAATAAAGAAGTGGTGGGGGGAGCGAAGAATTATAAAGAAGTGGTGGGGGAAATATTTTGCTCTTTGTTATTACCATCAGTAGTGTTAGATGGTGCAGGAGTTAGATTTAGTAAACTGTCTTCGTCCGAACTTTCAACTTTATCACAAATAGGACAATCGTATGTTATTTCCAAATTCATTTTGATGGTTGTAAAATTATCTACAAGTTCTTGTAAAATATTAAAAATGTCTTGTAACTCTTCTTTAGAGTTTATTTCAAAACTAGAATTCATTCGGGCCAAAGGAGAGTTGTTCATCGTTGAAGAGTCGGGGATGGAATGAGGATCGGCATATAGGGAGGGGGCTTATATAATGGCGACCTTGAGCAGGCGTCTAGGGAGGGGGGCTGTCTAGGGAGGGGGCTTTTATATGGGGAACCTTAAGCTTATGATTGAATAAAATGTTTAGTTCTTCTTCTTTGTCTTTTAATTCAATTATTTGAACCGAAGTAGTTGTTTCATCCTCTTCACTCGATGAAGAAAACAATTCACCAGGATTTAAATATTGAACTACAATTCTGAACCATCTTATAGGATATTTGTCAATGATAGAAAGTAAGTTTTGAAACAATTCTTCCATCTCCTCCCTGTCAGTTATTATATGTTCAAACTTGATAAATTTGTTTTCCATGTTGTTAGTTAGAGTGTTGGAAGTGGAATGATTTAATATTATATAAAAATTAGAACTAGTGGTGGGGGAAATCTCAAGGTCATCCAAATGAAGTTTTAAAAAAGAGTGTAAAACTGAAATTACACATTTGATGGTTCTACAGGATCGGAATACCAATCTGATCTGTATTTACATTTTTTTATCATATGTGTACAAAAATCATCTTGATGAGAATTGGTGCGTTGACAATGAGCAAGATCTAGAGGGTGAAATTTGAAACATCTTTGAGGACAACATGTATGAAAATATCTTGATTTGTAAAATTTGAAAGTTCGCAATTCCGGTGGTGGTAGTTGTTTTGTTTTGCATTTGCAATAACAAGATCCGAAGAATTCACATTTAGTACAAGCTAACCCATCCACCATCATTGGTCCTAAATCTGTACACTGTTGTTCACAACAGTAACGAGGTTTGTACTTGTATTTTTGCTCTTCCATGTTGACGCTGCGGAGTCCAGTGAAAGAATAAGAGTGTATAGTGTTGAATAGTGAGTTTTATGTACTGTGAAAAGTGGTGGGGGTAATTTCAAGGTCATCCAAATGGAGTTTTAAAAAATTATACCTTACAAGTGTAAGGATTATTAAAATTTAGGAAGTTTGTTTCTCTTTGTTTTCTTCAGACTTTTTCTCTCTCTCCGCCTTAGCCATAGCAACAAGTTCTTCTGTTGATAATGGATGTACTTCAGGAAATTTTAAAATTAATTTAGCTTGATATCCTTCTTTAGTTAATACATCTAAATCTTGGGTCATTTGTTCAACGGTGTTGTAGTCTTTTCCATAGATTTTTCCATCAAGTTGAATCATCATTCTGTACAACATTTTCTTAAATAGGTCTTGTCGTGGTGAGAGCTGAGAAGCAAATGATTATTTATACAAGTATCACATCCTTTTTATTAACTCATATTGATCATGTGATTCTTTAGTTGTAGTTTTGTCTGTCAAAAGTTATTCAACATTGGTAATACTTTTGGAACTTGATGTTATGTTGACCAGTTGGCGATGAAGAAGTTGTAGGTTGTGTAGAAATAAATATTTCATCATCGCAATATTTTGTTTTAGTGAACATCCTTGTATTAGTAGCACTAACATCAACAGTTAAGTGATAACCACCGGTAAGTAAAACTCGCATTTCGTTGGTTAAATCTTCGAGTTGTTCAAAAGTTGTAATGGTGTTGGTATCATAAGATGCACACTTGACTTTGAGAGACATCTTTTAGTTTTTATATTAAGCGATAGAGTGAGCGAGATGTGTACGGTACGAAAGGTAGTCGTAGACTGATGAATTTTACAAGTAGATTTTCGCTTTTATAATCACACAAAAGTGGGTCAAGGTCATCCTGTGGAATTTTTAAAAAAGCAACATATTGTAATGTACAAAGACATCACAATATGTTGCTTCTTTTAATTTTTTTTTGTTTTTTCTTTATATCATATTTATTGAAAAACAATTACAAACAAATAGTTACAATGTTATGTACAAACTAATCAGTAGTAGGTGTTACATGAATAGTTAGTTCAGTTGAGTTGTTTCCACTTGGTCCGTGCGAAACCAAATAGAGTGCGCCGGGTTGAACTACACGAAGATCTTCATTTTGAAGAAGTTTTACAAAGCGTCTTGGTAGGAAGATCTGAAATTTTGGTTCATCACCAACTGTATATGGAGCCTCGCTCAATGTGCAATTAATAGCATCACCTACTGAAGTTTCCATTTTCTTAATCGTATGAATGATGTAGTGTTTTTCTTCTTTTAGTTCAGAACATTTTTTTGTAGGTAGAATTGATGATTTAGAATGAGCGTTGAACTGATCAACTAAACTTTGAAGTAAGTTCTGTGATGCCATCTTGATGTTGTTGTTAATCTTCTTGTTAATAAGAATGTCCGTCGGAGATGTTGTCTCTTTGGAGGTTAGAGTAATACTCATGCTGCGTCATGGTAGCGCTCTCGCTTTTATAATCGACACTACCCCCACTACTGACACTACACCCACCACTTTGTTGAAGGAAATTGTTCAAGCGGTAGGCATTCTTTAAAGCGCATTGCGACCTTCGATGTTTAAAACTTTTTGATGAAATACAAAGTTCGTTGAAGTAGCATTGGAAATCTTTATCAATTATTGCATTAATCACTTCGTTGCTTGTAAATGATTGTATCCAATTTGCTTTTTCCAATCCCCTTGTGTAGATAATTTTAAACTCTTTGCAATAATGATTCATAATGTGCGGCATCATGTTATAATTAATGAAACCTTCATCCCATCTTAAGTTGTGAAAATGTTTGTTCAACCATTTGTTTGTAACTTTCGCTTTAGTTGTTAGTCTATTAAATGGTACTGGAGGTTTGAACAAATAATGATAAACTACTGATGTGTTCATATCCAAGATTACTAATTCTTTAATAATAAAATTACCATCATTTCCTCGGAAAGCTTGAAATTCAATTATACCTCTTTTAACTTCCATTATATGTGGCGCATTAGAAAACGAAACCCGTTTATTCATGATGAAGTCTTACTAACAACTGACTTAAAAATTGAATGAGCCGATGTTTATAACAGACAGGATTGTTCTTCTTCTTTCACTTCTTGTGCCACTTCATCAATATTAAAATTGGTGTGATAGTTGTTTAATTGTCTCCACATTTCAACTTCTTGAGGTATTCTATTAAAGATTGAAGTATCCACGGGACCGTATAAAATTGGAACAAAAGGTTTTTTGTCCAATGTATCAATTAGATAGTCTTTAATTATTGCACTTGAAAATATTAGTTGTTTCAAATATCTGGTGACGGGACCGGTAGTACAACTTAAAGTGTAAAATTCTTCTTTAGTGAAATATAATTTAACATTATGTGTAGTTAAATCTCTGAAGCGAACAATTTGTCCTCCACGATGTTTTACTATATCAACTTCAATATTTGATTCCAATAAACTTAATCTTGTTCTTCTTCCAAATGTGTTGTTACTTAAATAGCACTCCAAAAGATGTAAATGTTTCATGAGAGATTCCCAAGTAGTTTCACTGAAAGTAACCATTTTGTTTCCATGATTTAAAATAACAATTGGTGAATAATCCATTGATTTTAAAATTCCAACTGATATACTTTTTGTCATGCATGAAGAAATTGGGTAGATAATCGGAAGAAATACTTCTGTTAAAATATTGGTTGTAATGTTAACTTCAACCTTCTTCCTTTTTACTTCTTTTTCAGCTTTTTCTTCTTCTCTCTTCTTATGTTTGTTGAATTTTAGGAACTCGTCCATTTCTCGTTCAACTTGTTTTTCTATATCTGAACTATTATCATCCATTAGAGGTGTATTTTCTTCTCCGTTAGTAGAATTCATCTTGCGAATGATGTTTCCCATACGACGGTTGAAGATAGAATGAAGTTTCTACTAATTATTTTCTCGCTTTTATATTTTTCGTAAAATCCTTGAAATTTATACAATTACATAATTGTTTGTTTTCAACTTGTCTTTCACAAATGAAATTCTAACCTCAAAAATTAAAGCAGATAATTCTAACCTCAAAAATTTGCAGTTGTTATACAATTCTTCTTAAAGTACATTCTTTACAATTCCGGTCAGCGGTGTGTAAGTAACTATTTTATCATGTAGAATTAGACAGTATGCCGAAGTTCCATCCGCTACTGGTTCTTCAAATTCCATTTCAATTTTTATATCCACACTTGATGATTTTACCGATTCATTTTGTTTTGAACAATCGATTACAATTATTGGAGCCTTGGAATAATACTGGTCAGGTGATAATAGTGGTGTATTAGTCTTTCCATAATATGACGATTGAAATCTTGCATACATATCGTATAAAATGGAAAAACGTTTTTTGCTGAACATGACATTCAAATTGTCATAGGGAAAGAATTGAGAGTTTAGGAAAACTTTACAATTCTTTATTTTACAGTGATCAAATTGACCAGCATTTGCAGTGATAACATCTTTTCGCTTAGTTTGAAAACCGAGTATTATGTACCTTGCTCGTTCCAAGTAAGTTGATGTCTTGACGGTCCATGTTTGTCTTTCTGTCTGAGGTAGTGTAGGGTATTCATGAAATTCCCAACTTCGGAATGGCATCACAATATCACGGTCAGATTTTAACTTTCTCAATAATAGGATTCTATGTTCATCGGCCAATCTTACATGAGGTACTCTCCAAACAACTTTATTCAACTGTAGTTGCCATTCCAGTTTATCTTCCGTAGTTGCAGGGTCTGCAAGTATTAAGTCCTTATTAGTTGAAGATCTGAGTAATACTAATTCTTGTTTGACATTTATTATTACCCGTTTGTAATCTTCAGCGAATCCCAAAAGCAATCGTAAAGGTACATGAAAATCAAAGTGACCATTGGAATCTGGTGTTATAGTGTCTTTATCGGGGGCAACCCATCCGGCAGTGACTATTGAATTCTTCTCATGCGGTGTTAATGATGTTAATCCTTTCAATGTCGTTGTTAAACCAACCTTTTTTGTTGAATCAACCGTCACCCCTGATATTTCATATCTTATTTCATCAAAAAGATATGCCATCGGGTTATTTATAAAAGGAACTGTTGAAGCAGTTTTTCCATCCAATTTTAATACCCGTCCTTCGATGTACAAGTAACTTTCACACGGTAAAGTGTAAATATCTTGTTGTTGAATGGGGATCCTTATTTCATCGTTATTGTTTAATTTTGATGAAGTGTAAGGGTTGTGCGTGTGATATTCCTTCTCCCATAGTGTTTCGTCGAACGTTGGTCCTTGAGATATATCCAGGATATCCATCGCTGTTAAGTTTCAATCCAATCTTCTGTAGAAAACGAATGTTTTCCGATGTTAACTCTTCCAATGTCGAGGAGCTACTGAGCTCCCGACTCTTCCGTTGCGGTTTAAATGATAATCCCATGTTGACTTTTATGTTGCTGCTCTGATGTGTATCCGTATAGTAATTGTTTCTCCTCTAAAGTCAACAATATGACCGTCTTGATCCAATATGTTCAGTACGATGTCTGAAATGAAACTGGTGTTTAACGGTAGGTATATCAAGTTTTGTGGCTTCTCAACAATTTTAAAACCGGGAGCCACTGTTGGATAAAATGTATGTAAAATATGTTGATTAACTCCATCTCTATACGATCCGTGTATAATGTTGCACGTGACATCAATACTATTTACTTTCAATATTGTTACAGTTGAATCACCTGAATGAGTAGTTCCAGGAGTTAAGATTTTCTTTTTTGTATCTGTAAATCCAAGTAAACTGCCAATCGACTGTTCCAAGCTGACATCAATATAATATTTTGAAGTTATTTCTGCTTTTAAAGTATTATTGTTTCCTTTAACGGTGATATTGTCTTCTCCGAGTTGTTTCTGTAATAATTGGTTTATATCATCAATTTCATAAGCTCCAGTAGGAAATGTAATTATTTTCAATTCTGAGTATTTTCCTGCAGCATCCTTAGTTTCATAATAATGTAGTAAATTGTTCTTCCCTTCCGTAACATTGGGAATTGAGTTGTAGGTAGTCAAATCAAGTAATGCCGCTTCCCATAATCGTTCCTTGGATAGACGCAATGCTGGGAACAGCGTACTTTTTAATGTGGATGAATTTCCACTCAATGACACTGTATACGATGACATCTTAAAGCTGACTGACACTTTTCGCTAGAAACTCCAAACATAAATGCCCACATATTTCAGTATTGTTAGGTTGTTCTCTTTTGTAATTGTAAAAAATGTTTTTTGAGTTTCGAAAATAATGTTGAAGTTCTTTTGGCGGTGGTAGATTGCCAAAACTGTCAAAGTAGTAAACGGTTTGTCCGAGCTTTTTATAGCATACCCAATGAGTACCTGGACCATAGGTGGAATCCAAATTTACTATTCCAGTTTCATTTTTCCATATTTTAGTTGGTAATGCATCTTTCATAAAAACTCCTCGAAAGAATGGTATTTTCAAACATTTTACATAATCATTTAACTGATGATTTGTTAAGGCTTTATTTGGAATTATTAATTGATTCTTCTTATTTAGTACACACGGTGTGGTCTTAGGTATAAGCCTGCTCCGTTTTTTACCATTTGCCAAACAGAAGTCTTCTTTATACTTGCTTTATGAGTTCTACGACGTCCTTTTTTAATGTTTCCACCTCTTTTGGGAGCCCTTCTCTTTGCAGGTCTTCCTCTGCGACGTCGTCTTCCAGCACCAAATTTAGCTTTCGTCTTCATGGCTGTAGTTACTGCCCAAGCCGATGCTTTTTCTGCAATACTTGCGTCACTTGATTTTACTCTTTGCCAAGCTCTTTCCGCTAGAATTTTATCTGCTATTGATCTATTTGTTGAATCTTTATACTTTGAATATGCTATATCGTGTTCTTTGCAAGCTTGATCTAATTTATTAATTCCAGGATCTCCTCTTGCTAAATGTTTTGCCAACTTAGTTCCAGGTCCACAATATTGATAACCTCCGGGCAGATGTAATTCGTATGGTAAAGCGTCTATCGTTCGATTTACAACAGCACCAACTGGAATCCGTCTGAGCAGGGATAATGCAGCTGATGTTATACCACGTCCTCTCTTGCCGCTGTCTTGACGATGACTGAGCGATACGGTCTTCATTATGTTGTCTTATATAACTGGCGTGTTTACTCCACGAGATACTTTACACAAATGAATAACTTGTGCAAAATCTTTTATATTTAAAGACTTAGTTATTCAAATTAATTATATACTGATTTATAATTCTATTTTTAATCCAAGCTTCTCGTTCATCGGGTTGAATCATCACATGACTCGTTGTACTAGCTATATGATTGTGGGTATCAATAAGTAAATTGCCCACTATTCTTATTAAACAATCTAAATTTACAGCATCTTTTGGATGTTGAGGATCATGTAATTGCATAATACGTTTATCATTACATGTGTAAGCTGTTGAATCACTTTTTGATGTTTTTATGACTTGTCCAATAGTAGCAGCATCATTTGAATCTTCACCTGGTAAAATATTAATTATTTTCTTCATCTTTGCATCATATTGGGTCCCAAAGTGTTTATCCCAAGTTATTGTTTGTTTCATTGTAACACAATCATTTTCTTCGTAACCAGGATAAATATCTTTTATTCTTCTATTACGACCATTGTATGTACCTAATGTACCACCACTCGCAATTAATGTTTGCACCATTAGAGGTACATCTGTATCTTTTATACCAAATCTTCCATTTGTTATTGTTTTATGTCCTGCATCCCATTCATCATTATTTCCTTGCATTAAATTAAACTTTTCATTTCCATGTATAAATTTATCTCCCCGCTTTAACACGGCATCTTCATGTTTTACAAAATTGGATGTTTCCTTTTTTAATTCTTTAGATAATTGTTCCATAGTAACAGCATCTTTCGGTTGAGAACCGAACTTTACATTTGACAACACTTTCCCATGACAATCGATTTCATCACCATCTTGTAAAATACAGTTGTCCTTGATGTATTTTAGGTTTACAGCATCACCGTCTTCCTTTGGGTATCCAATGTCATTTATAATAAATTTATAAAAAGAAAATCCATGTTCAGTTTTTTCCGGTATTATAGAATGTAAATATTCTTTATTAACTGAATCTTTATCATTTTTGGGATTTCCCACGTTGGTTATTCTATAATTTCCAGCATTATACGTTTGTCCATCTTTTAAGTTATTACCCCATTGCAATTTTAAAGTATTTAAAAGTTCAGATGATAAGTACTCTTTAGTAATTGCATCAGAACCTTCAGTTGGTTTACCAACATTAATTAATCTATGTGATTTAACATCGTAAGTATTCTTATGTAATTTTAATGATGTTGAAGTAGCTTCTTTTACTGTCTTCAAATTTGCTCCATCAGTATCTTCTTCTGGATCTTTAACTAGTTTTAAACGTTTATTACTTATGCTATAGTCACCTTCAGGTGTTTGCGGTAATCCACTTCTTTTTCTGTCTTCTCCAACTTGCACTCCTAAAGCGGAGTACCGTCCGAACTTGTCGACGCTCATGTTAGAACTGATACGTCTTATGCTTGCACCTCTTTTATATCCACGGACAATTATACGACTATACCGCGATTCCTAAGTTCATCAACTAGAGCCACCCATTCATTATTCAAACCTGTATGACCGGCTTCCAAGGCTTCATGCAATAGTCTCATTCTATCAACCAATTTATTGATATCGTTGTAGTAAATCACATTTGTATTGTATAGATTTTTCATCAATCCTTTACCAGATGTTGAAGTATCTCCTTTACTCTTTTTACCATGTTGTTCAAGAAGTGATAAATCCATAAGTGATAAAGATTTTCTTTTCAGTGGTTGTCTTACCGCTGGTGCAGTACGTAATGTTGGCAATTTTCGTGGAGGAAACAACTTTTTTATAACGATGTTATATTTTGTTGCACGTGAACGATTAATCATTCCATCCTTTAAGTAGTTTCTTTTATGAGCGTTAGTATTTTGTAGAATCTCCTTAAAAACACTTAAATCTTTGGATGAATATCTTAGTGGTATGTTTTTAAAAATTAATTCATATAATCCTTTTGTTCCTTTATATCTATGCTCACCAATAATGATGTAATCGTCTTGTGTTATTTCAAGCTTTGAATCGCCAATCTTCAATTCATTCCCATCAATTCTTGCTCCGTATACGTGTGATCTACTCAAATTCGGGTTTGATTTCATGTCATGTAGCATTTTCATTATATATTTTCTTCCAAGAGGTCCATGTTGTAATATATCGCTACTCAATTGAGTTAAATTTGGAATAGATTGTTCAGCTTCAGGTATTGGCTGTTCTTCTTCCTTTTCAACAATTGGTTCTTCTTCTTTTGTTTCTTCTTGCTCACTAGCACTTGTATATGAATCATCATCTTCTTCTTTTTTTAATGCTTGTACTTCTTGTTTAGAAACTGGTAGTAAAACATCTCCTTCATAACGAGGTTTACCAATAGTTTCTGATATCTGTTTTAAAGGTTCCGTAATAGGTTTAAATGTAGTCTCTAGAAATTCTTCTCTTTCACTTAAACCCATCCTCAATGCACGATTCTTCATCCTAATAGAATCACTGAGTGATTTTATTTCTTTCAATAGTTTTTCTTGATTCACCATGTTTACACTGTGAAGTTCAACGTGTAACTAGATGTAGCATCGGTAGTTCAACGCATAAATACAAATTTATCCAACCCTATACGATATCTACCATTTTTAATATCTTCTTCCTTCATAATAACGAGAAAGCTATATTTCTCATTCCATGCTTTGCCACACATCTCTTTAAATTTTTCAAATGGCATATCCGCATTTACATGATCATTATATATATGCTTTAAATTTGTTTCATCTTGCTTGAAGATGATCAACATATTTGCATTGTCTCTTATAAGTTGTTTTGGAATTTTACTGTATGTTTGACCAATATAAATGCTATCAATATTATGATGTCTTCCCATAGCAAAATAATTCCTTATTGTGTCATGATTTTCACAAGAAACATCGTCAAATATAAAAATAGAAAATGGTTTTGCTTCATTTGGTTGCATAATTGTTTCACTGGCATTAAACTTGTAAAAATTCACTTCAGGTACACTTGCAAGTACTTTATCCAATAATTGATATTTTGGTTGTTGCAATGATTTTGAAAAAATGTATATATTATTAAAACGCAATCCTTTAGGATTAGTTATAAGGTTAAAAACAACATTAGTTTTTCCACAATTTGAAGGACCAGTTATTAGACATCTTATCGTATTTGGTAGTAATTCACCATGTTTTCCATGATTTAACTTATCATTGTCAACTGTCAATTCATCAATGTTATTGATATTAAATCGGTCTTTTTGTTGTACAATCTCCATCTTGTATAAAGGTTAAACACACAATGAGCTATTAAACAACTATACTAAGTCTTTTGAAGGAATCCAAGAGTCTTCACTTTTATCAAACCCTAACCACCGGACTTTAACCATATCCTTTTTCCTTTGTAAAATCTTCTCGACAAGATATACATCACCGACTGTTGATTTCAACAATTCGTGTCCGTAAAATCCACCTTGAAGTAATTCACCCTTGTTATCCTTTAATAAATAGGTTTCAGGTATAGTTGGTTGCACTTTATAAATTGTAAATACTTCATTAGTCCAATTTGGTAGATATCTTTTACTAAATACACCTTTGTATTTGCTTATACGAACTTTATCGTTGACCTTGAACTTCTTTGGTTGCAATTTTTCCAATTTTGGTGTTGTATTATTTTTAATGCGTTGTAATACAATTTTGGCATTAGCACTATTTACCTGGATAGGTTTCATTCCAATGGTACGATGATATTTGTTGTTATACTCTTTTATAAGTTGTGGTAATATGTCATACCACACGTATGATCCTCTTTTTGAAAATTGTTTATACATCGCACCTTTTAATGTTCTATTGAATCTTTCAATTATTGAAGCTTTAACTTCAGAATTTGTAGAATAATGATTTATTCGATATTTCTTCATCAAAGCTCCAAAGTCTTTATTAAAATATTCTTTTCCATCATCGGTCTGTAGATGTTTAATTTTAAATTTATTTCTTTGTATTGTGGTTTCCATAGCTTTTGTAACACTTTTACCAGTCTTATCCTTCATTGGTAAAGCGTCAGCTATTTTAGTAAAACAGTCTATAATTGTTAAAATATATTTAAATCCTTTATTTAATTTACTGTGCGGTATCATTTCAATGAGATCAGCTTGATAAAGATCATTCATTCCTTTAATGATTGTACTTCTTCTTGGAAATCTTCTTCTTGCTGGTTTATGTAGTTCATTTACAATCTTGTCCTTCACACTTTCCATCTTCAGATGTTGCTTGTACACTGCATGTAAAAATACTGATCCATAGAATAGTTTATTCTCATTTATATAGTTTGAATATAGGTCAAGGCCATTTCATATTAGTGTAAAAAAGAGGGAACATGGCATTGGGCTTGCCATGTCCCCTCTTCTTTACGGAAAGGAAAAAGGAAGAAGGTAGAGGACGAAGAATAGGTTTACTGGTCGATAGGGTTTAGAGAGTAGTGGCCGAATGGTAAAGTATTAATTTTATCTTCTAAAATATGGCGCTTGTCATCTTTGTAGCTTAATGCCCACTTTGTTTGTTTGACACTAAAAAGTTGATGATTATAACTTCTAATAGTGTTGAACGTTGCAGTTGTTTCAACATTTTTAAACAAACATCTTTTATAATGTTCAAACTGTACGTTCTTCTTCAGGAAAGAAGTTTTTATTCCTTTGGCCTTCTTCGTGACTTGATGTTCGTTCCTCTCGTTTATGTACAGTTGAAATGAATACAGTTTGGACATTAATGCTACAATTTCCATCATCGGCACACCATTTGTTTCATCTTTAAATTTTCCCAATACTTTCTTATTTCTGTCATAGTCGTAATTTGGATGATCCTTAGGATAATCGGAAAAGTCGAAATCATCTTTATATATAAAGGTGCGTAGATCTTCATACATGTCATTTGTTTTAATCCAGTAAATTAGTGCATCCGTGTCCATATATGCAATACCAATGTTCTCTCTTCCATAATAGTTAACCATCTTCTTATAATGAAACTCGTACATATGTGTTTTTGAAATATCCAAGATTGACATTCCAAGATACAAAGGACGATCCATTGTAACTGACTTCTTGTTCATGGAAATAACAACTAGATTTTCATTAATAATTATAGATGAACCAAAGTTTGGTTGTTGCACCAATTTCTGTAATTTTACTGGATCAGTTACCAATTTGATATCCTTATGTTCCCTTTTGTTTTCCAAAGTCTTGCCAAATATTGCGTTATTCATTAATTTGAAAAAATCTTTTTGAAAACTTGATGTAGCGGTGGCTCTTCTTCTTGTGTTGTTGTCGATGTAAGGTTTTAACCAACAAGGTTGAGAAAATTGTAGTACTCGATTAATTTTTGTAATTCTCAATCCTAAGTCTAAAGCTTGTTGTATCATCCAGTAGTGTCCAACATATCGAGACTTGTCGGTTAAAGTCATCATTAATTTTGGCCATCTTCCAGTAGGGGAAATTTCAGTCTTAGGAAAAAGTGGTAAATCATAATGTTGATCATGAAGATGTTCAGGATATTCAAAATTAACATCAAAAATGTAACCAGTTTCACCATGCTTCGGTATATCCATTATGTTTCCAATCGATTCTGGATCTATCCATTTAAAATTATCATATGGAAGGGGATTCGACATTGCCCATCCGTATAAGTTATTTGCATCAAAATAACCCAGGAATGTTGTTGGTTTTGATGCATCATAATCGGGCAGATACTTGTTATTCGCCTTGAAATGTCGTGTAACGCTTTGCGTCAATCCCCCTCGAACTCCTGACTCTAACATCATAACCATATCTATATCAGTAAGAAGTTGTATTTTACAATTTGTTTCTTTCAACATAGCTTGCCATGCTAATCCAGGTGAAGTGTACGAATGAAGAGGGTCCAATCCATATGCTGCAAAACATGTATTTCTAAATTCTTCCATTATATCACATAGTAAAGTTACATCCAATTTAACATAAAAATCTGAATATTCTCCCAATGTTCTAAATCCTAAATCGTTCCATACTTTACATGCATGATCATAGTCCTCTTGAGATATGTCCATGTCATAAAGTTTACTTTTGAATTCTTCTTTAGCCGGAAGTGATGTTTCATTAAATCTTTCTAAACTGTCTATGTAATCATATGGAAACACACCTTTCCGAAGTACCAAATCCAGTTTGTTGTTATTTACAATCTTCTTTGTTTCGATGAAATCTTGTTTCCTTAAATTTTCTGAAAGTTTGGACAAACTCGACGGCATAAATCTGTAGGAGTCCAAGAATCTTAGTTTCATGTTTCCAACTTCTTTGGAAAAACTTATGAACTTCTCTGAAGTTTCAGCTAACACATCGATTTTACCGTCGTCTCTTCCTAGTTCAGGTATTATAAAATGAGCATCGTACCCACTGAGGTTATGCAGAACCACAGGAATAAATAGTGGTAAACGATAGCTTAAGTTGCATTTATTACAAGCAGCACCCCTGTAATAACCTGTGAGGTGATCGTGATCTTTAACTTTATAATTCTCAATAGTAAAATCATTTTTGCATAAGAAACATCGAGTTGCATTTTCATGTTGAATTTCTTCTTCTTCCTCCATCGGTTTCATTGGTACAATATTTGTATATAATCTTTGTGCATTTCCAGCTATTGAATATAAGTGATCAAGAAATATTTTTTCTACATTTTCACCACGATATACTAGAGGTTCTGAAGTTAATCCATATCTGTTTAAATGTTCTTCTGATAATGTTGATTTAACCATTAAACAAAAACTGTTTGGTTTGTGCATTTGATACTTGACACTTTTTCTAGCTTCACAATTTTCATCTTCAACAGGAACAAGTGTTGATTCAAAGTCCGCATACACAACTAGGGGAATACGGTACTGATGATGAACCTTTTCAAATGTAACAAATGCTCTGCTTTCCGAAGGTAAAATAATCTTTGCTTCATAATTATTGTTACATAATCTTTTGTGCTCTTGTAACCATTCTCTTGAGTGTAGCCCATCTCGTTTAAAATTGAAACATCTCTTGCAAATTAACTTTCTGTGTCGATCTTTAGAAAGCTGCTTATTAACAAGACGATCAAATTGCTTTATGTACACATAGTGAGACACATCTCCTCGCGTTAGTAGTAGTAAATCCGTATGATCTGGTAGCTCTTCTTTTGCAATACGTAAAGGATACACTTTGTTTGAACTATCTAATGCAAAAACATTGATAGACGTACCAGGATTTTTCTTCTCAAATTTTGATATATCTTTCAGTGATACAGGATAAGTGATTCCTTGAAAATTGTATCTAAATCTTTGATTTTCATATTCTTGGTTAGGTCTATTCACATGAAGTGGTGGTACAAATTTAGCTGTCATTGCATAACGAAAACATTCATTGTCTTCATTTTTAACATTAACACAAGATTTTGTATTTTCAATTCTTTTTGGTAAAGGAATGTAACTAGATCCCATTAGTCCATATCCATGTTTGTGAACTCTTATATCTAATACTTCAATACTTGTAAGACTCCATCCGGATCCTCTTCCTTCGTGTTCCTGAATTTTTGTTAATATTTCTTCTATACAATTTTCTATTATTGAATCAATGTTTGAACTTTCCATAATGGTTCGGTTTTTTGTTATGAATCCTCTTGGTGATAATTCTTCTTGTACATTTATAAACATAGCTTCTAGTAGTAAACCAAATTTAAGAAAGTTTAATCTTTTCAATTCTTCTTTTAAAATTTTACTTACGATTGGTTTTGCTTCTCTAATAAATTCTTCTAGCTTCAAGTTTTCATTTTGAATCTTATGATGCATTACTACTTTACCGGGTAATGCAAATACTTGTAGATTCGGTAAAGTAGTTGAAGATGTTGCTGTTATTTCATCTTGTTCTTCTTGTTGTTCTTGTTCTTCTTGTTGTTCTTGTTGTTCTTGTTTTTCTTCTGGGTTGTTGTGAATTAGTTCTTTATGACAGTCTAATAGAATTTCATCGTGAAACGATTCCGAACATTTATCGCAACGATACATGTTGAGATGTTTACTCTTCGAAATTTTGCCAAGAAATGAAATGGGCTCTCGCGTTCCTCCTTTTATAACGGTCCCCCCACCACTATTTCATCTTCTTCACTATACAAGGAAATCAAACTTTTTAAATAAAAATATTAACCTTCTACAAACTAATTGTTCATTCGTGTTCTTTATTCCCATTGGAGTTTTAGTATATACTTCTTTATATTCAAGCTTTAACTAACTTTCCCCCACCCAACTAATTTTAGTTACTTTTAAAACCAAACACCTGCCCTCCAAACATCTATTAGGACAGATGTTATGGGACAGATGTTGAAAGAACAAATGTTAGGGTGAAAATGGCTAGAGCACAGGCACTTGGTTGAACTAAATTTGCACATAAATTAACTAGAGTTGAACTAAAAATTCGCATAAATTAAAAGTTAGTTCAAAACTAAAATTCGACAGTGTTAAGAAACTCTAACATTTGAACAAGAATAAACATTAGTTCAAAACTGAAATTCAACAGTGTTAACCAAATTCTAACAGTCGAACAAATAGGTCAAGGTAATCCAATTTTAACGCGAGAACGAGGAATAGAGCACTAAGTGGCATGTTAGTCCATTACCACAAAGTGATCTATTCCTCGCTCTCTATTCTACATCTACTTTTTTCAGTTTACTTATTTATATTAAAATGTTCAAATTTTACTATGTAGAATGTCCATTCTTTCTCTTCAACTCTTCGATTGTTTTTAGCAATTGTAATAAATATTCGTTAGTTTTCACCAAAGTCTTTAGTTTGCTACATCCAATTTCAATGGAAGGTATTATAAGTTGTAATTTTATAAGTTCAATCTTTTCTTTCTTGCGAATTTCTTTCTTTATTATATTATTCCTTATTTTTGCTGCAGATTTAAACTCCATGTTGTTTCTGCTAAAGCCACAATAATAATAAAAGTCTCTTCAAACAACCTGCATTTATACACATTCCCCCACCACTTTATAATCCCCACTCCTTTCCCCTTCTTCTTTATATGTGGAAGGAAGTATTATAATTAGATTCCTAATATTTCTTTTCCTTCTTCACTACGTGGGGGAAGGGTAATTTGTTATTACACTAGTTGTGCAAGAAAATAGCCGCCAGTGTCCACACCTTGTTCGTAGCACTCCATCATAGATTGTGCCCACTGCAACATGCGGTCTCTGTCATTTGGTGTGACAAGGAAAGAATGACTATCACCATACAATATAAAAGAGTCAATTCGTACATAACATCCTGAGTCCAACCATTTATTAGCTTCAGCCATAAACTTTTCTATTGTATCAAATGGAAATTGTGGATCAATTGCTATGACTTTACGTTCTTCACTAAGTTCAACAGTATAATCATCATCGTCCTCATCATCTTCACTTTCACTGTCGTTACTTAAAGTGTCTTCAGATTGTTCAAAAACATCAGAAATTTCAGAAAAATTAAAATTTTCATTCAGATGAGGAGGCATTTTGAAGCAAGAAATATTATAAACAGCAGAGACGAAACGACAAGAGCGGCGTGTAGAAGAAAAATGAAGGGGTGACCAACGCTCGCTCCGCTTTTATAATAGTATGCAAATGAGGGGTAGGTGCTGACCATGACCAGTCATCGACCCAAAGGAGTGGGGGAAGTACTTTTCTTACTACTTGGATGGAAGTAGGTTAGTAGGTCACGAGACTTAGAGTGTTAAAAAATAATGGGGGAGAAACACAACGCTATAACGCGTTGTGTTTCTCCCCCAGTATTTTTTTAAGCAATAATTTGGAAAAAGCTATGTGAATTTACTTGCTACGCCCCCACCTTGTAATACCATCCAGTTTGTGTCTGAGGAGATAGTCTTTAGAGTCTAACTCATAAACGGATTTCTCTTTGCGCAAGGATTCAATCACTTTAATATTATATCTTACGCCGTTACAAGTTGCCAAAATGTGTTCGTTGTCAATAACACTTTCAAAAAAATAGACACAACCTCTCTTAAGCCTATTTCCTTTCACACCAATAATTTTGGATTGGTATTCAACAGTGGGGGTTTCTGTCACTTGTAGTTCAGAAATGTGTTTTACGACATGTACACGGCAAAAACTTTCGTTTTTTACACATTTCCTCCCACAAGGTGATCCTTTCTTAATTCCCCTAGTAAGCATTTCAGGGCAAGTAGTGGGACGGCTAAATGCCCTACGACGCTGTTCTTGTAATAATTGAAATTGCTCTGAAGGAGCGGGTTTAGGAGTAGGTTTAGGAGTAAGTTTAGGAGCTGGTTTAGAAGCTGGTTTAGGAGCTGATTTAGGAGATGATTTAGTAGCAGGTTGAGAGGATTCAGTTTTGTGATAGGTATGATCTTCAGGTGTACTAAGTGGTGGGGTAGGAGGCAATGGTGATAGTGGGATAATGGGTGTGCTAAGACGATGAACAATGGTTTCAACGGAAGGGGTATTAGGATGGTGGTGAACTGGCTTCTGCGGTGGCGGCATAGTAGTTGATGGTGGTGCGGAGTCCTTTGAAGGCGAAGGCGGTGAAAAAATACTACGAAGTCTAGAAGTGTTAGTTGGCGGAAGAATAGCTCCAGAAGTTGAAGGTTGAGATGCAAGTCGATTCTTGTAGCAATCAGGAAGGTTTTTGAGGCGAAGAGTTTTCTTAGGTGCAGGAACAGCCGTAGTAGAAATAGAAGTCGAAGTAGAAGTTAAAGTAGAAGTTGTAGTTGGCAGAGATAACATGGTTGTGGCTCCAAGTTCGCAGCGTAACGTCTGGAATCAGAATGAAATGTTAGCCGCAGTCGGTGCGTCTTTTATAACAATATGCAAATGAGAGGGGTAGCAGCTGGCCGAGACTGATTATTGACCTGGGAGGTGGGGGAAAAGGGGAAAGAGAAGGTATTTATTTAAAATAATTCGCATAACTTTTGACTAAAATAAGATAACCAAATTCTTCTTTTACCAAAATGTTTGTCTTACATAGACCTTTTCAATGATGTATCGCTTGTCCAAATCCGTCAATCCGTTATCAAGTTATAGCCATTTTAATTTTTCAGGTCATGACCGGTCGTTCACCCGTAGTGGGGGAAGGAGTGGGGGTAGGAGTGGGGGAAGGGGAGGGGGGGGGATCGACTCCATTTTTTCGGGGGGGGGGGAAGGGGGGGAGGGGGGGGAGGGGGAGGGGGGAAGGGGGGGGGAAATCGACTCCATTTTTTCGGGGGAGGGGGGGGGGGTCATTGACCCTTCCGAAAGTGGGTCAAGGTCATTCAAGATTTATAATGATCCAAGGTGATGGGAACAGTAATACTGTTCCCACCACCCTGTTTGCCTAGCGGTTCCCACTCCCAACCCACTAGTTACGTTCTGCAAGGGAGGTCCCTGGGCCGTCCGCATCAAAGCGTAACGTCCCGTCCGCATCAAAGCGTAACCATTAATTTCAGGGAAACTGGAACAGCAGGGAGGCCCTGGTCCGTCCGCATCAAAGCGTAACGTCCCGTCCGCATCAAAGCGTAACCATTAATTTCAGGGAAACTGGAACAGCTAATGCAGAAACGCAACTCTAACACCCACCCAAACTAATCCCACCCATCATATTCCTAAACAAAATGCAAAAAACCTAGTCCGCAATTTGCGGATGTCCCACCCCTTCTAAGTAAAGTTCAACTGAACTTCTGAATTTACAGTTAATCCACCCCCTAACATCTAGCTGAAAGGCAAAACAACAACATAAATTATTAATATCAACACTTAAAACTAACAACACATCATTATTAAAAACCAAATAATTCAACACAACCAAATACCATCATTATTCTTAAAATTAATACACCTTAATGCTAAACACCTCTTAAAATTAATACACCTTAATGCTAAACCCAACTTATAACTAACATCGCAATGCGCAAATTATTTCTTAAATTAAATACAACTTAAAACTAAACACACACACACACACACATACACACACACACACACATACCACATTGCATTAAAAAACGCAACGTAGTAGAAGAAGTTCAAATATATATAGGCCTACTATATATTTGAAACCTCTTGCTGAGTCGCCAACAACCTTTCGCTATGAAAGTTTGTTGACGACTGACGCTAAGATCAGGCTCGTATTGCTCCTCGGATTCTCGAGTAGTGGGGGAAGTTGTTTCACTCCAGTACAGTGTTCAATCCAGTCCAGTTCGCACCAGTGTAAAAGGAAGGCAAAGGAGTGGGGAGCGGCGCATGCGCAACAACACAAATCCAAGGTTTGAGGTTAGAATTATCCATGTGCAGTAGCGCTAAAGTGAGTAATACAGGACTAGGCGCATGCGCATAGCATAGACTCATTCCGATCCGGAGAACTTGTTGCATGCGCAGCAGGTTTGAGGTTAGAATTATCCATGGCAGCTGCCATATTTAGTCTGGTTTCACCACATAAAGTCAACAACCGGTGGTGACCGGCCATTGACCTGGAGGAGTGGGGGAAGGAGTGGGGGAAGGAGTGGGGGAAGGAGTGGGGGGAAGGGGGGGGCTCCATTTTTTCGGGGGGGGGAAGGGGGGGGAGGGGGGAGGGGGGGAGGGGGGGAGACTTTTTTTGACCTTTCCGGTCGGTCATTGACCCCAAGGAGTAGGGATAGACACAGAACCCTACTTCTCTTACTACTCAGGTGAAAGTCGGTCAACCAGTCATTTGCTTGCCATCTGCCGCCATCTGGCTGGAGTTATTGCCTCTATAAAGGTGGGTAGTTTATCGCGCTACAAACATTCATTGCCTCGCATCCGCTCGGTCATCATCTCTCGTTAGTTTTATGTTATGACTACTTCACTTATTAGGTTTGAGGTTAGAATTATCCATGGAATAGCCTTCGTAAATTCTAACCTATAAAATTACTACTCTGGCTTTCTGTTTCAATTTCTTTTACACTTCATTTTATATCTCAGTCTTATTTTAACTTCTGAACTTAACACATCGGTTATGATGACTGCACAATGTTTAAAATTAAAGCTTTTGCGAACACAACACATATTACGAAGTACTTCTAAACCTTCAATTTCAAAGTGTAAAACTAATTTAAATAGAGTTAGAAAGAAGTACAGTTTTAACCCATTATACTCAAAGACTTCGCAGGTTAATGTTGATGATAATGTTATTTACAACATTTTGCATTCTATGTTACAATTCAACAACTTTGAACTTGTTACACCTATCGACTGTGTTCAACAAGTTTTTTTATTTTACCCCTACTATTCCTCATATAAGCGCTGTCACCACAATTCCTACTTCATGCTCCTCTATTCTCTTCAGCTAAGCTAAGGTTTGAGGTTAGACTTATCCATGGCGGCCGCCATGTCTAGTTCAGTTTTACCACATAGAGTCGGCGACCGGTTATTGGTCTAAAGGAGTGGGGGAAGGGGTGGTGGGGAGAAGGTTGCCATTTTATAAGCCCTCTCCCTAGGCGGCGCTTCTCATTCAATCGCCAACTTTCAAACAATAAACACCTCTCCCATGGCACGAATGAATTAATTATCCCACTATCACCAACTAGTTCAACTTTGAACTATTTCTGGTGGTAGTTGGGTAGGCTTTTTTAAAACTTACTCTGGATGACCTTGACATACTTTCCAGGCCCCCAGTTATAACTGTTGAATTTCAGTTTTGATCTTACTCTTAATTTTTGTTCAACTTTTAGAGTTTAGTTAACACAGTTGAATTTTACTTTTCAACTAACTCTTAATTCATGCCCAATTCTATGCTCTCGCCATCTGCACCCTGCAGCTGCCCTGGCAACTGACACCATCTGACCCCTGCAGCTGCCCTGGCAGCTGACGTCACTTCCGGTTTAGAAGTGGCTTTTTCCCACTACTGGTATGTCTTCAGATTTTGCAGTCAGCACGTTTTTACTCTCTTTATATTGAGGTACTTTACAAATTGAAAATGTAATGACGACAGTCGAGAAATAATCTGCTACTGCGTATGGTATTCTAAATTTGTAGCTTGCTACAGTTTCGTGTTGCTTTCTTAAGTTACTTTACAGCGACATTTTTGACCCATTACGGTTCAATACTGCTTTTAATTTTTTTGTGTAGCTCGTTCCGTTTATATAATAGTTTTTGTACCTCTTAAATAGTTAAATTAAATATATACAACCGTAGTATTTCCAGAAATTTGTAAACAAGTTGATATACAAGGTTAAGTCTTCTGTTTAAATCAGACGTGGTATTTTATCTTAATAATTAATTATTTAGATATTACTGTATAACTGATAGATGGAGGGTAGCTGATTTACTCCTCCGCCTGATGTGCCTTAAAGCTGAATAACCGACGCGTCGGCAGCCTAGTCGTGATAACCCAGAGGATAACGCCGGTAATGAAGGAGAATATACGATTGCTTGCTAATGAGATAAGCCTACCAGCGGATAAGGGATTATAAATAATCCGGAAAACTGATAAGCTTACCACATGTTTATAAACCGCACACGGCGAGCAACGTCTGAAACTTGAATATTCGTCTATGAGTGCATAAAAAATATGTTTAAAACTAAATATTTTATAACATGTGTGTAAAACTTTTTTCTAGTTTTTATGCCATTTTTCTGGTTTTTATTAACAGTTTTAACAATGGTCATAGACATTGTGCAAATTCACTTTCCAGTTTCAAAAATGATCATTTAAAAAGTCAACAGTTACAGATTTTTGAAGTTGAAATTGTAACTGATAACGAAATACAAATAATAAATAATAATAACATATACAGTGTGATTGAAAAGTCACGGAACGGTAAAATATATTTTTTACCATTATAGATGAAGTAATGAAACTTGGTATATCAATAATAGCCATAAATATCTACTCTTTTAAGCTATTATTACTTTTTTATCCCTTAATGGGACGGCCACCAGGAGTCAGTCAAAATTCTTAAATAGCAGCATAGGTCGAATTTGGTATCAAATTAAAGGTCTGACTTAGCAGAGTACAATGAAGCAAACTAGACTTCAAATGGATGACCGAAACGGAAATGGCAGGCAAACAAAGTTTCCATTAAAATCATATGGGTAAAACTTAAAAGGCAATAACTTTCTTAATATCAGCCTTTTGACATCGTGTTTGTGGCTTATTACTCCAGATGCAAAGACGTTTAAGATGGTTTATGATGTGACAGGGCTAAAGAAGTTTCCATTTACACACCCTTTAAGGATGTCTCTCTTGGAAGTCTTACGGAAATCTGTTTGGGCCCTTGTCAAATTATACATAATTTTTAAACGTCTTTAAATTTGGAGTAATAAGCCGCAAACCCGACGTCAAAAGGTTGAGTATTAAGAAAGTTATTGCATTTTAAGTTTTACCCATATGATTATAATGGAAACTTTATTCGACTGCCATTTCCGCCTCGGTCATCCATTTGAACTCTAGTTTGCGGCATTGTACTCTGCTAGTAAGACCTTTAATTTGATACCAAATTTAACCTATGCTGCTGTTT
Source organism: Neoaliturus tenellus (assembly GCA_030545055.2). Lineage (NCBI taxonomy): Eukaryota > Metazoa > Arthropoda > Insecta > Hemiptera > Cicadellidae > Neoaliturus > Neoaliturus tenellus. Next base: position 139,652,885 of record CM061531.1, on the reverse strand, counting down.
AAGAATTTTGACTGACTCCTCGTGGGCCGTCCCCATTCAGGGATAAAAAAGTAATAATAGCTTAAAAGAGTAGATATTTATGGCTATTATTGGTATACCAAGTTTCATTACTTCATCTATAACGGTAAAAAGTATATTTTACCGTTCCGGACTTTTCAATCTTACTTTACAGGGTGTAACATTAATCACTAACTGGCCATGCATATTCACATTCTAAACCTCAAAATAAATTGAAAATGTTCGGTACAATTTTTTCGATTTCGGCTTCCTTTAGCACTATCCGCTATTATATTTTTTTAAACTAAATAATTGTAATTTTCGTAGCGGATCATTGTATTAAGTTCATATTTAAGACGAACCTTTATCACAACAATACTCAATTTCAAGGGGAAAAACATTTTTCCGATGTGTATTTTCAAAATGGTGGCCATTTAAAATTTTTAACTGATATATCTCAAAATCGGTAAATTGTATTTAAAAAATACAAGTAACGAAAAAATTGACATATTAAATTATCTAACAAAGATAACAAGTATATAAGGATCTCAAACAAATAACGGAGCTATTGAGATTCGATCAAAATGACCGTAATATCCATGAATTATAAAGCAAAATCAATGTTTTTCTTCCGAAAAATAAGGAAAGCTCCAATTTTTTTTGTTAGGTTCTTAAAAATTTAGAAGTTTATCGGTGAGGTAATTTGATTCGTTAATTTTTTCCTTGTAAAGTTTTCATAAAATTTACCGGTTTTAAGATATTTTACTAAAAAATTAAAATAGCTGCCATTTTGAAAATTTAAATCGGAAATAACCAGTTTTTTTTGCTGAAAATGAGTATTTTCCTGACAAAGATTTTATAAAGCTGTTGGATTATCAAAGATAAGTATTCAGAATATTCCCATACAATTACTTAACCAACCCTAACTATTAAGAGGCAAAGACGAAAACATTTACAACTGAAGGAAAGGTATTACTAAACATTGCGTGGCTGGTAGAAAACAATGAGTTAATTTTTTTTTTTTTTTTTTTTTTTTTTGAAAGGGGTGCCATGTATATGTGAAAGTAATTAAATACCGAAAAGTTTAGTTTATGGGAATGGGAGGTATGAAGATGGGCCAGTTTTAAACCTAAACATAGATATAAGCATTGTAGGTGGTAAGAAATTACAAGCAATAATCCATCAACGACCCTAGGATCAAGCCATCGACTCGTGTATAGATGGTACCAGCAAGTAAGCCTACTTACGAGAGTTAACGACCGGAGAACATTAACTGGAAGGTGAAGCAAAACAATCGGAGAGTGCAGGCCGATGACCGGGTCGTCAGCGCGGCAGATGTCGGCGTCGCAGCACCTGCTGGAGCCGGCCGGCCGCTGCGTTTACTGCTAATTGAATCTTTATCAGGGTTGTAAACCAGCCAACATTACTCGAGAAATCATCGTAACAATGGGAGCGTTAATTAACCGCGGTGGATGGCAACCTGTGGACATGGTGACGACGCGACGGCGCGGCGCGGCGCGGCGTGTTGGGGTGATCCGTAATACTCCCTTGAGCCATGACATAAATTCACCATAACCAACAATCGGACTTTAAAAAAGTATAAAAAGATCTTCAAAATTTCAAAAAATTTAAAAAGAAATTCGGATCTTCATTAATACAAAATGTGAAAGATCTATCGACAAAAGTTTTCGGTTTAAACACTATTTAAATGTGTCAAAAGTTGAAAATATGTTTGTTTTTATTATTCTTGGTATGCAGTATGTTCTGGAAATTATATGTCCGTTATTTAGTACGATTTATTCAAATCAAGATGATACTCGGTTCTAGAACTATTGAATCTTGAGGTTATTTTTAATTGATGTTCCATCTTATTAAAATAGTACATTCGGCTTTGTATTGGGTTGGATAATGGACAAAAAATTCTAAAACGAACGGAACCTTTATTATAATTCGCCTTTATTCACATACTGGGTGTACCAGTCCACACATAAACCCGTTTTAGAATTTACAGAATTAAATTTTAAGGAAAACCAATTGTGCCTTTATAGATAAACCGGTTACGCTTTATCGAGTGTCAGTAAACTACAATGTACCAGAAGTCACCTCTCGTGACTGGAAGTCACTAGTTTTAAACAAAAACCTCCACTTTTTATTACGTTTTTGGATTCAAAAACTAATTTTAAGGCAATTTTGCATTGAAATCCGTACCCATAATCATAACGGTTGAGGAGATAATGGCGATTGAAATTTAGATTTTACCCTTAAGAATAACACATAAAACATTTTCAACTACATTATCTGCGAACATTTTTGGTTAAACAAACATTTCCGAGCACAGAAATATCTTAGACTCTCCTTTCAAACATGTTTCCAACATAAGTTATTAGAATTGTCATAAATTATTTGATTTTTTCATAAATTTAAAAGTTGGCGGAGATTAATAAAACTGTATAGAAAAGTTAACCTAACTACGTGATACTCAATATTTTATGATAGAATTTGAATTATAATGAGGTTTTAAGACTTTTTCAAGCTTGAACATATATGTTAAACGTAATATGTTCTGAGATAAAGGATGTGAAATTTTTCCCATGTTACTCTATGGGAAAAACTCAATTTTAACCATTATTATCTCATACGCCGTTTAGGATTAGGGGTACAAGTTAATAGTAAAGTTGTCTTAAAATTACGTGTAAAATCCAAAATGTCATTAAAAGTTGAGATTTGTATTTAAAATTAGCGACTTCCGGTCTGGATATGCAACTTCTGGTATTACATTACTTTAAGTATATATCGTATGGCTAAATGAACCATACGATATATATACTTCTGGTATTACATTACTTTTGATTACATTGGAATCAATGTCAATCAATAGAGAGCAACCGGTTTATCTACAACGGCACAATTTGTTTACGGCAAACATTATTTATTTAAATTTTAAAAGGCGTGTACGGGTGGTCTGGGACACCCAGTATATGTATGGAAAATAAATGTTGTCCTTATAGTTGTGCCGATAGGACAGTGCATAAAAATGTTTTGTGTCGTTTTGTATTATCCAATCTATAAAATTTTACGATAGTAATTGTAACACGTATAGAGAAATCATTTTACTACATGGCTTAGTTTATCGTTGATGTAGAGATTACTACTATGACTAAGGACCAGAAACTTCAGAAACCATCTCATCTGCAAAGGTAATGTGCAGAAAGGCCAAATCTGAAAGTTGTATGTAATTTTAAGCAAACTACATTGAAGTTAAGTATATGTGTTAAAGAAAACTCCTTATCTGATAATTTTAGAAAATACCATGTCGCAGTACTATTGTAGTTGTTAATTGTCCCAGTTTTACATTTTTAATGGCTTGCTTACTCTGATTGTGATAGTTGGTTCGATTGTTGTAACTTAATTGATAATTGTATTCTCATTGCCATTTGCAATAAAGGTTTGATTGAATTTCCTCGCACCACTGGCTTTAGTGGCTTTAGTAATGGCATTTCTCTAGTTATCGGTTAAATTAGTGTAACGGAAAGTAACAGAATATAAAATCGTAATGAAATTCTAGGGCTAAAACTGGTCATAGCTCCTTTCACGGTATGATTTACATCCTGATTACATCCCACATTCACATTTAACCTAACCTAACCTAACCTAACCTAACCTAACCTAACCTAACCTAAGTATACCTTAAGTAAGTATACCTTAATTAACTTAAGTATACCTTTATATCTCTTTAAAACCATGCCTTTATATCATTTCCCATGACTTGGAAAAGAGACTTTTGTTTTAAAGTCAACCTGTTGTTGAGTATAAAGTACTATGAGGGAAATATACCTATTACAAATTGCAAATATGATGAAATATTGAGTTAAGTTCCAGTAAACTATAAACCAGCCAATAAAGAGTTTTTTCCCGATATGAATTTATTTGTTCAGTGATACGTAATAAAACGGAAAATTATTATTCTTTATTTGTGATATTCATGTTGGACGTGGAATTACAGATACAGTATTTTCAATAATTTTCCACAATAATGAACAAGTTAAATGTGTTCCTAAATTTGACACTTAAATTAGAATTGTTGCTTAAAGAAGTGCTAAATTTTATGTCATTCATTACCTCAATAGTTGTTTCACTTTTATGTAACGAAAGTTTAAATTTAAACTACAAAAATATTTTATTCCACATTCCAAGAATAAGTGGAAATGTTGATAATTTGGAAATGTTGTGTGAGACTTTTATAAAATCACTTCAAAACGAGGGGTCACTTGCATTGGGTTTACCTAAGATTTTTTAGTCGACCTCAAAATTGGGGGGGGGGGGGGAATTTAAAATTTTAATACAAAATGCATTTGTTAAGTCACCATCGTTCCCAAAGGATATGTGTTTGTATAAAAAATCAGATGGGTGAAGTGACATTTTTACACTCCATGTACTTGTATGAAACATCAAAATGTATAAACATTAAACAAGGTTAATGTAGGATTTTCTAAAACTAATAAGGATCCTTAATATACTTTAAAGATGAAAATACGTTTTTGTTTCCCTCATATTTACTGGCTTTGATCCTCTAATATAACAACCATCGGACGGAAAGTTTGAATTAAAAATTATTATTAAAAAAAATAAATATCTATAGATAATTTACAACCTAATAACATAATAATAAACTTATTCATAAATAATCAATATGTACATAATTGTCTTTAATAATAAAATCATAAATTTTACACACTCTTTCGTCCTTGTCTGTTTTGATCTCGGTGAGACACCCAAACTGAAAAGGAGATACCAGAGAAAGGAGAAAGTTCAAGGAAGGTAGAGTATAACTAAAAACCAAACAATAATAAGGGATAGGACAAAAAAAAACCCAATGTGAATAAATGTAGAGATGAAGAAAGAAGTATGAAAAAAGAAGAAGAAGGAAGAAAGAAGAAGGAAGAAAGAAGAAAAAAGAAAGAAGAAAAACAATTGAAAAAAAATTGAAAAGGATTGAAAAAAGTTTAGAGTATTGAATAAATTACCAAAAATCTAGTTGAAAAATCCGGAACTGTGAATTTTAATTGTGAAACAGATAGAGAGACTTAATGTAAATTCTTCATAAAATGTAAATTCCCATACAATGTTAATAATTGTCAGCGGAATAAAATTTATTATTATTATTATATAAAAAAAAGACAAAGATACAGACATATACCATCTAACTTATTAAAAGTATGAATTATTTTTCGTATTATTATCACCAAAGGGACAAAACAAAATATATATTGATATAATGTAACATTTTCGCGGCAGTCTATAAGGTCTTCATGAATGGTAATATAGGAAATAATAATAATAATAAGTTTGCACAGGGTGTTTTTTCTTAAATGTGGTATCATTGGGATTTTGTAAACTATACAACCTACAGTAAACTTTAAATGGGAACATTTCCTTGTTTTAAAGAGGTTGAAAATTAAGTAAATTTATAAGAATTTTTAATTTATGACAATTTATAAGAATAATAATAGTTGTGTGAAAAGGGAATATGTTTGTTTATGTCTAGCAAGCAACTTAATTAGTTAGTCTCTTAAAACAATATACTTAAGATCTTCCTCTTATAAATAGATGTCTAGTAACAGCCATGTAGCAATAGACTTCAGGTTGCCTAGTAGAGTAATGTCGGACTTCCCGGCTCTCCCAGCCAACCAAATTGGATTCGTTTTATGCTCAACTTTATGATCTGCTGCAAAGTATTACATGCCAAGTCTACGAAATCAGTTTTCATTCTTCAAAACCAATTCAAAACTCGTAAAATGCGTTGTACAAAACGTATAATAAAGTTAAATCTTAGGTTCGGCATATTATTTGCCTAGGAAACTTATAGGAAATTTTAGAGTTTGTTTCATTTAATCAATGTATATAAACTGTGTAAATCAACTTTTGAAAATACTAGTATTATATTATTGTGAAATACTAGGTTAACGTAGAAATAGTCAAGCAAGATAATGTGGGACATGTAGTTATTAGCTATCTGTTATAGTAATGATTTTATTTAGTAAACTGCTGTTTCGTTTATTGGCACAATGTCCCAACCATATAATCCGAATCCAGGCGCTTTCTTCTTCGAGCCATCGAATAAATAAATAATCGAATAAAGAAATTTTATACTTTGTAAGATTTGAAAGTATATTCTTCGTATGGCGTAAAGCAGAGTCATATTTATCTCTATTTAAATATTTAGAACAAGAAATTGTGAAAGTTAGAATTTTTTCTTTCAAGGCTTCGGATAGAATGGAGTTAATTAGTGCATCAAAATTAGTAAGGCAAACTAAAATAATTTTTGGGCAGCCAATACCTTTTCCATGTGCCCGTGGCATCTTCTGACCTTCCTCCGAAAAGTCTCCTGAAATCCTTAATGGGGATCGTGCCCGAAAATGTGGTGATGACAGACGAGGAGATAAAATAAAGTATTTTATTGAGCATTCAAAATTAAAATACATTCTAGAATGTTATTATATATCAAATAAAGCTTTTAACTAGCAACACAATTTTGGGAAACAGATTTCAATACAATGGGCTTAAGGAAAATTACAGAATTTCAACATTTAGATTAAAATAATACTACAAAAATTGTAAAATGCAATAACTTTAATATATATATATATATATATATATATATATATATATATATATATATATATATATATATATATACTTAATATATATATATTTAATATATATATATATGTATATACTTTTAGTGGACTATTTCCATAAATATATATATTTTTTCATAAATAAAAAGAAAATATGTATAGCGTGACCTTGGACTAAGAAATAATATTCAAGTCGTCATTTTTTGGACGTCCATGTAGATTGTGGTTTAGAAGCAGTATGATGAACATATGTCAAGACATACACGGCTTTAAAAGTAATTGTAGTGTCAAACCTTAAACCCAAGTCTAGTCTAAACCAAAGATGACCACATGTTTAATGTGGAACTAAACGTAGTTTGATTAAAACGTGTTAGATGAAAGCGGTTCTTAAGAGTCTATCTTTACTTTAAGGCTGGTAGCGCAATCGGCTATGTTTTTGGCAAACCATGATATTTTATTCAACTATTTAGGGGGCCGTTATAACGAATTTTCTTGAAAGTTGCTAATAATTTAGTTAAATAATTACATTAGAACTCTCACAACTTAAAAGTTTGAAAATGTAAAAATATGACTGTCAGTGACGTAGAAAAATTAGATAAATTTTCCCTACTTCAATTTTTTTGTACAAATACAATTTATTTTTAACGACACATTATGATGACCCCTACTTACGTACGTACGTACGATACATATGATGACCCTAGACCTAAACTACAAGTCGAAAATATGTTTTATTTTTTAAAGGTAAATATCAAAAACTCCGTCCGAAATTTGGGAATGGAAAGGCTTGTCCATGTTTTACAGGGGCGAAGATGGCTCTTAAAAACATTGTTCGTCTCCTCTGGTTTTTCTTGTCATTAAATTATTATAAATACCTTATTATGACAGTATTTTGATCTACAAGGATTTTATGGGCTCACTGCATAATTTGACGGCTGCAATCATTTGCTAACTCCTAATCCCCAGTCAATAGTCGAGGTGTCTTTATCGGTAACCAGCACGCTACAGTTGTTCAATGGCCTCCTCACGTGACGTCCGCTGCAGCGGCCTGCAGCGTGGTGCAGTCGCGTGTGCCGGTCAACAACAGGTTCGAGTAGGTTTCAGTGTAGCGAGTAAGAGGATTCATAGAATGCATTACCAGTTGTTGGGCTTCACGTCACGTAATCAGCTGATCCATTATCTCATGACGTCATGGACCGGTCAGCTTAAAGCCATCAAACGTCAGACGGTTAAGAATCTCGTTAACTCTCTCCACATTATCAGTTAACTATCTCGCCTCCGTGTTAACAATGGTCAGGTCACGATCACCCACTAAAACAGTGATTTTTTTATCACATGATAACGGAGTAAAGTGAACTTGACCAATCTGACCAACCTTCTTATTAAATAAAAGGTACCTGGGGAACCGAACATTTACAACCTTTTTGTTTTAAGCTGTATACCAACTGAGGTGAATAGATGAAAGAAGGCTTTTCATATTAAAGACGAGTTTACTTAACTCACTTTCACCTGGATACTATATTTAATTTGAAAACAAAAATGACTGGCTTTTATACAGAGATTTCAAAATGATAGAGCACAGTTGTATCAACTAATAATAATAATGTGCCCAGCGCTCATCTAAAAATTATTTATTTAAGTTCAAGATTTGCATTAAACTATTTCTAGTTACGGGGCTTCCTCCGCGGAAACTAAGAAACGCAAGGTAAAATTTATTAGGTTATGTCCTTAGAGAATTTTAAGTTTATCACTTAATAAAACTGCAACACGTGCTGTGTGTGATTATCTGATTACTAAAATGACAAGAAGTGTATGTTTATGGACTAGCAGTGGCTACAAAGTCTAGCCTATCACTCCGACACTTTCTCTAGACTTAATATTTTAAACAAGGGCCTTCAAGGAGTAAATGAAACACGTTTTCTCATTTAAAGACAAGACCAAGTATTTTTTTAGGAAATCAAACCTCTTCGTCAAGCAAACGAAACAAAAGGGCATATATTCTTTCCCAACTTTGTCATCTTGGCTACAAGAAAAGGAATGCACTTCCAGTGATCCACTTCTAACACATATTGGAGACTATTTAAAATTCTTAAATCTAGTTTTGAAAAGTACGTCCCAGACATTACTTATTGTTATATATTTTATGTTACTTTTATCTAATTCCTTGTACAATGTTTTAATAACCAACCTCTTGTAAAATGTAAACAGAAATAGTTTTTTTTTTAATTATTATTATTAGTGACTCTTACGGACGCAAATTCACATTGACCACTGATAATAAACCACTATCTTCAATATTTCACCCATCAAAATGCGTACCTCCATTAACATTATTGACTTCCAGATACTGTGAGTGGTCGCTTTTTTGGCGGTCTAATACTTAAGTGCAAGCAGAAGACCTCAGTTTTAGTTAGGTTCGGATTTGGCTTCCAGACTTTTAAGAATTCATCGAGAGTCGTGAGGTATTTTTTTCTCAGCTTGTAGAAAACTTTAGTGCTTATATGGTAGTGCAATATCATCTACATAAACCAATTTTGAAGAGTGGGTGTCACTTATGTCGCCAGTATACACATTACAGTTTAGTGGGGGCCAAGCATTGACTCCTGTGGTACCACTGTCATTTAGCTGCCTAAAAATACTTTTTCTGCGCCCCAAATATACTTTTATCATTCTATTTGAGAGCATCGAGTTGAGAAGATGCAAAAAAAGCGCAAGGAATCAAGTATCGTAGTAAAATTTAACCAAGGAGCCTTTTCTCCAGACAGTGTCATAAGCTGTAGTCATATCTAAGAAAGCAACAGAGGTGTTCTGTCTTCGCTCAAACCCATCTTTAATAATAGGGTTAGAGTCAGAAGCTTGTCACAACAGTTGCACTTAGGCTAGCCGATTCAAGAGGGATGCTGGGATTGATAATAGGGAGGATTCTGTTGTAAATCAACTCTCGAACAGCTTATAGCAAACACTTAGAAGAGCTATAGGACGATAACTCTCAGGTAGTTGAGAATATTTACCGGACTTCAAAATAGCTATCTATCTTCTTATTTCTATAAGGGTTTCGTCTGTTACGTCCCTTTTTCTCTCGACCTACTGAACCGATTTTTAAGATTGAGGTGTCATTTTAAAGCTTAGGATATAGCGCAGTGACGAATCGTAATTAAAAAGGTCATATCGTTTCGGGCTTCGCCCCCCCTTGCTTTTGATTTATTTCTAGAGGGCACTTTTTAAAATGTTGACCAACTTTTATTGCAAGTTCTTTAATGTAAATTGTAATTTAACAGGTGATTACCTTCAGATGAATTTTAAAAGCCAGATAGTAAACAAAAATAGATCTCTGTCACTTCATAATCAACATTCACGTACTGTAGGTGAGTTTCAAGGTGTATAAATAAAAAGAACTCTTTATTCATACACCTTGGGCGAGTTTCACTCATAGAGAATCATAAAATGCGCAATTTGCGCACGGGTCACCTCGTTATTTTGAATTTTTCAAATATCCAAGGCCTTTCACCGGTTTGTGTATGGTGTTAAAACTTTAAGAAGCCACAGTCTAGCCTTTTTACCTGAGTAATTTATGAACTCCGGGAAAATTTCGTTCTAGCCTGTTGCTTTGCCAAATGTCATTGACTAATCACGCATCCAGCTCATCGCTAGTGAAGGGTCTATAAACTTCCAATGGTGGTTGCTGACTCTTCTGCATTTTTAAAGTTGTAATTGATTTTTCTGGCTTAACACATACGCACAGGCTTAGGCAAACAGGAGAGGCGTTTTGCTATTTCATGAGAGCTAGGCTGTGATAAAACGTGTTGTTCACTTGATTTACCGTTAGAAAGTTTTCTGGGCAGAGACCAGTGTTTGCGACTACTTTGGTTGAACAAATTAAAACTCTCCAAATTGATGTAGGCCCATGGATGTCAAATATTTTTCTTTCTTGAGACCGGTCTTGAATCAACTTCGATTCGTCATCGGTCCATTTATATATTATGACTAGTTTTTATTCTGGAGAAAGAAAAATATTTTACATATATAGGCCTTCATAAATTTAAACAGGTGTAAATACACCTGTATTTACAAATTAAATACACCTGTCAAGGCTCATATAAACTGTTCCGGTGAAGTTCTGGTACTCAGCAGATTTCAGCTGAATTCACTGCCGTCAGTGTCAGTGAACTCACTGTAAAGATCTTCGCACTCTTGACTCCATCGTGGTATGTACTCTTTTCTGCAACCTCTTGGGATTGACGCTTTGGCGAAAGATAGAACGACGGAGGAATAAACCTGATGCCGCTGTCAAGCCTGAAGGATAAGGTCTCCTAATCAGCTTTATTAGAGTCCGAGGAAAATATTTTACGAGAGGAATTTCTATTCCTGCTGATAGGAGTACATGTCTGTGCTGAGAGTGGGGAAATGGACTTTGCATTATCCTGCAAGTTGGTGTGGGTGATGCTGGTGGTTCACAAGAGCAAAAGCACAAAATTCTGGGGAGTACCCACGCCGCCATTGGGCTGAATGAAAGGTTTATGGGTCTTTGTCATTAAATACCAAGAATATTTTATTATTTTCAGCCCAGCTTATTACAATGATGCCATCGTTATCATCAGACGAGTGTCCCCATTGTGTGTGATGGCTGTTAAAGTCATCCTATTGGATGTTCGAAAGTTGGGATATAGGTGGCTTGTATACATTTACAATAGTAGTTTCAGTTACGTTTTCAGCAACAAAGAATACGCTGTTCTCACATATTTTGTGGTAGGCTGGTTCACTATTTATGTCCTGCTTCATATACGTTGCCACATCATAGGCCCTGTAGCCTATTCCGTCTACAAGCCTATATCCAGGGATGTCACCCCGCGCACTATTCTTTAGGGTTTCTATACGTGTTTCTTGCAGTGCGAGGACATCGACGTTATTTTCCAATAACACCTTGATGATTTAATCGCTCTTGATTTTTCGCAGGCCTTCTACGTTCAGATGACATACATTCAAAATGGAGCTTGCATTTCTAAAGTGGCCCTGGGAAGGATGGATCCTTTGGATTTTGTCTGGCACTTAGCATCGCAGGGAGATCACTCGCTCGCGTGATGGTTCAGCTCCCAAAAGTTGTTTGTATCCAGGGAGTACATGCAGGTTTAATTGAATTCTGTGGAAGCGAACAACATCACCCCCCGAGAAACACTGATTTAGTAGATAGTGTACTAATAAAAAGTTTCATATCTAATTTCTGATGTATCTAAATATCAAATAATTATCAAACCTGCTTTTCATCATACTATTCTTTATGTGAGTTAGCTTCTAGATACAGTAATAATTTATTACAGTAAAATATAACATTCTTAAAACAAAACGAGTTTTTCCGTGTCAATTTGGCATAACTTCTTCGTTAAGATTCAGCCGATTGAGCGAGAGGCCTTTCCTCATAAACTTCCTGATAAACAAACGGTTTACTACTGGACTTTATCCAGGTTTTAATTAAAAGAGGTGTTTAATAATACTATAACTTCTTTTTACACATTTTAATTAAACCAAAAGTAACTTTACACTTTGACTTAATTACTCGTAGTCAGCGAAGTTGTTAATTAAAAAGTATACGCTGAGAACACAAGCGCCCTACAACGTTATGCTGTAAACCGAGGATTCGTTCGACTTAAATACTAGTATTTTCTGACTTAATTATTCGTGTTTTTTCAGACAAGGCGCATATTAAATTAGTTTTATCAACCCTTTTTTTAGATTCAACAATTAATGAGCTAAAGAAATATTAAACCATGAAAGTATTGCAAATATAAAACGATCGTTACAAATTGCATGCAACGCAAAATGGAATATTTAATTATCTTTATGTATAAGGCAAAGCCCTTACTCGTCCCTAAGTATCCAAATCCCAGTCATGCTTTAAAGTTGGTACGCTGATTCTTTGGGTCTCAAAAAGAAAAACATGAAATTGTTATACCAATCAACCCGACCCGGGAAACCCCCTTGCTTTTAATTGTCATTCGACATTAGTGATCCGTCAGACATGCTTTGAAACTTCTATGTTATCCTTATGGACAAAGTGATAATAAGGAAGATGATTGTTTAAAACATTATATTTATTGAATCGATTTAGTTAAACTAGAGAATTCCTCCTGGTTGAAATTTAATCAACATTGTTCAGTTGATCTTGACTGTCTGGACCAAATTAGTTAAAAACAAATTATGTTATAACTGAACCATCTGTTCTTCCTAATTTGCTAGCATTTGTTATTACAACAGCTGTCTAATGATTCAACCAATTATCCTTCTCCCATAAGATTAACATTGAAACTTTGAAAGCCTGTAGGGCGTAGCCCCGTGGGCCGATGTGAATTAAAACGCGATTCTGTTCATCTATAGCGCAAAACCTTTCCAAAGTTATGCGCGGATTTCCCCTACGATGCACAAAAGCTGAGAAAAAAGGAGGAAATGAAACATGCTTGCCTATTAATATATAGATGTTGAAAATATCGCTAAAACTGGCATATGTGTCCTAGGAGGCATTTGAGTGAAGCGAACGAGCTCATTCCAGAGTCAAGTGAGCAGAACAAACTAGCTCAACATATACTCCTAGAAATTGCGATCCGTTTCTACTTAAACTTCCGTAGCAAAGCATGGGTTACAGAATAAATTTAAATATTTAGTCTATAATAAATTTTAAAACTCTTGATTTAGATAATCCCATGAAAAATTATTAGTAAATTACTATATTTAAAATATGTCTCATTCGCTTTAAAAGGACTCAGACTTTTACTGAAGTATTCTCTAGTTAATATTATACCGTATCTAAAGAATGTGATAAATGATAACGCAAGTTCGCTAGATTATAGCACAATATAAAGTAATTTAAATCCAAGGAAGTACGCGGAAAATACTCAGTAAAAGGGTGCTTAATTGAAGGAAATAGTTTTTTGCTTTGTATCAAAATCCATAAGAAACCTAGACTTAAAGTGTAAAAGATGCGTGCAACACCTACACAACACTCCACCTTGAAAGCCGCGAGAATCACACTTGACTGTCCGGGAAACGAGAAACTTTGATATTTTCCGACGCGCTAAAAGGGTGAGAACAAAGTGGCTTTCTTAAGATGGAGAATATGTTTGTCGGTAAGTAGCCCCGTCAAGGGGGGGGGGGTGAGGGGAAGCTCTCAGAAGCGTTCCCCAGGGATTGTCCCGCGCAGTTTAATATTTCATGTCCCGCTGCGCCGCTCCACTTTTGACAGATCCAATTTGAAAGTCGATGTCCGGCCTGGGACCTGGATCCATAACGGTAAGTGGTTAACTGAAAACTTTTCTGTTAACGTTTGCGACGATTGTAACTTTCCCCATCGAAAGTAAAACGACTCTGTGATATGTAAGGTGGACCCAACGGATTTTATTGACAACCACGTTTGAGGGATTCATTCTGTAAATATCATAAACAGCAATTGGTTTTTTCATATCTATGTGTTACCCGAAAGAGCACTGGGAGTTTTTTTTCTGTGAACATTTTAGTGGACTAGGACAAATACTATTTTATTTTTTAATATTCTATATTTATATACTTTATATTTTTATATCTTATTATTTTAAAGGTTGTTGTGGAATTATTAACTAGTAACATGGGTGAACCGAATTGGTACAAATCGGAAGCCGAACTCTTCTCCTTGCGAGATAGATTTTAACTGTAACAGAGAGTTTGTATAACAAGTTTCTACGTGACAGTAATTTTAAAATAACCATATGTCAATAATTTTGAATGTCGGTATTCTTGATACAAAGAAATCAAACATGGACTTAAAAAACTTACTAAATAGTATAGGTTAATTTGGGGAAAATGAAAACTAAATGAGTTCTTGAACTAATCGTACTAATTTACATAACTAAGTTATTTAAAATATGGTTTCAAGTATTCAAAATATTTAGATATACAGACAAGCTCATAAAATGATAGTGACAATCCAGATATATTAAACCATTCTCGCAAATTAAATTTAATATATCCTGATGTAAGCTTACAAAAGATGAATAAATACAATATCACCCGGGTGGTAGAAATATATTGACATCAAAAGTTGACGCTTGCTATTCTGTGAAATTAATAATGTTCGATATTAGAACGGCAAGTTTTATGTAAGCGAGGTCCACCCCGTGTGGGGGCGCGAGCGGCGAGTGATAAACAAGTTTAATATGACGGCCAATATCGCGCGATATGAGAGAAGTACGGCACATGTTGTTCCGTCAATTAGTGAGCGGGGCGCTGCACTGGCACAACCGTAATGGTTCGTAGTACCACATGTTCGGTGGGCAAATAATCAAATAAAAATAAATAATCTAAATAAAAATAGTTTGTTAAGATTAATTTTAAATAAAAAAATTAAATATCTTTTATTAGTAGGCCGGAGCAGGAAATATTTGCTTGCAAAGTCATGATTATTTCAATTGTTTGTCTGGCTCTGATTAGGTTAAAGGCAGTTAAGACTTTCATGTAGGATCTGGTGAGTTTAGGTGGTTTCATTGTCTTCACAATCTTTAGTTTTTGACTTCTAATTGGTGGGGAGAGGAGGATATCACCCCACGCTTACCTCTGGAAATCTAGATTACGCATGTTATTCTTCCATGTTTTCTTTTTAGTTAAATAATAATAATAAATACACTTTAATTAATTTTCTGAGAGTTGATTTGTAAATAGGGTTGTAGTTTTGAGGCTTAGTGTCTATAAAGTCAGTTGTGAGTAAAACAAAGGCAAGGATAAATCTTACAAGTATTTCAAGTTTCTTTTGTGTCACAGAAGTATAAATAGTAATTTTTAGAAATGGTGTCAAGAATCTCTCCTGTTTTTGTTCTCTCTATATGAAGTGGATTTATTTTTCATTTTTTAAATAAAATTTTGGGTCAACATGCATAGCATTAATTATTTCCATTTCCATTGTGGTACAGTAGCACAACCATAATGTTTAATAGCACAACCATATTAGTTCGTAGCACAACCATGATGTATTCCTAATACAGCCATGTGGTTTCAGGAACAACCTTTTGACTCCAGCAGATCAGTATGACATGACTTTGGCACAACTGTAATGGTTCGTAGAACAACCATGAGATTCCTGCGATGCGTTAAACTAAATTAATTGCAATAATTTAAGTTTCGTTATTTCAAATTTATCTCACGACCAACTATCAATTTAATTTCTGATTTCAGGAACGGCTCAAGGTTTATTTCAAGGTAAATCATAGATCGAATTTTCGCACGTAAGTTACACGTCTCTTTTCCACCTCTGCCTACAAAGATACCTTGAAAACACGCTGGTAACGTTTCTACTTTGCATGTGGGATGTGGTGGTTTCCAGTTCCAGATCCGATAATTCCATTCAAATTTATAAGGTTATATGGTTTTCAGTCCAACTATCAAAGTATTAAACTTATTTGCGAAATGTGGTAAATACCGTACTCTTTATGGTAGCAAAAGTGTTTGTATCAAATGAAAAAAATCATTGGACAGATAATTTCTTTATTAAATGTGTTCTATCGTTATACTGAGTGTTTTAAAAAGCCCGCCCCCCCCCTGATATATTAAACAGCTGCAGGTAACGAAATTATCTTATGGGGAAGTCTTAGTGACCGAAACAGAAAAACTTTCGATGTGTCAAAATGTTCAACCTTTCTCCCAAAACCACGACCAAATATTTAAAGTAACAACCTATTTCTGTACTGTAATGCCAAAAACCAACGATTTATTAGGAAGGTTGGGAGGAAATTTACAGGATTTCAAAATTTGGTTTTACAAAAGTTATAACACAGGTTTTTTTTAATGACGCAACTTCTGACATACTTGACCTTTTTAGGTCTGATTTGCGTTTTATCTCTATAAAATAATTTAAAATAATGTATAGCAAAACCTTGGATTAAAATAATTTTAAGACTTCTTCTTTCGGACGTCGATATAGAGGGTTGTTTAAAGTTAATATAAAAATGATATGTCCAGCCACATAATTTAAAAGTTACTTTCGACTCCTCGTGGACCATCTCCTCATTTTCAGACTGGGGACCAAGTCCCTAACTGGGGATTTCTGGGAAACTTTTCTAAGGAAGATCAGGGTATAACATAGAACATATGTTAGCAATTCTTACCAGTCCAAAATTTTGCAGTTAATTTAATTTTACCACATTATAAATTTAGTACTGTATATAGTTTAACGACTTGCCTAGTAAAAAATCAAAACAAACAAAAAGTAAAGACAAAATGAACTAATGCTCACGAAGTGACAAAGCAGTTTGATTTCGCCTACAGGCTTGTTTGATGACTTTTCTAGATAACAACAGAAATATGAATGAGAAGTGATTGGCGCACGGCTACGGACCGATATTGGAAGCGCTAGCCAGGAAATTGGACGTTTGAGATGAAGACTTCTCCGCAACGTGCATCTATTATCCAGACGTTTTATGTGACAAATGTTAAAGAGACTGAACACTTTATTTCAGCTGAAATCGATCCAAAATTATGTAAATAAAATTCATATATCGACTTTGAATTTTACGGCGTTTAGTTCCGTGTTTACCTCAGGTTGTTTAGTTCAGTTAATTACATGTAATTGGTTATGGTTATTTAAAGCTAGAGTAGTTATTCAAAGCTTTTATAGTAAATGTCATTGCCGTGTCTCCTAAATAAGAACTTTCAGTCTAATCAATAATTAGAATATTGAAAATTCTTTGAATTCTTTCATTTGATTTGAAATAGTCTCTCAAATAAACTTCCGACTACCCTCGGAGTTCATAGTTTCATTTAAAATATTTAAAATCATCTGTTTCATTTTCACATGTTTTATTTAATTCTAATTAATTATTTCAACAAACAAAGGTCGTGAAGTAAAAATAATACGAGGAAAGTATTTTCTATTTTATTATAAAGTAATAGTCAAAGAAAGTTTATATTGAAGTGAAGTATAAAAGGATATTAACGGAAGAAAATTATATCTCACAAATGGACTACTTAGTGAAAGGTTTGACATGGAACTAGAAGGTTGGTGTATCTTAGGATATACTAATAAACTTTTTTGTTTCAATTTTGAACTGACTTACTTTAATGTATTAAAATAATGAATTTTTAAAATTGTTGTAATAGTTTTCATATTACTTTTTTTTCTTATATTTCAGTTTAATTAAAATTTAGTTTACCAGATCACTTCCAATCCTAACAGATCCCCTAATGGAAGGATTCTTTAATAACTACTTTCAAACTTTATATAAAGTTTTTGGTCATTTCGAGCCGGATTATAATACAGCTCAATGGATTTCTAAAACTTAGTTTATGTCTATTTCCTTTCCCTCTATTGTGTTCTTTACTCTCTCATTAATTACGCAACCATTAATTCATTCCCATTAACTATGCATTATTTTTCACTTACTATAATTCACTTATTTTAAATATCCCCCTTCATAAGAGACATATTCCCTCCCCACCATAGATTAATTTAGTGATGGGCCTGGTCTAGTCATGAACTAAAAAGAATAAATCCAGTATGTAGTGTTAAATAAGGAACTTTGCGCAAAATACTTGATCAAAAAGAGTAAAACAAGTGGCGGATTGATTTTTTTTTTGTTTGCTTTAAATATTTATCCTTTATTGCACTATTACAATTACAAAAATACACCTTTACTGATACTTTAAAAAGATATCTTATATATTTTAAAGAGAAAATTAATAATGCTTTTTTAGACAAACAGGTGGCCAACCTGCAGTGTGTTACTCCGACAGAAAAATTTAGTAGACTACCCGCTTTAAAACTCCCCTTTATGTTTCGTATACTAGCCTGGGATCGTTTATCGCATTATATCAGCGCTAGGCCTACATCTGTTTTCATCCTTTAGGGGTCACTCCAAATCCAGCTGTTCATTTTTACGAAAATAAAGATAGCTATCCTGTCTAGATCGGCTTCTTTGGATCGGAGGACTCTGTGTTCGAAATGCGACGAGCAACCTAGTTTTTCATGACCCTCTAACATCTTTTGGTGAACCGAGTCTAACGACAGCACTTCTAATTGTTTTGTGGCCTCTAATCTTGGCTGTTCCCATCGTTGACAATGTATGTTCTGCGTCTTCGGAAACGACCGGACAATAAATGCAGTAAGGTGAATCGATCTTGCCCATCCTGTGCAGGTGCGCCTAAAAATAGCCATGACCCGATAAAAATTGGTTCAAGAAATAGTCCATCTTACCATGCTCCGTTCCACCCAGGGCTTGACCTTGTTGATGAGTCTCGCAGTTCATCAACCGCGGACCCTCTAACTCCCAGCTCACCTGCCATGTACGGTAAGTTCGCTGACATTCCTGTGTTCTTGCCAGGTCCTTACCAACATCTATATGTCTATGATAAATCGCCTTTCTTTCCCATGCCATGAGATGGAAAAAGATAGTTCCAGCGATTACCAATACAGCTTGACTTGGCCACTATACGATACGCTGATGCGACCCTGAGTGTTGCACTCGTTGAAGTCTTCTCCGGCACACTTCCTTAGTAAGAGCTTCTCCTCACACTTAGGAGCGAAACAGGCAAACGAACTGGCTTGTGGACATCATAAGTCTTTTTCTACTTGTCTAGGGAGCTCCTACGTTAGCCATAAGAATGCTAAGATGAGCAACACTACTAGTAGCCTTGTCAGCCGTGAGTAGCCTCCAGCTGAGTTTCGTATCCACTACTACTGTGAGGTATTTGGCAGCTCGCGTGGTCTGAACCTCATTTCCCACGTTCAGCGGAACAAATGTGTCAATTGGCTCCTTCGCGAGGACCACAATCTCTCTCTTGCCGAGTTGAAGGTATTCTCGACATCAAGCGTAACAAGAAGCACTACTCTATAAGAGAAATTACTATAGCTCTCGGCTCTTTCCACTGTACTTTGCACTTCTGCGGTTGCATTTACAGTTGATTGCCCCTTTCTGTAGCCGTACTGACGGGGGGATAAACCCCCGGCAGCTTCTACCTCAGGGATTAGGAGGGAACGACTGTCCAGAACTTTCCTAGTCGTATCCAACACACACAAAGACCTGTCGCCTGGGCAAGAAATGCACAGGTCACATTTCCCTTGCTGAAAAGCACAACCCTTGCTTTATTTCAAGGGGATGGAAAAACTCACTTGAACAGGCAAGCATTGTCCATTCTAGGAAAACTAGGGACTTGCAGAAAGAACTTTCTTAAGGGCCTCGCCTTAAGAAATTAATATCCAATCAAGGCAAGAGCTTTGTTGTCGTTACGGGGAGAATGGTGTTTGCCATTTCCTTCTGAGATATTTCATAACGGCTTTATATGCTTCTAAAGTTTCCCAGAAATCAGGGTATCTTCGAGCCCTCATCACGATACGTCTGGCTTTCAGACAGGCTTACCGGATGGATATCCACTATTTCTGAAGTCCACCTGTAAACGGGTTGCTTATCGCATCGGAATTTCTTGCGCGACATGTTCACATCGTTCTTACGCCGAGACGATTAGTTCCATCGTGGATGTTACTGAGGCCTCGGCTTCGTCCTAACAGATGCTGCAGGGAAATCCCGCGCTCCCCTCAATGTGATCTCGGTGAACTTGACTACACCCATCCTGCCTGTGTTCCAGCGGCTTTGAGCGAATTTAGAGTACACCAACTATGGTGCTTATCCAGAACATCGAAGACTACGTACTGGTGGTCACTGGCCGTAAGGTCTTTCAGGACCCTCCAGCCCGAGATCCTTGCCAGTGACTCTGACGCCAGGTTATGTCCGGGGACGTGTCCCTCACCCCGGGTCTCCGAAAAGATGTTGCGTCACCCTGATGACAACGAGCCCGGCTCTAACAGTGAAGTCCAGGATCTACTTTCCACGGAAGTACATTAATATCCTAATAATGATACAGAATTAATTATCCTGAAAAGTGAACCAGCTGCTATTTGTCAATAACAAAGCTACACCTCATCTGATTCATCAAATTCATCACACTCACCCTTCAGTTATACTATCCTTAAAATAAGCACCATAGAGTGCGACGGTGTTTCAAAACATCAAAGTATCAAAAGTTGGTGGAGGACGTTCTTTCTCAGGAGGTTGTTGCTCAGGGTTTAAATCACGCCGCCACTACGATATGACATATGGTGCCAAGCATGGTCTCCTCTAAGCCTTCAGTCCTCTAATCTTGTCACGGAAGTCGCCTTTCTGGATCAAGAGGACTTGCTCAACCCTCCCCACCAGCGCCACCACCTTCTTCAGGGGGTCATCTACCTCTTCAACAGCATCTTCTTGCTTCTGCCTCAATAGCTGGAGATCAAAGGGAACTCGCACCATGGAACCCTTAGGAGGGAGACCACTTGACGATGGGTCTTGGGTTTTGGGGGTAATCGATGCTTCTTCTATACCCACTAATCTTGACTTCTTTAATAAGGTTCATTCCATTTCCATTTAGCTTATTTGCTCCAACTATTTGCCCGAAGGCTAAATAGTGGTCCCCGCTTTCTTACGAGTGCCCGTACCTAGTGTTAGCCACACCGAATCGGGCCTTTCGACAGGAGGATTGAACATGAGTCCCAAATCACATCAAGGTGGATTAGACCCCCACAGAAACTGGAATTCACCAGGCCCGTGGTCCTCAACCGGCAGTGAACCCAAAATCAACCAACCGCTGTGAGTGTCAGTGGCAGCACTATCGAACTATTTCTAAACTTTCTTGTGTGAACGACGCCCCCCCCCCCAGTAAGGCTGGAGCCCCCCCCTACTCGAAGCTAAGTGACGAACATGCCGGCAACCAATATGCCATCTAGTCTAACTAAATATCCGGACTGACCGAAGCCAGGGGTTTGAACCGGGAAAACTAGGTCTCTGGGTTCCTGCACGCACAAAATGGACGCCAGTACGCTGCCACCACGACGAAGTCGATGGTAGCCCCACATCCCCGACACACTGACTCATTACCTTCTAATGGGGAGGCTGGTGTGAGTCACCCAGTAAGCGCGCTATTGGCAAAGCCATCTCCGCCAGGGCACCGCTCAGCCGAAGCTGACCTTCTTCAGTGATAAAGAGAGCCACGCCCGTTCGCCCAGCTCACTACTTGGAGATGGTGTAGGGTAGTGGACATCCCAAGTTCTAAGGGTGCATGGCCCCCCATAGCCGAAGCTATGTGCCAAGCATGTCGGCAACCACTTGCCCCCTCGAGTCCAACCCAATATCCGGACTGACCGAAGCCAGGGGGGCTTGAACCGGATCTCGAGGTTCCCATTTTAGATTTTACTTGGGCCATGGGTATTTTACAAGCGGGATATCTATTTCTGTGGGTTCCTGTATGCCCAAAATGGGGCCCCGGTGCAACCACAACAGAAATCGACGGAAGCCCCAGATCCCCGACACCCTGACTCATGTCCTTCAAATGGGGAAGCTGGTGTGAGTCACCCAGTAAGCACGCGATTAGCAAAGCCATCTCCGCCAGGGCCCGGCACAGCCAAAGCTGACCTCCTTCAGGATTAAAGAGAGCCACGCCCGTTCGCCCAGCTCATTATTTCGAGCTGGTATAGGGTAGTGGACATCCCAAGTTCCAAGGTTGCATGCCCTGAAGTACAACATGCACACCTTTGCTATTTGGTCATTACAACCAACACAGCGAAGGCTCGGCAAGGACTCTGTGGTAGGCCAGGCCTACTTCAATGCTAAAGAGGGCCATATCTGTTCACCCAGACTGGTACTGGGTAGTGAATGCCCCAGTTCTAGGGGTAGTACGCCTTTAAGTACAACACGTACCCAGATTAATATGACGCCCAAACTGGTATTGGGTAGTGAATGCCCCAGTTCTAGAGGTAGTACGCCTTGAAGTACAACGCGTACCCAGATTAATATGATACAGGCGGAAGGGATGTTTTCACCATTTTAACCTCCTCCACAGTACTGTTGCCTTGACCCTTGGCTGGCCGGACCATTTCTTGTCTCTGCGACTCATAGGAGGCACCTCCCATCTAAAGTTTAGTTGAAGATATTTTAATTTTGTAACTACACCCAAAAGGGTTTTGTTTGATTGTGTTAAATTACCAATTTTTCTCAAAATACTTATTCAGAAAGCGTAAAACAAGTGATGTTTGAATATTTTGCCTGGATTGAAATATTTATTCTTTGTTTCAATGTTATACTTACAAAAATTACACCGGGAAAAATCTATTTAGCTGTACTTTTAAAAATAATTTTCATTGTATTTACAATTATTGTAATGATACAAAATTCTTCAGCTAGAAAGTCCATTGTTCTTATTTTTTACGCTACGTCCTTAGTCGCAGAATTTTTAGTTGCTGTTTTTACCACATTAAGCATATAATTTTTATTCTATATTTCCAATCCAATTTTCAAAAAGAAATCGTATCTGGAGCAATGCCAGACATTCTAAGAGACGCAGTTTAATTATTTTAGAGGAACAAATTTTTGACGTCAGTGAAACTTAATGGCCTCTTCCATCCAATCTGTTTTATTTCCTCTTTTAAACGAAACAATGCATTTCATTCCGATTAGATCTTGCCTTTTATAATAGAGTTTCATTTAGTAAACGACTGGCGGATTCTCTTATAACAGCCTATATAGTTTTAATATTTCCCTAGATCTGAAATTTATAACACTTATTACAAAATTTGATTATTGTATAACATTAAGGATACTTGTCTCTTTTAATTTTGAAGGCATATTTAGGTATTTATTTATACCATATTGCTTATGGATTGCTGGAATAAAAAAAACGAGCAAATTAAGAATTTGAGATTTAAAAACTGTATCTAAATACTTTATATTCTGTTAAATTAATTTATTATTATATTGTAAACCAACGATATAACACTCTATGAGTAGGAATAATAAATCATAATAGATTAGACAAAAAAATGTTAAAAGCATTATTTATAAAATTCATATGCTAAATAAAACAGAACAGAAGTTTTGGGATTTTAAGGTCTATGAAAGTAGTTAGATTTGGTTACTTCTGGCTCAGGTCAGCTGCCCCGGAAGCCACGTGCCGGGGCACATAGCTTCCGGTCGTATATTAAATGAGGGGTGAGGAGGTGGGGTGAGCGTTTGAAGTAGATTAGCGCATAAATTAAAAGTTAGTTCAAGACTGAAATTCAACAATTTGGGGTTGAACAAAATGTGCGCATAAATTAACCGGGTTCAACTAAAACTTCGCATAAATTAAAAGTTAGTTCAAAACTGAAATTCAACTTGATAATTGGGTTACGGAAAGTATGTCAAGGTCATCCCGAGTAAGTTTTAAAAAAGCCTATCCCGCTACCACAGGAAATAGTTCTGAGAGTTGAACTACCCGGTGATAGCGGGATAGGTAGATTTAAGTTTTGAACTTTATTCGTAAAAACAAATACAATCAATGTGCAAAAACAAATACAATCAATGTGCAATACAGGTTGAATTTTTGTGATGAAATACGGAGTTGTAAAAGCAAACGCCGACGACGAGGATGAGGTAAAGGCAGAGTCCCCAGATGACGTATTTGACAAGTTTGAAGAAACGTAATATCTCGAGTTGGTTTTCCCGTTCCAATTGCAAACGTTTAATTTCCAATTTCAATTTTTCTTCTTTCATCTTTTCCTCTTCCATCCTTGTGACGAAGGAAACTTCATCCATCATATCCATCTTTAGTGTTGTTTTTTGGTGTTTGAAATTTTGAAACAAGTGATGTTGATAGTTCAAATGTTGGAGACGGAATGAGAAGTGAAAGCGAGGAACGTTAGTTAAACGAAGAAGTGGTGGGGGGAAGTTGAATTACAAAGAGGTGGTGGGGGAAGTTGAATCACAATGAAGTGGTGGGGGAAGGAGGTTGCTCACCATTTGCTTCCGTACTTGTTGTTGTCGTGTCTGATTGTAGAGGTGTAAGTGGAGTAAGATTCAGCAAACTATCTTCATCAGAACTTTCAACTTTATCACAAATAGGACAGGCGTAAGTTATTTCCAGATTCATTTTAACAGTGTTGAATTTACTAACAATTTCGTGTAAAGTATTAAATATTTCTTGCAAATCTTCTTTGGAATTTACTTCGAAACTAGAATTCATTCTTGCCAACGGAGAGTTGTTCATCGTGCGAGAGTCGGTGATTGAATGAAGATCGGCGCTTATTTGTCGGTGAGCATGAGCTTGTGACCAAGTAAATAGCTAAGTTCCTCTTCTTCGTCTTTCAATTCAAATATCTTAGCTGAAGTAGTAGGCGTTGTTTCGTCTTCACTCGATGATGAAGAAAATTGAAATATCCTAGCTGAAGTAGTAGTCGTTGTTTCGTCTTCACTAGATGATGAAGAATCACGAGGACGTAAATAGTGAACATCAAGTCTGATCCATCTCATAGGATATCTATCCATGACAGAGAGCAAATTTTGAAATATTTCCTCCAATTCTTCTCTGTCAGTTATTATATGTTGAAACTTGACGAAAGGCGATCCCATGTTGTTAGTTAGAGTGTTGGAAGTGAAATAATACAAAGGCGGATTCAATAAGATACAAAACTTAAATTAATGGTGGGGGGAGTCTAAAAACCAATGGTGGGGGAAATCTCAAGGTCATCCAATTGAAGTTTTAAAAAAGAGTGTAAAACTAAAATTACACATTCGATTGTTCTACAGGATCGGAATACCAATCTGACCTGTATTTACATCTTTTTATCATATGTGTACAAAAATCATCTTGATGAGACTTGGTGCGTTGACAATGAGCTAGATCGAGAGGATGAAATTTGAAACATCTTTGAGGACAGCATGTATGAAAATATCTTGATTTGTAAAATTTGAAAGTTCGCAATTCCGGCGGCGGTAGTTGTTTTGTTTTGCACTTGCAGTAACAAGATCCAAAAAATTCACATTTAGTGCAAGCTAACCCGTCCACCATCATTGGTCCTAAATCTGTACATTGTTGTTCACAACAGTAACGAGGTTCGTACTTGTACTTTTGTTCTTCCATGTTGACGCTGCTGAGTCCAGTGAAAGAATAAGAGTGTATAGTGTTGAATAGTCAGTTTTATGTATTACAAAAAGTGGTGGGGGTAATTTCAAGGTCATCCAAACGAAGTTTTAAAAAATTATACCTTACTAATGTAAGGAATGTTTATACTTAAGAAGTTCATTTCTGTTTATCTTCTTCAGACTTTGTCTGTTTCTGTTTGTTTTCTTCAGCCTTTTTCTCTCTCTCCGCTTTAGCCATAGCGATAAGTTCTTCAGTCGATAGTGGATGTACTTCAGGAAATTTTAAAATTAATTTAGCTTGATATCCTTCTTTAGTTAATATATTTAAATCTTCGGTCATTTGTTCAACAGTGTTGTAATCTTTTCCATAGATCTTTCCATCAAGTTCAATCATCATTCTGTATAACATCTTTAAAATTAGGTGTTCACGCAGCGAGAGTCGGGAAGCGAATGATTATTTATACAAGTATCATTCCCTTTTTATCAACTTGACATTGATCACGTGATTCTTTAATTTTACTTGTTAAAAGTTATTTAACATTGGTAATACTTGTGAAACTTGATGTTATGTTGACCAGTCGGCGATGAAGATGTTGTAGGTTGTGTAGAAAGAAATACTTCATCATCGCAGTATTTTGTTTTAGTAAACATCCTTATATTAGTAGCACTAACATCAACAGTTAAGTGATAACCACCGGTAAGTAAAACTCGCATTTCGTTGGTTAAATCTTCAAGTTGTTCAAAACTCGTAATGGTGTTGGTATCGTAAGATGCACACTTGACCTTTAGGGACATGTTGAAGTTTTGTATTTAGTTATAGAGAGCGAGATGTGTACGGTACGAAAGCTAGTCGTAGACTGATGAATTTCACAAGTTGATTTTCACTTTTATTATCACACAAAATTGGGTCAAGGTCATCCCGTGGAATTTTTAAAAAAAGCAACATATTGCTATGTACAAAGACATAACAATATGTTGCTTCTTTTATCTTTTTTTTTGTTTTATATCATCTTTATTGAGAAACCATTACAAACACATATATTTACAATGCTATGTACAAACTAGTTAGTAGAAGGTGTTACATGAATAGTTAGTTCAGTTGAGTTGTTTCCACTCGGTCCGTGTGAAACCAAATAGAGTGCGCCGGGTTGAATAACACGAAGATCTTCATTCTGTAAAAGTTGTACAAATCGTTTCGGTAGGAATATCTGAAACTTCGGTTCGTCACCAACTGTATACGGCGCCTCGCTCAATGTGCAATTAATAGCATCACCAACTGAAGTGTCCATCTTCTTGATTGTATGTATGATGTAATGTTTTTCTTCTTTTAGTTCAGAACATCTCTTCGTCGGTAAGATTGTTGATTTTGAATGAGCGTTGAATTGATCAACCAAATTTTGAAGAAAGTTCTGCGATGCCATCTTGATGTTATTGTTAATCTTCTTGTTAATCTTCTTGTTAATAATAATGTCCGTCGGAGATGTTGTCTCTTCGGAGGTTCGAGTAATACTCATGCTGCGTCATGGTAGCGCTCTCACTTTTATTACCGACATTACCCCCACCATTCTGTTGAAGGAAATTATTCAAGCGGTAGGCATTCTTCAAAGCGCACTGTGACCTTCGATGTTTAAAACTCTTTGATGAAATACAAAGTTCATTGAAATAGCATTGGAAATCTCTATCTATTATTGCATTTATCACTTCGTTGCTTGTAAATGATTGTATCCAATTAGCTTTTTCCAATCCTCTTGTGTAGATAGTTTTGAACTCTTTGCAGTAATGATTCATAATGTGCGGCATCATGTTATAATTAATAAAACCTTCATCCCATCTTAAGTTGTGAAAATGTTTGTACAACCATTTGTTTGTAACTTTCGCTTTAGTTGTTAGTCTATTGAATGGTAATGGAGGTTTGAATAAGTAATGATAAACTACAGATGTGTTCATATCCAAAATTACTAATTCTTTTATAATAAAATTTCCATCATTTCCTCGAAAAGCTTGAAATTCAATTATACCTTTTTTAACTTCCATTATATGTGGCGCATTAGAAAACGAAACCCGTTTGTTCATGATGAAGTCTCGTCAGCAACTGACTTGTATTACAAACACGATTGTTCTTCTTTAACTTCTTGCGCTTCTTCGTCGATATTAAAGTTGGTGTGATAGTTGTTCAATTGTCTCCACATATCCACTTCTTGAGGTATTCGATTAAAAATTGAAGTATCCACGGGACCGTATAAA
The DNA here is from genome assembly GCA_030545055.2 of Neoaliturus tenellus. NCBI lineage: Eukaryota > Metazoa > Arthropoda > Insecta > Hemiptera > Cicadellidae > Neoaliturus > Neoaliturus tenellus. Next base: position 139,625,074 of record CM061531.1, on the reverse strand, counting down.
ATTGGAACGAAAGGTTGTCTGTCCAATGTATCGATTAGATAGTCTTTGATTATTGCACTTGAAAATATTAGTTGTTTCAAATATCTGGTGACGGGACCGGTAGTACAACTTAAAGTGTAAAATTCTTCTTTAGTCAAATGTAATTTTACATCATGTCTAGTTAAATCTCTGAAGCGAACCATTTGTCCCCCACGATGTTTCACTATATCAACTTCAATATTTGATTCCAATAAACTTAATCTTGTTCTTCTTCCAAATGTGTTGTTACTCAAATAACATTCCAAAAGATGTAAATGTTTCATAAATGATTCCCAAGAAGTTTCAGTGAATGTAACCATTTTATTTCCATGATTTAAAATAACAATCGGTGAATAATCCAATGATTTTAAAATTCCAACTGAAATACTTTTCGTCATGCATGATGAAATGGGGTAGAAAATCCGAAGAAATACTTCTGTTAAAATATTAGTTGTAATGTTAACTTCAACCTTTTTTCTTTTTACTTCTTTTTCAGCTTCTCCTTCTTCTTTTTCTTCTTCTCTCTTCTTATGTTTGTTAAACTTGAGGAACTCGTCCATTTCTCGTTCAACTTGTTTTTCTATATCTGAACTATTCTCATCCATTAGAGGTGTATTTTCTTCTCCGTTAGTAGAACTCATCTTGCGAACGATGTTTCCCATACGACGGTCGAATATAAAATGAACTTTCCACTCATGATTTTCTCTCTTTTATGTTTTTCGTGAAATCCTTGAAATTTATACAATCACATAAATGTTTGTTTTCAACTTGTTTTTCACAAACGAAATTCTAACCTCAAAAATTGAAGCAGATAATTCTAACCTCAAAAATCTGCAGTCGTTGTACTAATTCTTTTTAAAGTACATTCTTCACAATTCCGGTCAGCGGTGTGTAAGTAACTATTTTATCATGTAGAATTAGACAGTATGCTGAAGTTCCATCTGCTACTGGTTCTTCAAATTCCATTTCAATTTTTATATCCACACTTGATGATTTTACCGATTCATTTTGTTTTGAACAATCGATTACAATTATCGGAGCCTTGGAATAATACTGGTCAGGCGATAATAGTGGTGTATTAGTCTTTCCATAATATGACGATTGAAATCTTGCATACATATCGTATAAAATGGAAAAACGTTTTTTGCTGAACATGACATTCAAATTGTCATACGGAAAGAATTGAGAGTTTAAGAAAACTTTACAATTCTTTATTTTACAGTGATCAAATTGACCGGCATTTGCAGTGATAACATCTTTTCGCTTAGTTTGAAAACCGAGTATTATGTACCTTGCCCGTTCCAAATAAGTTGATGTCTTGACGGTCCATGTTTGTCGTTCTGTCTGAGGTAGTGTAGGATATTCATGGAATTCCCAACTTCGGAATGGCATCACAATATCACGGTCAGACTTTAACTTTCTCAATAATACGATTCTATGTTCATCGGCCAATCTTACATGAGGTACTCTCCAAACAACTTTATCCAATTGTAGTTGCCATTCCAGTTTATCTTCCGTAGTTGCAGGGTCTGCAAGTATCAAGTCCTTGTTAGTTGAAGATCTGAGTAATACCAATTCTTGTTTGACATTTATTATTATTCGTTTGTAATCTTCAGCGAATCCCAAAAGCAATCGTAAGGGTACATGAAAATCAAAGTGACCGTTGGAATCCGGTGTTATAGTGTCTTTATCAGGGGCAACCCATCCGGCGGTGACTATTGAATTCTTCTCATGCGGTGTTAATGATGTTAATCCTTTCAATGTCGTTGTTATACCAACCTTTTTTGTCGAATCAACTGTCACCCCTGATATCTCATATCTTATTTCATCAAAAAGATATGCCATCGGGTTATTTATAAAAGGAACTGTTGAAGCAGTTTTTCCATCCAATTTTAATACCCGTCCTTCAATGTACAAATAACTTTCACACGGTAATGTGTAAATATCTTGTTGTTGAATGGGAATCCTTATTTCATCGTTATTGTTTAATTTTGATGAAGTGTAAGGGTTGTGCGTGTGATATTCCTTCTCCCATAGTGTTTCGTCGAATGTCGGTCCTTGAGATATATCCAGGATATCCATCGTTGTTAAGTTTCAATCCAATCTTCTGTAGAAAACGAATGTTGTCCGATGTTAACTCTTCCAATGTCGAGGAGCTACTGAGCTCCCGACTCTTCCGTTGCGGTTTAAATGATAATCCCATGTTGACCTTTATGTTGCCGCTCTGATGTGTATCCGTATAGTTATCGTTTCTCCTCTAAAGTCAACACTAACACCGTCTTGATCCAATATGTTCAGTACGATGTCTGAAATGAAACTGGTGTTTAACGGTAGGTATATCAAGTTTTGTGGCTTCTCAACAATTTTAAAACCAGGAGCCACTGTTGGATAAAATGTATGTAAAATATGCTGATTCACTCCTTCTCTATACGATCCGTGTATAATATTACACGTTACATCGATGCTATTGACTTTCAATATTGTGACAGTTGTATCACCTGAATGAGTAGTTCCAGGAGTTAATATATTCTTTTTTGTATCTGTAAATCCAAGTAAACTGCCAATGGAGTTTTTGAAACTGACATCGATATAATATTTTGAAGTTATTTCTGCTTTTAAAGTATTATTGTTTCCTTTAACGGTGATATTTTCTTCTCCGAGTTGTTTTTGTAGTAATTGGTTTATATCATCGATTTCATAAGCTCCAGTAGGAAATGTAATTATTTTCAATTCTGAGTATTTTCCTGAAGCATCCTTAGTTTCATAATAATGTAGTAAATTGTTCTTTCCTTCCGTAACATTGGGAATTGAGTTGTAGGTAGTTAAATCAAGTAATGCCGCTTCCCATAATCTTTCCTTGGATAGACGCAATGCTGGGAACAGCGTACTTTTCAATGTGGATGAATTTCCACTCAGTGACACTGTATACGATGACATCTTAAAGCTGACTGACACTCTTCGCTAGAAACTCCAAACATAAATGCCCACATATTTCAGTATTGTTAGGTTGTTCTCTTTTGTAATTGTAAAAAATGTTTTTGGAGTTTCGAAAATAATGTTGCAGTTCTTTCGGCGGTGGTAGATTGCCAAAACTGTCAAAGTAGTAAACGGTTTGTCCGAGCTTTTTATAGCATACCCAATGAGTGCCTGGACCATAGGTGGAATCCAAATTTACTATTCCAGTTTCATTTTCCCATATTTTAGTTGGTAATGCATCTTTCATAAAAACTCCTCGAAAAAATGGTATTTTCAAACATTTTACATAATCATTTAACTGATGATTTGTTAAGGCTTTATTTGGAATTATCAATTGATTCTTCTTATTTAGTACACACGGTACGGTCTTAGGTATAAACCTGCTCCGTTTTTTACCATTGACCAAATAGAAGCTTTCTTTACTGTTGCTTTACGAGTTCTACGACGTCTCTTCTTAATGTTTCCACCTCTTTTGGGAGCTCTTCTCTTTGCAGGTCTTCCTCTGCGACGTCGTCTTCCAGCACCAAATTTAGCTTTCGTCTTCATGGCTGTAGTTACTGCCCAAGCCGCTGCTTTTTCTGCAATACTTGCGTCACTTGATTTTACTCTTTGCCAAGCTCTTTCCGCTAGAATTTTATCCGCTATTGATCTATTTGTTGAATCTTTATACTTTGAATATGCTATATCGTGTTCTTTGCAAGCTTGATCTAATTTATTAATTCCAGGATCTCCTCTTGCTAAACGTTTTGACAACTTAGTTCCAGGTCCACAATATTGATAACCTCCGGGCAGATGTAATTCGTATGGTAAAGCGTCTATCGCTCGATTCACAACAGCACCAATTGGAATCCGTCTGAGCAGGGATAATGCAGCTGATGTTAAACCACGTCCTCTCTTGCCGCTGTCTTGACGACGACTGAGCGATACGGTCTTCATTATGCTGTTTTATGTAACCAACGTCTTCACTCTATGAAATACTTTATGATAATGAATCCTTTTTTTGTGTATTCCATACTTAAATATTCATAAGTTTTACTAGTATCTATCAATGATTTCATCTTTAATCCATTGGTTTCTCTGAGAATCTTCGATTTTATTGTGTTTCATCGATGCATTAATCAAATGATTATGCATATCAATAACTACATTACCTACAAGATTCATTACATACTCTACATTAGTAGCATCTTTGTTACGTGTAGGATTATCAAGATTTGTGATACGTTTACCATTACATGTATACACAGATGGATCGTTATTAGAGGTTGCTATAACTTGATTAATAGTAGCAACATCATTCGGAGCTATTCCTGCTGATATGTTAGATATTCTTCTATTTTTTCCATCATATAAGTTATTTATTTTATCTAAAACTATAGTTTGTTTCACAACAACACAATCATTATCATCTTTACCAGATTTTACATGGGTTAATCGTCTACCTCCACATATAAAGTTAACACCAGTAGCTGATAGTTGTGGCACTTGTGTTAAAATAACAGCATCATGTTCTTCCGTGCCTAAACTTATATTTGACAATCTTTTATTTTTTCCATCCCACTTGTTATTTTGTAGTTGTAGTAAGGTAAACTTTTCACTTCCTTGCACAAACTCATCACCTTTCTTTGACACCACCTGATTTTGTTTAACAAAAGCGGATGTTCCTTTCTTCAAGCTTTCATTCATTTGTCTCACAGTAGCAGCATCCGATGGAGTTGAACCATCTTTCAGATTGGACAACACTTTTCCATGACAATCAATAACAGCACCATTATATAAAATACAATTATCTTTAATGTATTTAATATTAACACCATCACTTTCTTCTTTAGGATATCCAATATCGTTTATAGTATATTTATAGAAGGAAAATCCATCTTTTTTCTTTTCTGGTATTACAGAATGCAAATAACGCTTATTGATTGTATCTGTATCCTCGGTTGGATCTGCTACATTAGTTATTTTATAATTTAAAGCATTGTACTTTTTTCCACTTTTAGTCTTTTCCAACAGTAAAGCGTATTCCATCGCAGATAGAAAATAGCCTTTATTAACAACATCTCCATTGTTGACTGGTTTTGCAACATTAATAACCCTGTGAGATTTTGCATCATACAGTTGGTTGTTGTCGAGTTTTAAACTTGTAGATGTTTCCTCCTTTACTGTTTTTAAATTTGTTGCATCTCCATCTTCTTCTGGATCCTTAACAAACTTTAAACGTTTATTATTTATGTTATAGTCACCTTCGGGTGTTTGCGGTAATCCACTTCTTTTTCTGTTTTCTCCAACTTGCACTCCTAACGCGGAGTATCGTCCGAACTTGTCGACGCTCATGTTAGAACTGACACATTATACGCCTGCAACTCTTATATATCCGCGGACAATTATACGATTATGCCGCGATTCCTGAGTTCGTCAATCAGAGCTACCCATTCATTATTTAAACCTGTATGACCGGCTTCCATGGCTTCATGCAATAGTCTCATTCTATCAACCAATTTATTGATGTCGTTGTAGTAAATCACATTCGTATTGTATAGATTTTTCATCAATCCTTTGCCAGATGTTGAAGTATCTCCTTTACTCTTTTTACCATGTTGTTCAAGAAGTGATAAATCCATAAGTGATAAAGATTTTCTTTTCAGTGGTTGTCTCACCGCTGGTGCAGTACGTAATGTTGGCAATTTTCGTGGAGGAAACAACTTTTTTATAACAATGTTATATTTTGTTGCACGTGAACGATTAATCATTGCATCCTTTAAGTAGTTTCTTTTATGAGCGTTAGTATTTTGTAGAATTTCCTTAAAAACACTTAAATCTTTGGATGAATATCTTAGTGGTATGTTTTTAAAAATTAATTCATAAAGTCCTTTTGTTCCTTTATATTTATGCTCACCAATAATGATGTAATCGTCTTGTGTTATTTCAAGCTTTGTATCGCCGATCTTTAATTCATTCCCATCAATTCTTGCTCCGTATACGTGTGATCTACTCAAATTCGGGTTTGATTTCATGTCATGTAGCATTTTCATTATATATTTTCTTCCAAGAGGTCCATGTTGTAATATATCGCTACTCAATTGAGTTAAATTTGGAATAGATTGTTCAGCTTCAGGTATTGGCTGTTCTTCTTCCTTTTCAACAATTGGTTCTTCTTCTTCTTTTGTTTCTTCTTGCTCACTAGCACTTGTATATGAATCATCATCTTCTTCTTTTTTTAATGCTTGTACTTCTTGTTTAGAAACTGGTAGTAAAACATCTCCTTCATAACGAGGTTTACCAATAGTTTCTGATATCTGTTTTAAAGGTTCCGTAATAGGTTTAAATGTAGTCTCTAGAAATTCTTCTCTTTCACTTAAACCCATCCTCAATGCACGATTCTTCATCCTAATAGAATCACTGAGTGATTTTATTTCTTTTAATAGTTTTTCTTGATTCACCATGTTTACACTGTGAAGTTCAACGTGTAACTAGATGTAGCATCGGTAGTTCAACGCATAAATACAAATTTATCCAACCCTATACGATATCTACCATTTTTAATATCTTCTTCCTTCATAATAACGAGAAAGCCATATTTCTCATTCCATGCTTTGCCACACATTTCTTTAAATTTCTCAAATGGCATATCCGCATTTACATGATCATTGTATATATGCTTTAAATTTGTTTCATCTTGCTTGAAGATGATCAACATATTTGCATTGTCTCTTATGAGTTGTTTTGGAATCTTACTGTATGTTTGACCAATATAAATGCTATCGATATTATGATGTCTTCCCATAGCGAAGTAATTCCTTATAGTGTCGTGATTTTCACAAGACACATCGTCAAAAATAAAAATAGAAAATGGTTTTGCTTCATTTGGTTGCATAATTGTTTCACTGGCATTAAACTTGTAGAAATGCACTTCAGGTACACTTGCAAGTACTTTATCCAATAATTGATATTTTGGTTGTTGCAATGATTTTGAAAAAATGTATATATTGTTAAAGCGCAATCCTTTAGGATTAGTTATAAGGTTAAAAACAACATTTGTTTTTCCACAATTTGAAGGACCAGTTATTAAACATCTTATTGTATTTGGTAGTAATTCACCATGTTTACCATGATTTAACTTATCATTGTCAACCGTCAATTCATCAATATTATTGATATTAAATCGATCTTTTTGTTGTACAATCTCCATCTTGTGTCAAGGTTAAACACACAATGAGCTATTAGGTTACTATACCAGGTCTTTTGAAGGAATCCAAGAGTCTTCACTTTTATCGAATCCTAACCACCGGACTTTAACCATATCCTTTTTCCTTTGTAAAACCTTCTCAACAAGATATACATCACCGACTGTTGATTTCAACAATTCATGTCCGTAGAATCCACCTTGAAGTAATTCACCCTTGTTATCCTTTAATAAGTAGGTTTCAGGTATAGTTGGTTGCACTTTATAAACTGTAAATACTTCATTAGTCCAATTTGGTAGATATCTTTTACTAAATACACCTTTGTATTTGCTTATACGAACTTTATCGTTGACTTTAAACTTTTTTGGTTGTAACTTTTCCAATTTAGGTGTTGTATTATTTCTGATGCGTTGTAATACAACCTTAGCATTAGCGCTGTTTACCTGGATAGGTTTCATTCCGATGGTACGATGATATTTGTTGTTATACTCTTTTATAAGTTGTGGTAATATGTCATACCACACGTATGATCCTCGTTTTGAAAATTGTTTGTACATCGCTCCTTTTAATGTTCTATTGAATCTTTCAATTATTGAAGCTTTAACTTCAGAATTTGTAGAATAATGATTTATTTGATATTTCTTCATTAAAGCTCCAAAGTCTTTATTAAAATATTCTTTTCCATCATCGGTCTGTAGATGTTTGATTTTGAATTTATTTCTTTGTATCGTTGTTTCCATAGCTTTTGTAACACTTTTACCAGTCTTATCCTTCAATGGTAAAGCGTCAGCTATTTTAGTAAAACAGTCTATAATTGTTAAAATATATTTGAAACCTTTGTTTAATTTACTGTGCGGTATCATTTCAATGAGATCAGCTTGATACAGATCATTCATTCCCTTAATAATTGTACTTCTTCTTGGAAATCTTCTTCTTGCTGGTTTATGTAGTTCATTTACAATCTTGTCCTTCACACTTTCCATCTTCAGGTGTTGCTTGCACATCGCTTGTAAAAATACTGATCCGTACAACAGTTCTTTCTCTTTTATATAGTTTGAATATAGGTCAAGGCCATTTCATATTAGTGTAAAAAAGAGGGAACATGGCATTGGGCTTGCCATGTCCCCTCTTCTTTACGGAAAGGAAAAAAGGAAGAAGGTAGAGGACGAAGAATAGGTTTACTGGTCGATAGGGTTTAGAGAGTAATGTCCAAATGGCAGAGTTTTTATGTTGTCTTCAAGGATGTATCTCTTGTCATCCTTATAGCTCAATGCCGATTTGGTTTGCTTCACACTGAAAAGACGATGGTTGAAGCTTCTTATGGTGTTAAATGTTGCAGTTGTTTCAACATTTTCAAACAAACATCTTTTATAATGTTCAAACTGTACGTTCTTCTTCAGGAAAGAGGTTTTTATTCCTTTGGCTTTCTTCGTGACTTGATATTCGTTCCTTTCGCTTATGTACAGTTGAAATGAATATAGTTTGGACATTAATGCTACAATTTCCATCATCGGCACACCATTTGTTTCATCTTTAAATTTTCCCAATACTTTCTTGTTTCTGTCGTAGTCGTAATTTGGATGGTCCTTGGGATAATCGGAAAAGTCGAAATCATCTTTATACATAAAAGTGCGTAGATCTTCGTACATGTCATTTGTTTTAATCCAGTAAATTAGAGCATCCGTATCCATATATGCAATACCAATGTTCTCTCTTCCATAATAGTTAACCATCTTCTTATAATGAAACTCGTACATGTGTGTTTTGGAAATATCCAAGATTGACATTCCTAGATACAAAGGACGATCCATTAGAACTGACTTCTTGTTCATGGAAATAACAACTAGATTTTCATTAATAATTACAGATGAACCAAAGTTTGGTTGTTGCACTAATTTCTGTAGTTTTACTGGATCAGTTACCAATTTGATGTCCTTATGTTTCCTTTTGTTTTCCAAAGTCTTGCCAAATATTGCGTTGTTCATTAGTTTGAAGAAATCTTTTTGAAAACTTGATGTAGCGGCGGCTCTTCTTCTTGTGTTGTTGTCAATGTACGGTTTTAACCAACAAGATTGAGAGAATTGTAGTACTCGATTAATTTTTGTAATTCTCAATCCCAAGTCTAAGGCCTGTTGTATCATCCAGTAGTGTCCAACATACCGAGACTTGTTAGTTAAAGTCATCAATAATTTTGGCCATCTTCCAGTTGGAGAAATTTCAGTCTTCGGAAGAAGTGGTAAATCATAATGTTCGTCGTGAAGATGTTCGGGATATTCAAAATCGACGTCGAATATGTAACCAGTTTCTCCATATTTCGGTATATCCATTATGTTTCCAATTGATTCTGGGTCTATCCATTTGAAATTATCATATGGAAGGGGATTCGACATTGCCCATCCGTACAAGTTATTTGCATCAAAATAACCCAGGAATGTTGTTGGTTTTGATGCATCATAATCGGGCAAATATTTATTGTTCGCCTTGACATGACGTGTTACACTTTGCGTCAATCCTCCTCGAACTCCTGATTCTAACATCAACACCATATCTATATCTGTAAGAAGTTGTATTTTACAATTTGTTTCTTTTAACATGGCTTGCCACGCTAGTCCAGGCGAAGTGTACGAATGAAGAGGGTCTAATCCATATGACGCAAAACATGTATTTCTAAATTCTTCCATCACATCACATAATAAAGTCACATCTAATTTAACGTAGAAATCTGAATATTCCCCCAATGTTCTAAATCCTAATTCGTTCCATACTTTGCATGCATGATCATAATCCTCTTGAGATATATCCATGTCGTACAGTTTACTTTTAAATTCTTCTTTTGGAGGTAGTGATGTTTCATTAAATCTTTCTAAACTGTCTATGTAATCATATGGGAAAACACCTTTTCGAAGTACCAGATCCAGTTTGTCGCTATTTACAATCTTCTTTGTTTCGATTAAATCTTGTTTCCTTAGGTTTTCAGAAAGTTTAGACAAACTCGACGGCAAAAATCGGTAGGAGTCCAAGAATCTTAGTTTGACATTTCCAACTTCTTTGGAAAAACTTATGAACTTCTCTGAAGTTTCAGCTAACACATCGATTTTACCGTCGTCTCTTCCTAATTCAGGTATTATAAAATGAGCGTCGTACCCACTAAGATTATGCAGAACCACAGGGATAAATAGTGGTAAACGATAGCTCAAGTTGCATTTATTACAAGCAGCACCTCTGTAATATCCTGTGAGGTGGTCGTGATCTTTAACTTTATAATTCTCAATAGTAAAATCATTTTTGCACAAGAAACAGTGAGTCGCATTTTCATGTTGAATTTCTTCTTCTTCGTCCATCGGTTTCATTGGTACAATATTTGTATATAATCTTTGTGTATTTCCAGCTATTGAATATAGGTGATCAAGAAATATTTTTTCCGCATTTTCACCACGATATACTAGAGGTTCTGAAGTTAATCCATATCTGTTTAAATGTTCTTCTGATAATGTTGATTTGACCATTAAACAAAAACTGTTTGGTTTGTGCATTTGATACTTTACACTTTTTCTTGCTTCACAATTTTCATCTTCAACTGGAACAAGTGTTGATTCAAAATCCGCATACACAACTAAAGGGATACGGTATTGATGATGAACCTTTTCAAATGTAACGAATGCTCTGTTTTCCGAAGGTAAATTAATCTTTGCTTCATAATTATTGTTACATAATCTTTTGTGTTCTTGTAACCATTCTCTTCCTTGTCTTCCTTCTCGTTGAAAATTAAAACATCTCTTACAAATCAACTTTTTGTTTCGATTTTTTGAAAGTTGCTTATTAACAAGACGATCGAATTGCTTTATGTACACATAGTGAGACACATCTCCTCGCGTTAGTAGTAGTAAATCCGTATGATCTGGTAGCTCTTCTTTTGCAATACGTAAAGGATACACTTTGTTTGAACTATCTAATGCAAAAACATTAATAGACGTGCCGGGATTTTTCTTTTCAAATTTTGATATATCTTTCGTAGAAACGGGATATGTTATTCCTTGAAAATTGTACCTGTGTCTTGCGTCTTCATATTCTTGGTTGGGTCTACATGGATTTTGTGATACAAACTTTGTCGTCATAGCATAGCGAAAACATTCATTATCTTCATTTTGAACATTAATACAAGATTTTGTATTTTCAATTATTTTTGGCAAAGGAATGTAACTAGATCCCATTAGTCCATATCCGTGTTTGTGAACTCTTATATCTAATACTTCAATACTTGTAAGACTCCATCCGGATCCTCTTCCTTCGTGTTCCTGAAGTTTAGTTAATATTTCTTCTATACAATTCTCGACTATTGAATCAATGTTTGAACTTTCCATGATGGTTCGGTTTTTTGTTATGAATCCTCTTGGTGATAATTCTTCTTGTGCATTTATAAACATAGCTTCTAGTAGTAAACCAAATTTAAGAAAGTTCAATCTTTTCAATTCTTCTTTTAAAGTTTTACTTACAATTGGTTTTGCTTCTCTAATAAATTCTTCTAAGTTCAAGTTTTCATTTTGAATCTTATGATGCATTACTACTTTACCGGGTAAAGCAAATACTTGTAGATTCGGTAAAGTAGTTGAAGATGTTGCTGTTATTTCTTCTTGTTCTTCTTGTTCTTCTTGTTGTTCTTGATCTTCTTCTGTGTTGTTGTGAATTAGTTCTTTATGTATATCTAGTAGAATTTCATCGTGAAACGATTCCGAACATTTATCGCAATGATACATGTTGACGATGTTTACTCTTCGAAATTTCGCCGAGAAATGAAATGGGCTCTGACGGTCCCGCTTTTATAACGGTTCCCCCACCACTATTTCATCATCATCATCCTCTTCTTCTTCTTCACTATCCGAGGAAAACAAACGTCTTGGACGAAACATTAATCTTCTACTAACTGATTGTTCATTTGTGTTCTCTATTCCAGTTGGGGTTTCAGTATGTACTTCTTCATATTCAAACGATGATGAAGATTCTGACATTACTACATCCATATCCAAATTTTCATTCTCCACATCATTTACACTTCCTACTTCTGATGTTGTTAGATCTACATCCATATCATTTACACTTTCTACTTCTGATGTTTCACTGTTATTATCATCTTCTTCCATATTAAAATCGTCTAGTTGAATTTTATACAATATTTCAATAAGAGGTTTCCTTGGATAATCGGTATTGTCCACAGGAGCCATTTCAAGTAAATGAGGAATAACTCTTTGTGATTCGGCTTATATGATATTTTGATAAGTATGTCAAGGTCATTTTAGATTAAGCGAGAACTGGGAATAGATCACTAAGCGGCATGTTATTTCATTACCACAAAGTGATCTATTCCCCATTCTCTAAGAAGTGTTCAATCAATAACCAAAGTCCAAATCCATTTCCTTTTTTTTTTGTTTAATTTGAATCTTTTGTTACATAGTTTATTGGTTGACTGTTTGAAATTTCAATGTGTCGTCTTATTATTTGTTCCAATTCTTCTATTTTTGCTTGTTTTATCATTAGTTCTGTATGTAACTCATTAATGTAATCAGCTGCTTTATCCACCGTTCTTGTTCGTATTTCACCTAACATAACACCAGGAATCAATCTCTGTAGTCTGTAAAACTTAAACTTTATTCTAGACTCTCTTGCCTTAGCCATTTCCCGAAGCCTTTGTTTCTTATTGTCTTTACTTGTAGTCAAGTCCATACTCGTGACAAGTTCGCTTTCAGAATAATTCGACTATAGTACACTCGTCTTTTATACACTTTCCCCCACCACTTTCAATTTCCCCCACCCTACTAATATAGGTCAAGGTCATATGGTATTAACGCGAGAACGAGGAATAGAGCACTAAGTGGCATGTTAGTCCATTACCACAAAGTGATCTATTCCTCGCTCTCTATTCTACATCTAATTTTTTTGGGTTTTTGTTATTTTTATCTTTTTTTTGGTTTTTCTGGGGGAATGAGTGTTTGAATATTACTTGGTAGAATGTCCATTTTTCTTCTTCAAATCTTCAATAGTTTCCAACAATTGTAACAAATATGCGTTAGTTTTTTCTAAAGTTTTCAGTCTGCTACATCCAACTTGAATGGAAGGCACTATTAGTTGCAATTTTGCAAATTCTATCTTTTCTTTCTTGCACCTTTCTCTCATTTTTAGGTTTTTCCTTAGTCTTGCCGAAGATGGTGTTATAGGCTCGTACATACAATCTGGATATGGTTTTGACATTTTTAACACTGATGTTGAAGTACAATGAGATACTTGCGGCCGTTGAGCTTGATAATAATTTGTTGTTGGAGTATTGCAATACATCTTCGGTTCTAAGTTTTGGTGGCAATCTGTAGTTGAAAGTACTGGTGTTGCAGAAGGATCAGTCATCTTTCACTGTTGTCGTACAGAGTGAACTCTTTTTTTAAGTTTTACTTCTTTTATCACATTTCCCCCACCACCGACTTATAAATTCTTCCCCCCACCATAATTATTTATACTTGTTTTTCCACATTTCAAATTTTATACCATACTTCCAATGTGACATCTGCGTCTTCCTCTTTCAAGTATTTGACAAATTCAGGACTCCTCGACGATACATTCGGTCTGTTTAGATAGCTCATCACCTTGTGATGGCTTTCCTCATTTTCTATGTAACAATAAACTTGCATTAACTTGTTTTCTTCTTCTTTCGATGATATGAAATTTGCAACAGAGGTCCACTCTTCATATTTAATCTTGAAATGACGCACTTCGAATTCCATGATGTTTCTTACAATGCCGCAACAATAATAAAACTCTCTTCAAACAACCTGCATTTATACACGTTCCCCCACCTAGTTATAACCCCCCACTCTTTTCCCCCTCTCCTTTATATGTGGAAGGGGTATTATGGTTTGAATGCACGATACTTAATAAATTCAAACAAACACTGTGCACAAATGTCGCAGGTGTTATTACATGTTTCGAATTTCATTATTTGACCTTTTACAAGATGAACTAACCTACCTCCATCATCTTGGAATTGTTCAAAATCTAAAACAGACGCTTTTCCACAATCATGACACATTTTTGTACCATCTTTAAAAGTATAAGCAAGATAGATAGCAAATCCATAATTGTCTCTTTTAAATTCAATGAGCATTTCACGAATTGCTTTAGGTATTTTACACTCATTTGATCTCATAATATAATGGTAAAGAAACCCATTATTGATAATTTCTTGTAAACACAGAACCAACAACCTATCCATCGTGTTAGACTTATACTGATAGTTACATCTAAAACCTCTTTCTTATATGATTTTCCCCCCACCACTTTTATATAGGTCAAGGTCATTGTATATCAAGCGAGAACTGGGAATAGATCACTAAGTGGCATGTTATTCCATTACCACAAAGTGATCTATTCCCCATTCTCTAAGAAGATTGTTGATAATTTAGATTCCTAATATTTCTTTTCCTTCTTCTTCACCTTTTTGAACTGTAGTATTACCAGACATGTGTGATATTAGTTTCTTCATTTCTCGATTTTCCATTTCCACTTTCTTCAATTTTAAATCTCTTGCTTCAATTTGTAGTTTTAAATACTTGATGTAACTTCCAGCCCAGTGTAGGGTTTTCAATTTTGGTGCTCCCATTGCAATTCCAGGTATTTGAAATTGTAGTCGATTGAACTCCATGTTCATATCTTGTCGGTCTTGTTTTTCCTTTTCTAGTCTTTTCAATCTTTGATTCTCCCTTAACAAAGAAGTTCGATCACAAGGAATATGACGAAACATTTTGGTCAACGATATCTCGAAGAATAAGCTTCTACGCAGAAAACCAACACATTTATGCACTCCCCCCTCCAATTTTAGGCTAGTGGTGGGGAGAATTACATTAATTTAATACTTATTTCCACCGTTACACTTGCTCCATTTTCAAAAAGGTATCTGTAAAATGGTTCTGGATACTGGTATATTTCACGTCCTATATTTTCCTTAAGAAAGTTGAAAGCTATTCTTTTCGAATAGTCATTATGATATACTTCTCTTAAATTAACAAGAATTCCATCTTCCAGAAATTTCACTTGAATCATTGGTATTTTGCTTACATCATCTTTGTCTATCAGAGGTAGCCTGTAGGTGAACGTATTTGGTGGTAAACGTAAGGTTCTATCAAGTCGAGAACAGAATATTTTGAACAGTTTTTGATCATTGATTGCAATCTCATGAATACCTATCATTTTATAGTACGAAGGTTCAAAAGGTACAGCACGAAACGTTTTTACTAGACAGTTACTCGAAGAAGGTTCTGTAGGTGCGTTAGGATTGAACATTTTTAGTCGACAGTTTCCTGACGAATAAGCTTCTACGCAAATAACCAACACATTTATGAACATTCCCCCACCAACTTTAAGCTAGTGGTGGGGAGAATTTTCCCCCACCACTTCTTCAGAATTAATAGCTTCAATTTGAATTACAACAAATATATTTGACGCAAATTCCC
Organism: Neoaliturus tenellus; assembly: GCA_030545055.2. Taxonomy (NCBI): domain Eukaryota; kingdom Metazoa; phylum Arthropoda; class Insecta; order Hemiptera; family Cicadellidae; genus Neoaliturus; species Neoaliturus tenellus. The sequence continues at coordinate 139,609,404 of CM061531.1, read as the reverse complement.
AAAAAACTGAATATGAAACAGTTTCTTCCACATCTTGAGATTCATTTTGTGTTTCAACCATTTCCATCATTGAAGGTTCTTGATCAATTTCTGTTACTTCCATCGCTTCTTCTACAGGATTTTGTATTGTGTCGGTTGTTTCAACTTCATCTTCTTCTTGAACTAACGTAATATTTCGTTGTCTCACAATTTCAATTAATTGTATAAAAGAATTATCTCTAGGAGACATTATTAACCATACATGTAGCTCCAACAAATGCTGACTTACTAATGACAAAACTCTCAATTTATAAGACTTGTTTGAATAATAAAGTGGGGGAACTACCTTAGTCCAATTCGGATTCGGATTCAGAAGACAATAAAGGTGATATGGGTGAATCCAACGATGAATCTAATATAAATGTATCAATAGCTTCCTTAACTATATCTTCGTCACTATCGTTTATCATTTCTTCAAAAAGTTCTTGTTCAAACTGTACCATTTCTTCTTCCATCGTGGAATCATTATCAGTTTCGTTATAATTTTCCTCTATATTGTCTTCTTCCATTTCATTTGTATTAATATAAACATTTTTAACTTCAAAATAATTAACAAATGGAGTATCTTTAGACAACATATTTGTTCACCACTTCTTTTACCTCGAATAACAAACTATGTATCGCTTACTTAGTCTTATATACTTCTACCCCCACTTTTTTTGCACAACGTGAAGGAAGGTGGGGAGAGGATTTTGTAGCTATTCTTCTCTATCTAGGTTATATTTCATTGCTAGCACATCTACTATAATTTTCTGCTTTTCAACTTCATCACGAATAAATATTGTCCAGGGAAATAGTTCATTAATATTGTTGATTGTTACTTTTATATCATACAAAAAATCAATATGTCTTAGTAATGAAACAATAACAATAACTCCTATCCCATTGTTTGCCATAATTGTTTCTTCAATTTTAATACGCAAGTTTGTTATCAAACTCCATATATTAATATCATTGGCTATAAAACCATCAAGTCTAGTACTCATCTTGACGGTGCAAGTACAGACTAAAAACCTGGAGGTTCATAGTCCGCCTTTTATTAGTTTTAAAAATGGGGAAGGGGAAGGAATAAGGATTGGGAGGGGATAGGGTGGGGGTGAGGGAAGGGTAATGTGGTTATTAGACCACTTGTGCGACAAAGTAGCCACCAATGCTAACTTCGAGCTCATAACACTTCATAACATCATCCTGCCAAGTCAACATACGTTCTCTAGTATTTGGTGTTACACAGAAGAACCTACTGTCATTATACACAATAGCTGAACCAATTATAACATTGAATCCTAAATTTAGCCATTTGTGTGCTTCCGTAATAAATCTTTCTATTGTATCAAAAGGAAATTGTTCATCGATGTAGATTGGTCTCATTTGTTCATCAAGTTCAATTACATCTTCATCTTCACTGTCACTGCTACTATCATTTTCATTGTCACTGCTACTATCATAATAATCTATCACATCTTCTTCAGGCTGTTGGAAAACATCAGCAATTTCGGAAGGATTGAAGTTTTCACTATGGTGAGGAAGCATTTTTAAAGCAAATAATAACGGCAGAGACGAAACAACAAGTGTGGCGCGTGAAAGCAGAATGAAGGAGTGAACAATGCTTGCTTCGCTTTTATAACGATATGCTAATGAGAGGTATAAGAGATGGTCGTGACCAATTATTGACCCGGGAGGTGGGGGGAAAGGAAGGAGAAGGGATATTTATTTTAAATAATTTGCATAACTTTTGACTAAAATAAGATAACCAAATTCTTCTTTTACTAAAATGTTCGTCTTACATAGACCTTTTCAATGATGTATCGCTTGTCGTAATCGATCAAACCATTATCGAGTTATAGCCATTTTTAATTCTCGGGGGGGGGGTTCCGCTTGAGTGAACACGGGGGGGGGGGGGTTCCGCTTGAGTGAACACGGGGGGGGGGGTTCCGCTTGAGTGAACACGGGGGGGGGGGGGTTCCACTTGGGTGCTCATGCGGAACTGATCTTCTCACGAGATAGTCGTTGCGTGATAATGAAGACAAATGTTCATCGCGCCGCGACCACTAATTAACTCGCATTTGCCGTGTTCATATCTTTCCTACTCATTATATATACGTTTCCTACTTCATTATTTCAAGACTAATTAACTTGCGAAACAACAGTCTCTGTCTTTGAATGCTGATGAGATTTCATTAGGAACCATTCTTTGCACGCTATATGAAGCTACACTGGCTATGCAAGTGAGAGCGGTCATATAACTGTACAACGACCTCTGAAAAGTAGGTCACGAGACTTAGAGTGTTAAAAAATAATGGGGGAGAAACACAACGCTATAACGCATTGTGTTTCTCCCCCATTATTTTTAGCAAAATTTGGAAAATCTATGTGAATTTACTTTGTACGCCCCCACCTTGTAATACCATCCATTTTATGCCTGAGGAGATAGTCTTTAGAGTCTAACTCATAAACAGATTTTTCTTTACGCAAGGATTCAATAACTTTAATATTATATTTTTTGCCGTTACAATTTGCTAAAATGTGTTCGTTGTCAATAACACTTTCAAAAAAATATAGACAACCTCTCTTAATCCTATTTCCTTTCACAGCAATAATTTCGGATTGGTATTCAACAGTGGGGGTTTCTGTCAGTTGTGGTTCGGAAAGATGTTTCACAACATGTACACGGCAGAAATGTTCGTTCTTAACACATTTCCTCCCACAAGCTGATCCTTTCTTAATTCCCCTAGTGAGCACTTCAGGGCAAGTAGTGGGACGGCTAAATGCCCTACGACGCTCTTCTTTTAATAATTGAAAGCGCTCTGAAGGAGCAGGTTTAGGAGCAGGTTTAGGAGCAGGTTTAAAGGATTTATTTTTTGGATAGGCGTGGTCTTTATGCATAATAAGTGGTGGAGTAGGAGGTATTGGTGACAGTGGAGTGATAGGTGTACTTAGTTCATGAACAAAAGCTTCAAATGAAGTGGTATTAAAACGATGAACTGTTTGTGGCGGCGACATGTTGTTTGATGGCGGCGGTGATTGTTGTTGAGATGGTGTGGAGTCGTTTGAAGATAGAGGCGGTGAAAATATGCTGCCAAGTATAGTAGTCATAGTGAGTGGAAGAAGAGCTCCAGAAGTTGAAGGTTTCGAGTCTTGTTGCTTCTTATACCAGTCGGGAGCATTTTTCAATCGAAGAGTTTTCTTGACTGGAGTCGAAGCCGTAGTAGAAGTAGAAGTTGAACTTGTAATAGAAGAGCGGGTTGTAGTGGAAGTTGTAGTCGGCAGGGATGACATCGTGGTAGTTCTGTTTGCAGCGTAACGTCTGGAATCAGAATGAAACTCTAGCCGTGGTCGTCGCGTCTTTTATAACGGTATGCTAATGAGAGAAAGGTTAGCGACAAGCCGTGACCGGTCATTGGACCCGGGAGGTGGAAGGGGAGATGGAAGGGGAAAGATAGATGGGGGGGGGGGGCAAATCGACTCCATTTTTTTGGAGGGGGGGGGGTCATTGACCCTTCCAAAAGTGGGTCAAGGTCATTCAAGACTTATAATGAACCAAGGTGATGGGAACAGTAGTAACTGTTCCCACCACCCTGTTTGCCTAACGGTTCCCACTCCCAACCCACTAGTTGCGTTCTGCGAGGGACATCGACGCAATTTTGTTTGGTCCGTCCGCATCAAAGCGTAACGTCCCGGCCCGCATCAAAGCGTAACCACTAATTACAAGGGAAACTGGAACAGCTGATGCAGACACGCAACTCTAACACCCACCCAAGCTAATCCCACCCATCATATTCCTAAACAAAATTCAAAAACCTAGTCCGCTAGTGCGGATGTCCCACCCCTTCTAAGTGAAGTTCAACAGAACTTCTGAATTTACAGTTAATCTACCCCCTATCATCTAGCTGAAAGGCAAAACAACAACATTAATTATTAATACCAACACTTAAAACTAACAACACATCATTATTAAATATCAAATAATTCAACACAACCAAATACCATCATTATTCTTAAAATTAATACACCTTAACGCTAAACACAACTTATAACTAACATCGCAATGCGCAAATTAATTCTTAAATTAAGTGCAACTTACAACTAATATTAACACACACACACACACACACACACACACACACACATACCACATTGCATTAAAGAACGCAATGTAGTATAAGAAGTTCAAATATATATAGGCCTACTATATATTTGAACCTCTTACCGAGTCGCCAACGACTTTTCGCTATGAAAACTCGTTGACGACTGACGCGAAAATCGGGCTCGTATCGATCCTCGGGTTTTCGAGTGGTGGGGGTAATTAATGCAGTGGTGGGGAATTGTTTTACTCCAGTACGGTCTTGAATCCACTCCAGTTCGCAGCAGTGTAAAAATGAAACGAAGGAGTGGGGGTGACGCATGCGCAGCGACGTAAAATCCAAGGTTTGAGGTTAGAACTTTCCGTGCACAGTAGAGCTAAATTGAGTAATACAGGACTAGGCGCATGCGCAATAGCGAGGAGTGATTCCGATCCGGAGAACTCGTTGCATTCGCAGCAGCGCTAAAGTGAGTAATACAGACTAGGCGCATTCGCAGTAGCGCTAAAGTGAGTAATACAGGACTAGGCGCCGTAGCGTGAAGTTGGCTCACTCCAGTACAAGTTATAGCAGCATAAAAATGAAACGAAAGAGTGGGAGCGGCGCATGCGCAGTGACGTAAAACCAAGGTTTGAGGTTAGAATTTTCCATGGTGGCTGCCATGTTTAATTCTGTTTCATTCAAACAATAGTAGTTGATGGCTGGCATGGGATGTGAAGTGTGGTAATTAGATGGGGTTAGCAACCGGTCGTGACCGGCCATTGACCGATCATCGACCCGGCGGGGTTCCGCTTGAGTGAACACCGGGGGGGGGGGGGGGATTTAATCTCCATTTTTTATGGGGGGGGGTTCCGCTTGATTAGTCACGGGGGGGGGGGGGTTCCGCTTGATTAGTCACGGGGGGGGGGGGGTTCCGCTTAATTAGTCACGGGGGGGGGGGGGGGTTCCGCTTGATTAGTCACGGGGGGGGGGGGGGTTCCGCTTGAGTGAACACGGGAGGTTCCACTTGGACGCTCATGCGGAACTGATCTTCCCACGCGATAGCCGTTATAAAAAGGAGATTGTTCATCGCGCCGCGACCATTAATTAACTCGCATTTGAGTTGTTCACATCCTTCCTACTCATTACATATACGTTTCGCCAACTTCATTATACAAGTCTAATTGCTACTAACCTGGAGTTTCATTTACATTAGCACATGTCGTCCTGTTTGAATCACCTTCGCGTGCTCGACGTTATATCTCATTCATTTGTCTTGTTCTCACTTCTACACGTCTGACATACTTCTTGTGATGGATACGCAATGTTTGAAATTGAAACTTTTGCGGACACAACATATATTACGAAATAATTACAAACCATCGGTTTCAAAGACTAAAACAAATTTAACAAAAGTGAGGAAGAAATTAAGTTTTAACCCGTTATACTCTGTTAGAACTTCGCAGGTTCACGTTGATGATAATGTTATTCACAACATTTTGCGTTCGATGTTACGTTTCCACAACTTCGAACTTGTTACACCTATCGACTGTGTTCAACAGGTTTTTCTATTTCATCCCCACCATTCTTTATATAAGTGCGCTCACGACAATTCCTGTTTCATTCTTCTATACGCTCTTCGACCGACAACTACTCCGCTCTAAATTACACACTACAAGAAGATGGATACAAACCAAGAACAAGTACAAGTTCACGAAATATCGTCTACTACCCACCCGAGGGAGAATCCTCCGAGAACTTCGCCTTCACCGAATCCACAGGACCCTGTCCAAGTTTCGGATGTGTCTTCGACGGCGAGGAATGATCTTGAAGCTATTCTTCGGTCGCTCGTCGGTTTCGACTGACCTGTACGACGATCGCCGTTAAACTGAACTCTTAGAAGTTCAGTCTTTTTTAAAACTTCCTCCGGATGACCTTGAAGCAATTATCCCCTCTCCCTTTTCAACTAACTTCTACTTTTGTTCAACTGTTGAATTTCAGTTTAGAACTAACTTTTAATTTATGCGCAGTTTTAGTTGAACCCGGTTAATTTATGCGCACATTTTGTTCAACCCCAAATTGTTGAATTTCAGTCTTGAACTAACTTTTAATTTATGCGCAAATCTACTTCAAACGCTCACCCCACCTCCTCACCCCTCATTTAATATACGACCGGAAGCTATGTGCCCCGGCACGTGGCTTCCGGGCAGCTGACCTGAGCCAGAAGTAACCAAATCTAACTACTTATGAACGACTACAATTTTAAAATTTTATCTTGACTGTGTAATTTTGTAGGCCTATAGTTTACGAGACTGATCCAGGTGTTGTGCGTGTTCATAAACACATCTTGGCCTGGTATTTGGTATTACGTTCAGTTGTTGTTAGTTTAGTGTTTGCATCGTTGTACCTATTTGAATTTTATGATTCCTGGAATCACAAGATCGCATTTTCGTTTTCTGGTCTCTAAGAGATTGAACTTAAGTGAGGCTTACGTAAATAAATAGTTATATCGAATTAGTATTGTCGTATGATATATTAGGTTGATAGATACTCACTTTTAATTCGTGACATTCTAAAATAAAGATGAAATCTCAATGTTATTTGTCTCGTAAAATTTACAATTATGGGTGAAGTAGTTTTTAAATAAACTCTTAGTGCCCCTGTGTAGAAGACAGTCAGCCTCAAGGCCAATTTATAGTAAATAATTAAGAAAATTACGTAACTCATATAATGTTCCGAAATTCCAAATTAAAGTTATATCGGTAATTGTTACACTATTATTTTCAAAGCCCACTCAACCCAATTTTCGTTCTAGTTTAAAATGTAAAGAACAATACCAAACAATTCTTAACAATTAAATAAATGTAAGATTAGACGACACTCCAAAGAATATTGATTCCCTTGTATTACACGGAATCGACGCATTCGTATATCATAACTGTAATGTTACTTCGGTATTATGGAAAAAGTTTCTTTTAAATCTCTGAAGTTAAAACGATCAAACCGAGTGCATCATTTCTCTTCCGATTCGATTCTTCGATTCCCAGGCAAAACAAACTTGTAAGTAAGAAGTGCGCCGGCCATCTGAAAGGACTTGCAATATTTAACAGTCACCGGCGACGGTCAATCCGTTGTAAGAGCTTTTTGAGAGAATTGCTTGCTTACCTCCCCTACCCTCCCTCAGTCACCCCCCTTCCCCACCATCACCGGAGACAGCCAATCAAGCCACCATCCTTGGTTGATACCAGTTGGTGTGTTATTCAAATGTTTTAGATATTAATTTAATTTAAATTACCAACATTATTTTAAGATAGATTGTCAATTACAGTTAATTTCGTCTTTTACATATTACCAAGCCCGACTCGAAGGTCGAATGCCAGGAAGGTCACGTGGCGTCTCCTGAGCATCGATGACGAATCATTCTCCTGAGCGCCAATTGATGCAGAAGTGACGAGGGTTAAATATCCTTTCTTTTAAAATGCTGTACAAAGGCTTCAATTTGATTCTTACTATCTATGGGTCGCCCCCTTGGAGAGGTATAAAACCTAAACATATCAGAAAATTTACATTTAAGTGGTACATATATACGAAGTTCAAATTACTCGGACTAAAGAGCTTGAACATTACGTTAGCTGTTCCGGGACTTTTTTGCCTCACTTTATCTAATGAATCTATTTTTTTAATTTTGTACGTAGAATGTGTAAAGTATGTCATTGATTTATAAATTTTTTGTGCGAAATTTTGTTTGTGTGCAATGAAAATCTCCTCTTTTCATATTACTGTGCTTGATTTTTAACGATGAACCAAACCATTTTAGTAAAATTTAAGTCTACGTAGTCATTCAAGATTACTGTGAGAATCTCAAAAATACGGTAAGCCTAGTTAAAATTTATTACGATGCTTAAATTTATGTCTGCATGAAAAGTATGCAACATTGGAGTCATTCTGGGGTTCATAATCTACCATGTTCAGTTGGGCAAATGCCAATACCACAGTAGGTTGCTTTTGTTGATTAAATTCGGCTGTAAAATCCGTCATGTTATGCCAGGTAGATCGCTCGGCGCTCAGGACACGCGGCGCTAGGGAGACGGAATCGCAGGTCCGTGCCTACCATAAAGCTAATTTGCATGTTGTTTAATTTATTTTATTTTAACTTAACGCTAAAATTTAGATTCTTTTATTTGGCCCACAAAAGCAGAAATCAAGGATATATCAATAGTTACAACGTATTAATTATCAACATAGGCTATAGTTTGGAATTTTATTTTTTTTTCATTACGTCATAAAAAGATATACAATTTTTTTTCAAATAAAATATGAATTTTAACTTTAAAGTAGAAAAACACGTTATTACCTATAAGTATTGATAAAAAATATTAAAACATCTTATTATTGTTTTAAAGCTTTAAAATAAATATAAATATAATTTATAATTTATATATTCTAAAAATCGGAGTAAACAAAGGGTAAGATTCTATATATTTTTATTTAATCTTTTAAATTTATGTTTTTTTTTTTTTATTTATGTTACAAATTCAAAGCTCAGTTTGGAACAAGGATCGTAACAAGAAATCAACACTTTGGAATAAAAAATTCTTAATAGGATAAGAATTTTTCTTTATGACTATCCTTACTAGTATTATAAATGTGAAAGCGTGGGTGTTTGTTACGCTATCACGCAAAAACAACTCGACGAATCATCATGAAACTTTGTACAGATATCCTGGGAGGTACTAGAAGTAACATAGGATACTTATTATTTTTTTTAATTATTTTTTACAAACGAAAAAATATTTTTGTATACAAAATTTAAAAATCGATTTTTTTGTTGGTTGCTAAAATAATAAATGAAACGAAAAATTGCAATTTTAGGTACTTCAGCGATTTATTATATTTAGGGAGAGCATGACAGAAAGTGTGCGTAGCGAACGAGGTAAACCTGACGAGTAACTCGAGCGAAGCCGCGGGAAAAAGCTAGTACGTAAATAATTTGATAAGGATATTAGCTATCTTTAATGACGCTGGTCTATAAAAAAATGAGAACACACTCAACAGGTGTCTTAATTTCCCTCCTTAATTTTTATAAAGGAAAAGACAAAATATCTTTATACAGAAGGTTTCCCAATTTCTGATGTAATTTTTAAATTTGTTAACGGTTGACCGTAATAATATTGATTACACGAGAGAATTACACGTATTACAATACGTCATGACTTATTGGAATATTTTGGCGGAGGACTGCCAATAGGTGTCATATGACATTGAGCATATTCTTTCCACAAACAGATAAATTTAATGATTAGTCATTTTAACTTTAATGTCATAAGATTTTTTGTTTTGGATTATCAGATTTCTGGGTCTTCAAAATAAAGTAATTAATAACTTTATCAAATTGTTTTTTTTTTTTTTTTAACTTATGGGGTACTTGTAAAGTACCAGTTTTATCGAAAGACTAGTATATTGCAATGACCTATTTAAAACTTTAATTGTAGAATATGTAAAAAATAATTAGTCTTAAATTTTATACTTACCTAATTTCAATTTAAGTTTTAATCGCTATTATTCTTTTACTTGACAATACTACGGATCTTTGTTATATTCCTATAAGTATTACCTTTGAAACAGAATGGGAGGGGTTTAAACTTTCAGGAAACGCTTAAGAGCCAAGCGTCAACATCTTTATTTGCCATATGCTTTTATAAATACTGTGTCAGCATTAACGGAGGTGCGGACTTGAGAGTGCGATGTGGTCGTTAGAGACTGGCACCACTCGTTATCGTTATCACTACCCCTCCCCTCACCCCCCGGCCAGAACACCACCCGGCCTTCCATCGCGCTGATTGGCATCCGGCCTCATGAGTCTGCCTCAACCAATTGCTGCTATTTCCCAGGTTCTCACAACAATATCAAATTGGTTTACCCCAAACGTAAAATGTTCATTTTCAGACTTTTTCTGCTCCGAATGTAAAAATTACAAAATATTGTTACAAGGCCATAAAATCTTTTTTTTTTTATAAGTTTATGTGATTTTTTTACGTTCTCCAGTTTTACTTTTTTGTTATGAGAGAAAAGTATTTAAATAAAATAATGAAGAATATTTTAAAACGTTTATTTAAGTTGTATATTTTTTAAATTGATAAATAGATTTACATTTGATTTTAAAACAATTGCTTGTAAATATCATACGGCGTGAACATAGGACTTTGACGTCAACATACTTAAACCTATAGCGTTTGGCTGGTCATTTGGATGTCAATTGTCTAGTTATTATGTTTTATTAATTTTTAACTTGTTTACAGTTTAACGCAATATTTGTTTAATTTAATGATCGTTCGAATGAGAATTTGTTGCGATTGGGAGCTTGACACATTATATAATCATCGAATCCTGTTTAACCCTAAATAATTGTACCAATCCAACGAATCCGATGTAAAGGGTGAATAGCAATTCAATGTAGCCACCTACATGTCGGCTCCACCTCCATTAGATCCGTTAATGGATGGTGTGTCACACTTGCACCTTAATAGGTGCAAGTCGTACCGGCTTACTTGTCACAAACTGTAGACAGGTAAACTGCATACAAAAGTGATTTGATTTGGGAGCCTGTCTTGGCCTTTACCCATTCTCAAGTACCAATAACAAACATCTATGTTAAATTCATAAAAAGTAAATGAATTAAAAATATAAGACATATATACAGCTATAATAACCATGCTGCATAAGTAGCGGTCAAGGTTTTTGGTTGTTGTCTTCGGTAACCAAGGGGAGGGAGAGGGAAGCAATTCTCTCAAAAAGCTCTTACAACGGATTGACTGTCACCGGTAACTGTTAAATATTTCAAGCCCCTTTGGATGGAAGACGCAATTTTTACCTACGAATCTGTTTTGCCTGAGTATCGAACCTAAGACAAATTAATTATGTGCTTACATAGAATTTTCTACCTTAGCGATAAATAATAACAGTATTTAAATGGAAAATGGAAGTGTTGTTAATTCCAGGATATTTCAAACAATTTGATGAGAGAAAACTTACTATTTTTACACAAATTCTAGAAATTTACGTAAATTGAGCCACTAACGTGAAAGGTTAGTTCCTGATAAAAAAATAAATAAATACCCGTTCTTTCAAAACATTCTGATCAATCTAATAACGTTTTTTTCAGATAGACAACATATATGTATCATTATTATTACTAGGCACACAGCTTTACTATGATACTTAAGTTATCTAAAACAACCCTTCTTGAAGCGTATGGATTGTAATCTTCGGCTTGATTAAGGAAGTATTATACCCGGCGCGGCGACTTGGGAGAGGAAGGGAGCGGTAGCCCGAAGCAGCATTAAACCTACATCCCGTTATACAAGGGCTAATTAACTTTATCAATTATATCCTGCTCAACTAGATATGAGATCAACGCAATATGAGGCATATTGAGCACAAGTTGCCCCTAGTTGAGCAGTAAAATTAATAGTGTAGTAAAATTAAGCCAAAATGTGGCTGGAAAATGAAAAAAAAAAGATTTTGACAGACAGTTTTATTATGAAATGTGTTCTATGTCAATCCCTGACCTTTCTCAGGAAAATCCCTTAAATTTCCCATTGGGGAACATTCCTAAAAAGTATAGGATGGCCCACGTGGAGTCGGAAATAAATCTTGCGTATACTAATGAGTTCATATAAATATGTATATATATATATATATATATATATATATATATATATATATATATATATATATATATATATAAGCTCTTACGTACTAGGTTTAAATGCCACAAAGCCCATCTCAAAAGGTTAACTCAGCCGAAAATGGCAGCGTGTCAATCTTTGAGTAAAAAGCAAATTATAACCTACACACTTTAAAATGTAATAATATCTAAATACTTGACCTTTTGAGGTCCGATATGTAGCAAAAATTTGCTTTTACAATTACCCTTGAAAATGCTGATAGCCTGACATATAATTATCGTACTACCCTTTAACCACCCTCTATGGACGTTCAAAAGAGGAAGTCCTGAAAATGTTTTCTTAGTCGATAGCCATGCTTTACACAATCTTAAAGGTCTTAGTAAGGAGAATAAATAGCCGAAAACCAGACCTCAAAAGGCCAAAGATGTCGTAAGTTTTTGCATTTCTAAGTTTTGATAGTATTATTTTGTACGCCAGCCATTTTCCTCCTGAGCGTTATATTTAGGTCGGGTTTACTGAATTATATTCTTCATTGTAAGACCAAATTTTATTCCACTCAATTAGAAATTATTCAATTATTTTTTTATCGTTTTTCTTCGTTCTAATAAGTCATTCAAAAAGTCGCAATAAGCGTTTATATGACCTGGTTGTTCCTGTCATGTTTGGCGTTGCAGAATTTTATTAATATTTTATTTATTTTTACTATTTCAGTATGCCTCCAGCCTCAAATGCCTCCAGCTTTAAAGATTTTTAGTACTTAACCTTGTTTATCTAATGAACATAAAAAATTATAAAGTAATCTTTTAAATTCGAGAGACTAGTTTGTCCTAGACATCAAAGCACACCGAACCAGGGGAGTTTTATGAACGGCTAGTGGGAAGGTTATCAACCGCAACCTCAGATATTTTCGCTTCGCCGTTCTATACGGAGTCGCACGAGAAAGGTAATGCACTTTCAGGATTACAACTACTTTAGGAGGCTTATCGTACCCCTTAGTAAGTGCGACAGTGACAGTTGTAGAGTTGCCGTCTTTTTTACTCACTCTCTCATTCTTTTGGTGAAAATAAGTAAAGAATCTGTTTTTTTTTTAAGTTTTTAATAACCCTTAATAGATTCAGAGAGTTTTCAAAAAATTTACAAAAAATTTACACGTTTAATCCTACCTTCTTTACTTGATAATTTATGGTTTTTTAAATGCCACCTTAAAAATATTGTGTACGCAGAGAATACCAGTGTTAATTTTGTTAATCATTTGGAAGGCTATTTAACAGACCAGGGATAGAAAATAGCGTTCGATAAATAATACCCACGTCGCAGCAGACCTGCTTACTTAGCGAATTTCCAATGGTTATTATTGTTTAATCAACAAAATATTTGTCTTTATAAATGAGAACTAGATTCAAGTCATTTTAAAATACAATTATTTATTCAAGCAAGTAGATACAAAATATTTCATTGCAGTATAATATTTACATTTTATTACAAATATAATTAGTTTAAGAAACAGTAAAAAATGTTTATACCCAGAGCTATATGAATAATATGTTTATGGACCCCAAAATGTAAGAACTAAACAAATGCAGGAAGTCAGCTAATTTTAATCAGCTATATACATTTAGCTTATTATGATAATTAATCACTTAATCAGATGACATCCTACATTTGTCTAATTCTTACATACTGGGATTCATAAACAGATTGTTTTTATAGCTCTGGGTATGCATGATTTTTTCTGTTTTTAAAACCAATTATATTTGTAATAAATAGGTTGTTCAAACACGTTAAAAGTCATCATAAGGCCGTAGAAGGATAAAATTAGCCCTTCATTTGAAGATTGTCGGAGTTTCCAAAATATTGAAACATACAACACACATGACACGATTATTTAAAAACACATAGACGACTTTGGCCACGCTACAGGAAGTCTAGACCTACCTTCCGTCCGGTAAATGTCGTCTCCTCGTCTCACAGTGTTTTTTAGTGTACGTGTCATATGTGTCACGTTAAATATATAAAAAAAATTAACACATGTTAAACATTAATGGTAACATTACCGCGGTCAAATACTCACCAAAACTGCGCCATTGGCGTCAGAAATAATTGTCACGTGAAACTGCAGTTTTGAGTCAATCACGTCTCATCTTCAGTCACTATTATACTTCTTTAACACATAATTGATAAATAAATAAATAATATTTAAAAATCGCACACGAGACATTTTAAATGTTATTAATTTATTTATCAATTATGTGTTAAAGAAGTATAATAGTGATTGAAGATGAGTTATGATTGACTCGAAGCTTTTCTGACACCTATGATGCAGTTTTGGTGAGTAGTTAACATTATTGGTGTCAAGGCTTTGAATATATAAATACCCCCCGTCGCAGCAGACCTGCGTACTCAGCGAATTTCCAAATTAGTATTATTAATTTTGACCAGCTAAACTTGTAAACACAATTTCATCACGTGCTCATAAATAGGGAAATAAATGTCTATTCTCCTTAAGATAAATATAGGGAAAGAGTATGCAGGTATGCTGCCATGGGGGACACTAAAAGTAGGTTTTTAGCATAGAAAAAATTTATTTCGACCATATAAAGCCGTATAGTAAGTTTCATCAATATCTGTCCATAAATAAAAGAGTTTGCCTATTCTCCATATGATTAACATGGGAAAAGAGTATGCAGGTTTGCTGCCATGATAAGTACAAAAACCAAGATTTTTTACCTTAAATGGATGAATATCAACCAAATGAAGCTAAATACCAAGTTTCATAAAAAATATTGGTTAATAAGTGAAATATTAACACATCCTTATTCTCCATAAGATTAACATTGGAGCCCCAAAAGACAATGTACGGTCTTTAGAATTTGTAATATCTCGGTAACCAATGGAGATAGAGCAAAGCTTCAAGATACTAAATTGTGTGTTTTTTTGAGCTAAATCCAATGGTCAAAATAAAAATTAAAAATTTTTTAAATTTACATATGAAAAATGCTAAAAACCCATTTTTGGGGTACGAAACCCCCCAAAACTACCCCTTCCGGTGGGTCGATATGTCTGGTTTTCGAACTCATCCGAATAAACGTAGGATTACACATCTCTACCAAATTTGGTGTCGATTGGACCATTTTTACGAGAGTTATCGTGTCTAGGGACACATATATACATATATATATATATATATATATATATATATATACATATATATATACATATATATGTATAAAAATTTTAATGACTATTATTTTTAGTCTCTGGGCACCTCAAAACGAAAAAGTAACATGGTCCCAGGCTTAGGTCTTACCATGAGACCTACGGTAATAGCTTATTCCCTATGGGAAATTCGCTAAAAATTAACACCGTCATAAAAAGTGGGGTTTAGTATATAAAATTAGCGACTTCCGGTCTGGATAGGTTACTTCTGGTACACACTGTATATTAAATTAGTGTCAATTCGTGTTTGCCTGATAATGACTTTAAGAGTCGAAACTAGTTGCCATACCGCAACTAAGGATTACTCAATGCAGGCATTACACCCACTTTAACGAAAATATTAACGTATTACAATTATTATAACCAAAAAGAAAGTAGTGATTCTTGTTAATTAATATTCGGCTTGCGCGAGGAATGGTGATGCTGTGAAGCACTGAACTCTAGGCCGTCGTCGCGACTCGACGTGCGAACCGCGTGCCCTAATGTGGAGCTCATTAGAAATATTCCCCGGTCGAGAATATAATTATCGTAACGAGGAGCAGCTGTCGGTCGTGGCTTCGCGTCTCATCTTCTAATGGCCCAGTTTGTTTCATTATTCAAACTTCATCCATCTAAAAGCGCTTGTCTAGTCAGAGTGTTTGTCTTCAGTATAAATTTGGCTGTACAGTTACTATGTGTGGGAAAGTAATAAGTGTAGCATCTTGAAAGCAAAGACAGATGATTGATATTAATTTTAACTAAACACGCTGTGCACTGAGTTCTCTAGTGAATAGGAAATGTTTGGTAAATTGTTAAAGTTAACAATAATTCTAAATTTTCATTAAAAGTGCTAAAATTTTTCGAATTTAGCTAACAGTTATAGAACTGTACAAAAGCACTTATAAGTGTTTTGTAAAATGAGTTAATATGGACAATTGTAACAAAATTGATGATCCAGCAAGTAGTGGCAATCCATTTTTGGTCCTAATGTGACTCTTATTTAAACAAAAACTCTGCATGACAGCCGAACTTGAACTGAGGGGGTAATTAACGAAAACCCACGGTAGTCAAATATTTCCACCTACAGTGGCCGTCTTTGACTAACGGTTCAATAAACGTACTTAAGAGAGTATAGCCGGTGGTTTTTAGACCTTATCGAATACCTGACGAGACGTTACCTGACAATTCCTGAACGACGTTACCCGAACGATTCTTAACGTTACCGAGACTTATGGGCTAACTTAGAATTTTCTAACGTGACGAGGCCTTAAGAAATTATAATTGATTTAACCAATAATAACTTTCTATATATATATATATGTTTGTTTGTCTGTTTACACACTAAATTTGGAGAGAAATCTTCGATTTCGAGGAAATTCATCATGAAGGTGTTGGATTTTGTCAGAGCTGCTTTCATGTTTGCTTTCAGAGTTAGGGTAGCGCTTTTCAGGATAAGATCTAAACCAGGTTGATCGGACTAAGGAAACAGAGTTTAATGGTGTTTCAAAGGGACAAAAATTGGATTTTATGCATTTTTCACCATTAATTTTTTTCAATTCAACAAATTTATCAAAGACCATTAAAAAAAATCTTAAAAAATAAACAATTTCGTATTTTGAATCATTAACTTAGCTTCACTGGTTACGGAGAAAACAAAAAAATCTTTGCCATTATTTTTATGGGAAACCAATAAAAAATTATATATCGCTTATTTTTTAACACTACACAATAAAATGTGGTATCCCATTAGGTGCTGAGTAAATAATATTTGCTCACAATCACTCATGTCAGCAATCCTATATACTAAATCCCAATGGGGAGTAAGTGTATGATGGGAGGAGGCATCGAGGTACGTATCTGAACCTACCTAATCAGCTATTATGGACGTATAATAAATTGTCCTTATTATTATGTGCCTAGTATTATTTTTAAAGAAGTCAAAATAATTCTTTTTTTCGCGGCATACGCCCTTTTACAAAAATGAATATATATGAAATTATCTCCAGGACTTAAGCTGTTGAAGTCCTAATAATTTAATGTAAAGATTACATATTGTCGTATTCTGGTCCATAAATTCAGAATAACTGAAAGGGAAAGTATTGCAGGGGAAGCCAGTAAACATTCATGAGAATTCAAAACAAACATTAAAAAGTAAAAACTGAAACTCAATTGGGACGATATAAAATAGTTGTAAGTAGGTCTACAAGCACAAGCCAGTTAGCTGATACATTTGTCTGGAACTCAGTATTTTGGGCAAACCAGTATCATAAATTTGATTATGGTTTCGCTTATATTAAAAATTCATTTTGTGTAATAATATTTTATAATAAGTTTTGAACAAAATAACTCTAGATTTTCTTTAAGTGGTTTAACATAACACAACTAACAAATAACTATTCATATTATTAATCGTTTGCTATAATTTTAAATAAGTTATGACTATAGATCGAAAAGAGTTTTGAAGGCGCATGAAAGGCAATTCACTCATCACGTAATAGTAAATAGTAAATAAAGTTGTCGTCCCATGTCAATAAATAAAATTAAACTGTCAAAACACAATTACATTATCATCATTATTTATTATAAAACTGGCTCGGTAGCCGAGTGGTTATAGTGCTCGCCTTTCAATACAAAAGTTGACGGTTCGATAGTAGTTTTTTAAAGGTCTGATACTGGATCCAGTTGTCATTGGGCTACTGTATTAACAAATGTCGCTATCTATCGAAAGATCATCATTTAATATAAACAAGACTAGGGGTTTGTACCGATCCAGCTAAAAACGTTATAAATTGTGTCAGGCATATTTATACACGCAAAATATTAAAATTAAATATGAAAACATTTACAATTGTAAAATAATAAAATGTTGTAAAGAGCTGTTTAGTTTCAAATATAAAATATTTACCACCGAATATAAGAAAGATATATAAACCATTTTGTAAGAAAGATAACATAAACCATTTTAATTAATCTAAAATACTACAAATGTTTATTTAATATTACAAAACAGTATCAAGTAGTTTGGTCGATTCTTTAAATTCATGATTGATACCTACTCTAAATGCAATACGGATTCAGCGCCACGATACCGGCCAACCAAATGTATTCCATACAGTATGTATGGGTCTTGTTTCCATCTATTAGCACATGTAGGCAGTCTGAGCTAGGAGCGGGGAAATATTAACTGAGGTGCAGGGCCGGGGGCGGCATTAAACTTGCATCCTGATAAGCAAAGACTAATTAGCTTATCACTTATACACTGCAGTGCTCCAGTAGTGGAGAAATACACCGTGTATAGTCGCACCAACTGACTGGGGAGCACCAGTGCATTCGTTAAATATACTCTACCGTGCGAGTACATACCTAATCGTTGCAAATGAATTTGCATCGCAGTTGTTAGACGACAGTGTGAGGTCCCTCAATGAAGAGTGTTCGCCAATGGACGTAAGCCTCTCACCTCTACAGTGGACCACCTCTACAGCGGACCACCTCTGCAGCGGACCACGCCTCCAGCGGATCACCTCTGCAGCGGACCACTTCTACAGCGGATCACCTCTGCAGCGGACCACTTCTACAGCGGATCACCTCTGCAGCGGACCACTTCTACAGCGGATCATCTCTGGAGCGGGCCACCTGGAAAAAGCGTGCCAGTGGAAAAAGCGTGACTGAACCTGCTGTTAAAGAGTACAGCGGCATTAGACCCGAGGTGACCTAACCTCACTTTTGGTTTCCATCTACAATCACCCATGCTGGTGATTGGGATGGAATCCCCCATGCTGGTGATGGATTGGGTGATTATCACCACCCATGGTGGTGATAAGGGAGACGTCACCCACTCAAAAGCCCGCTACATACTGGCGGAAAACCCCCGTTCTAACTTGCTCGGGCGGGCTTCGATAAAACCGGGCTTCGCTGCGCCCGTAACCCAGTCGCTCCCGCACCGCCGGGCGGTTCGGATGGCCTCTTCTGGGTGGTTAAGTACTCTACAGTCCTGCTAGAGCAATCATAGCACCTCCCCCTTTTCCAGCTGGAAGAATCCTAGCACGACCACCCGCCTCCTTGTCCGCTGTAATACTGGAGCAATCCTAGCACGCCCACCTGCCTCCTGGACCAATGTCCTGCTGGAACAATCCCAGCACGCCCCCTCACCTCCTTCTGGCGAAATTCTATCACGCCCACCCGCCTAATTGTCCGCTGTCCTGCTGGAGCAATCCTAGCACGCCCACCCGCCTCCTTGTCCGTTGTCCTGCTGGAGCAATCCTATCACGACCACCCGCCTCCTTGTCCGCTGTCCTGCTGGAGCAATCCTAGCACGACCACCCGCCTCCTTGTCCGCTGTCCTGCTGGAGCAATCCTAGCACGCCCACCCGCCTCCTTGTCCGCTGTCCTTCTGGCGCAAATCTAGCACGCCCACCCGCCTCCTTGTCCGCTGTCCTGCTGGAGCAATCCTAGCACGCCCACCCACCTCCTTGTCCGCTGTCCTGCTGGAACAATTCTAGCACGCCCACCCGCCTCCTTGTCCGCTGTCCTGCTTTAGCAATCCTATCACGACCACCCGCCTCCTTGTCCGCTGTCCTGCTGGAGCAATCCTAGCACGACCACCCGCCTCCTTGTCCGCTGTCCTGCTGGAGCAATCTTAGCACGACCACCCGCCTCCTTGTGCGCTGTCCTACTGGAGTAATCCTAGCACGCCCACCCGACTCCTGGACCAATGTCCTGCTGGAACAATCCCAGCACGCCCCCTCACCATCTGGTCCACTGTCCTTCTGGCGCAATTCTAGCACGCCCACCCGCCTCCTTGTCCGCTGTCCTGCTGGAGCAATCCTAGCACGCCCACTGGCCTCCTTTATCCCTGTCCTGCTGGAGAAATCTAAGCAATCCGCCTTCCTGCTAGAGAAATCATTAACACATCTTAACACCTTAACCTGCTAGTGTCAACCAAGCAATCCCAGTAACTGCGATGAAACTATAAGTTCTCCACGAACAATAGTGGGAAATCTGCTGTGACAGACCCTTTGGGTTCTGTGGATAAATAAAATATCTGAGCCACTATCCTTACTCCATTTCAATACCTGACTACTTACCCCTGGAACCATCCCAGCACACTCCACTGAAGCTATCCGTAACATATTTTTGGCACCCGAACAGGGACACAAGTCTACACCATTAAAGCTCGGGGAAAGTATCACAAAAATGAAGTAAATTAATCAAAGACCACTGGAGATATATTTCTGATTAAAATATACTTACCATGGTTGGCTTTCCAAAATTTTTCATCGGTCGTCACCACCACGACTGCTACAACTTCACACATATCACATCTAAGGCTTCCAGTTATAAGTACCAAACATATGACCTCATCTGAGAAACCTCTGCAGAGCAGAAAAGACCAAGTTAGGTGAACACTCGCAAGGAAATTCAGCTTATGGAAGAGTGTCTTCGTAAATATTTGGATACATCTCGAAACGTCAACTAACTAGAAGAGCGGCTTTTTGAAAATATTTGTACTCCCGCTGATGCACGTGATGATGATTTTTATGTCGGCATAGATGTGATTGTACCACTTGATCTAACTGATGATCCGACATTTGTAGCAATCAAGAGAGAAAATTCTGGTAAGATTGATGATTGCAATGTGGAAACAGAAGATTTAATCCAATAATTCGTTGTATTACCAGATATCGTCCGATTATTGTTGTTCTTGTCACGAACGCCAAAATATTGGGATGATTGATTCTTATACTGTTACATAAGAAAAAAATATATTGGATTTGAAAGTGTGGGTAAAGCATTGATTTGTTGATAAACTGCCATTTGAAAAAAAAAAATTATAAGCACGAATAGATTAGGTTCCAAATCATGTTAAAATGAGAACAGTAAGGAACACTGCATTATTAAATTTTTGAAAGTGTGGAAAAAGATCGATAAACTTATTCAGTTGAAGTGCAAACCTTGAATTGTTTGATAATATTTGGACGTATAAAAAAAAATGTTGAACATTAATTATTTCGTTTAGAAATTAATGTTTCTTTGATTTTAAAAATAAAATCGGAAGTGGTCTAGGTTGATTAGCTGCCGTAAATGGTTCATGCTGACAAAGTTTTGCACTTCTGTAATCAAAAGAACGATTCCGTGATTCCGATGAATCAATCGAATAACTGGTCGAGTATCGATTAATCACCCCGAATGCGGTCGGGGGTGATTAGCTGCTGTGAATGCTTCATGTTGACTGTGTTTCAGTTCACCCTACTGCACCAGTCATTAGGCCTCCATTCTGTGGTTCTATACTTGCTGTCGTCCTAATTACACGTTTACACCCCGTGTCAAATATTCACCTTCTTTGATGTGAGGTGTTCGTAGAAATGTCTAAACTACAAAATTTCCAATTTTGTTTTTAAATTACAGCCATACCAAGTTTTGTTCGAAATACATTAAAAAGGTGCAAGGTGTGTAGTTAACTTGAACTCTATTTTTACAATACAAATCATATAGGTTTTAAGTTAACCATGAAATTCAACGTATTTTTATAATTTTCGAATTTTATATTTTTAGCAAAATAAAGTTAGATGTTGTGTATAAAACATTGCCGTTGCAATAATCATCAGTAATAATATCACAAATAAAATCATAAAGAGTTACATTATTAAACCAAATTTAAACCTGTTGCATAATGATGTCTTAAACAAGCAGCAATTGCATTAAAATACAGGCTCTTGACCAGGTTTCTGGGCTCGGCATTTGAATAAAGTAGTATTATCTATAAATTAATGGGCAAGCATGTTTCGTTTCCTCCTTTTTTCTCAGTTCTTGCGCATCGTAGGAGAAATTAGCGCATACCGTTAGAAAGGTATAGTCCTGTAGATTATCAGAATCCCACTCTAATTCACATCGGACTCCAGGGCTACGCTCCACAGGCTTTCATAATTCCAACGGTAATCTTATGGAAGAAGAAGAATAATTGAATAAATCGTTAGACAGCTGGTGTAAAAACTGCTGGGAAAACAGAACAGATGTTTCAGTTCTAAAATGTTTTTAAATTTCTTCTTTAACTCAAATTCTGGTAGAATTTCGATTAGGAGGCGATCTCTAGTAATAGAAAATGTCCAATTCGCACATCAGCGGATTGATCCATTACGATTCATGTTTCACTATTAAGTGTTTTCATGTGCCAAACCTCTAAAAAGTGCAATCATATGTGAGTGACAACGACGTTTAGAACAAGCGGCATTGATGGCACTTTATGGATGGGTTTGCCACTTTGTGGACCGCCTAACCTATGAATGGTCGACCTGTTTATTACTTATTTTTACCGTCCATCAAGTTGGTCCGAAATAAAGTAGGGTATGCATCAATGGAATTTAGTATTTATTTTTACTTTAATAACGTTATTAATTATGATAAATAATGAGTACAAAATTTGTACTTTGTATCACCATTTAATGGTGATACAACCTTAAAATCTCAATACTTTTATTTAAAGCAGAAGAGCAACATTTCGTAAGGTCTTGTGTGAGTGAAAGTGTAGAATTTCGCGCCCTCTTCTATAAGTTGCCGCAAATGGAAATAGCGTGTAATGGGTTACTGTAAGTTGTTACCCTTAGTTTAAGCCCTCTTTAACACAATTTTGAAACAAACCTTTCAAAAAGCTTATTAATGTAAGGTGTAATGTACGTAAATACTTTTGATACTCAAAAGTAAAGTTCGGCGACTTTTTTGGTATTGATACTGTTAAACTGTGTTACTATTTATCGAAATGAAAACTGCAGGTTGAAATTAAACTTGTTAACGTAATGTACATCACAAATATACATGAAAGTCAGAAAAGTTATAACTGCTAGTCCTATATCGAAATTTAATACAGAGGTCACTTTTAACATATACCAAATGATAGCCATAGATGATGACAGACTTCAAAAGTATTGAGTAAACAATAAAACACATATTTTCTATAATTGTCATAATAGTACAGTGCAAAAGTAAATTAATTGTAGAAAATCCTTTGCCCCACTACCTAACCATTGAATTATCGATAAACGGATCAAAGAGAACGAATTAATGTCGTCCATAAATAGGATTGCTGAACAGTAAAAGCCCGACGTCCAGTCCGCCATGCAATATTCACGGGAAGGACGGCCAATCTTTTATAAGAGCCTTCTGAGGCTTCATCCATTTCCCTTTCACTTAACTTGTATTGGTCTGTGGTCTAACGTACGAATTATTCCTTCGGCTCTCTTTATGGTTTCTAGCATTTTACACTTCAAACCCAGCTTTTAAGTGGATTACGAATGGTTCTGTATACAAATTAATTAGTTTGCCTTTCTTACTATAAATTTAACATTAAAAACTTTTAACCTTCTTGACTACATTTTAATTTTTTTAAACAATAAAAAATACATTTAAAAGTATATTATTGCTAAAACTGGTGCTGTTCAGTTTCCCTATTGAAACTTCATTTTAATTTCTTAGTATGATTGTAAAAAAGACGGTGGATCAAATCGACTTCTAAGACATCCTTTTATCTTATAAATCTTTAAAGAATTGTAGTAAGAAACTGTAAAATCGTTTTATCATGTTTGCTACACTGCTCTTTAGACAAAAAAATCAAATAAATAAAAAATAAAAAATCTGTCCAAAAATTTGCTCTTTGCTATTCTCATAATACTCAATAATATTATACAAAGCCGTATTGCGGGTGGAAGGATTCTTTTGACAGTGATTGATTCTGATATCGTCTAAGTTGTCCCAGTATTCCGTATGGAGGAGCTTCAAGTTTTTATTGAATTACGGAAGGCAGGCGGTCATCATGGATTGTTCTGGTTTCATATAACTCGTATATTGAATCTGTCCGTTCCCTTTTACTTTTTTTTTTGCTTCCTATATATACTCATCCATTATGAAGAAAGGTGACACAGCTGTAAGTTGCCTATTGCTTTAATGGCATTTATATTTAAATTAATACTATCTAAGAAACTAATGGTTTTTACTGAAGGGAGATCAGCAATTAGCTGACAGTTCTCTACGCCTGAAAGGCTACTCTTTTTTGTTTTCTATGCATGTTGACCAACGGTTTAACGTGACTCTCGAACCCAGGGCGCTCCCGAATGATCTTTCTGTCCCTGAGACGGGAGTTGAACCCGGACCCGCTGAGGGCTAATTAATCTATACTTATTTAATACGCTAAGGGTTTTTTTGTCTTGAGAACTCCTCCTACAATTTTCAACCGATTTTCAAGTTTTTGGTGTCGTTGGATAGGGCTTGGTCTGTAGTTGTTTCCGCCAAAAACTGATGAGAATCTGATAGAAAATAAAGGCGTTATCCACCATTGAAATCTCAAAATTTCCCATTTAAATAACATTGGGATTGAATAAAGCATTTTAAACATATGTTAATAATCAGCTGTACATACGTGTAGTTTTGGTGATTGCAGATATTCACATTACTGGATTGGTCGGACGTCATTGATTTAGAGATAAAAGTAACATTTGTATTGTATTAAAATAAATTGCTCGATTTCGAGCAATACGTTTACTAGTTTTTAATTAATTTTTAAATGTGTACTATGAGCTTCATTACTACTGAGGCCGAAATTACTAAGTTTAATATTACTTTTGAAATAATTTTCTTGCTCATTGGGTCACAAAATTACCTGAGTTAAAAATCCAACCATTATTTTACGCATAAATATTGATCGATA
This sequence comes from Neoaliturus tenellus, assembly GCA_030545055.2. Classification (NCBI taxonomy): domain Eukaryota; kingdom Metazoa; phylum Arthropoda; class Insecta; order Hemiptera; family Cicadellidae; genus Neoaliturus; species Neoaliturus tenellus. The sequence goes on along the minus strand of CM061531.1, from coordinate 139,584,730 downwards.
CAAGTTTTTTTTTATTTATTTTTTTTTTATATGACAGTTGATAGAGTTTAACAATTGAACAGTTAATCTGGGGTGATTAGCTGCCGCCAATGCTTCATGCTCACAAGTGTTATACTTTTGTAATTCCAAGAACGATCCCGTGAATTAGATTAATCAATCGAATAGTTGGTCGAAATCACACTGGATGCGGTCGGGGGTGATTAGCTGCTGTGAATGCTTCATGTTGACTGTGTTTCAGTTCGCCCTACTGTACCAGTCATTAGGCTCCATTCTGCTGTGGTTCTGTACTTGTTTTCGTCGTAATGGCTCGAGCATTGTTTACAAATAACTCATTCATTTATGGTGTGAGGGTTTAAACTTATAAAATTGGATATGTGTAATTAATATTACAGGAAGCGGTATTGTTTCATAAAAACTGTCAATATGTTTTATTTATAGCTGGTATCTTATATACCTTTTGATTTATTACATATGGTATAGCAATAAAAAATGTTTGTGGCTTATTTTAAACTATAATTTAGTTAAATGATTTTCATTGAAACACTCTACTAAACAGTCATATGAATCGTTCTTGATTAGTGATTCTGAAGGAATATGTACGACGTATCGTAGTACAACCATGAACTCAATATCGAAACTGGATTTTTAAAACAAACAAAATTAAAACTGCGAAAAATATTTTGTCACTATAAACGGAAGGATCGTTTGTCACAATGGGGCGACGGGCCTTGCACAGACAGTTAAGTGTTGCCAACCCCCCGGGCCCCAGCAAACGAGATCATTAAGTTGGCGACACTGGCGACAACAATGCTAATTGTTTATTTCTGACACCTGTTATTGCGCTCGATTTACTCCACTCACTTTCCTTTTCAACTTATCTTTCCTATTTTAACCAAGACTGAGTTACTAGAACTATGCATAAGCTTATACGGAGTGGTTGAAAAGTAACTTGCACCCCACCTTAACTTTTGAACTATTTGAGTTATTTGAAATTGGTTTGCGGCAACCTTATTGGACATGATGTTATTGTATTATCATTATTGTAGCCCCTCATGGCCGATAAGGTTGCCGCAAACCGATTTCAATTATCTCAAGTAGTTAAAAAAGTTAAGGAGGGGGTGCAAGTTACTTTTCAACCACCCTGTATATCGTATGGCTTCTAGTCGATGCAGATCAGATATTAACTGGCAGTTCTCCTCGCCTGAAGGGCCCGCACTTTATTATTTTTTATGCAGGTGAGCCCGTGGTTAACGTGACTTCCGAACAACGGGAGCGGTCGAACGATCTTTTTTGTTCCCGAGCCGGGAGTTGAACTCGGAGGGAAACGGACACTGGGCCAGCTCATCGTTGAACCCAGAAACGTTGAACGATAACCTGGAACTATGGCCGCTGCCAACGCTAGATCCTACTATTAACATGGACTCGAAATATTTCCTTCTGTTGATGTTCGGGGAGATGTTAGCTTCTACCTTTTAAAGTCATGTACTTAACATTAAATATTATATTCCAATTAGTTATTTTGTTCCAGTTAGGCTTGTTAACCCGAATTTGTTCATTTCGAAAAATTTTAATCCCTGACGACTGTAAAATAATAAAAAATATTTAAAAAATTTCAATGAACAACTTATTAAACCAACAAAACTATTAAACAATAAATTTTGTGGTACCATAGAATTAATTAAAACCATTGATGACTTAAGATTAAAGCAATGGTCACTAAACCATTAACTATTATAACATAATTTCAATATTTAAAACCATGAAATACAATTTCTTGTTTTTAACGTTCCAACTAAAATAATGATAAAATTAGGAGTGTTTTAAAATTATTTTTGGACATTGTAAAGATAACCTGAAACCCCTGCATAGAAATGTTATTACATTTAATTTACATAGAAAACCAACAAGTGCAGACAAGAACAACTGTCACTAGACCGATGGTATCTCTTCTTTTAAAGTCAAATGACCTTTTTCTTTTACATTTCAATATCAGCTGGGCTACCTTTCAATAATCACCATAGTGTAAAGTCGTTCCCATTATCACCAGTCAATGCAGTGCTGACTGTGTACTCGTGTAACGAGCAACTGTGGGCTAGTCATTAGCAGCTCTCAGTTAATCACACTTCTGTTATTATCTTTGCTTTCGATCAGCGTCAAATCAAGCTTACTTTGTAGGGGGCGTTTGATCAAGGTCAGAAGTACACTATGTGCACGTTTAGCTCTTTAGTTGGTTCCAACTTGTGGTCCAGATCATGTCCAGTTCTTCGTTGAATGAATATGGTGAAGGATTATTTGAACTGTAGATCATGTTGTACTTTAACAAATGTCTTTGAACAGTATAACATCCCAAACCTAGGTAGGGTCAGTACAATAAATTACCGTTACATCTAAATTATTTTTCAGGACTAAAAAACACCCATAAAGTTCCATGATGAATAGTAACATTCCGTATTATTTCCGGGAGTTTTTATATTTAGTATCACTGAATTCTTTTGCCAAATTTTTTAATATTACAATGTCAAACATTCTTAAAACGGGAACTGCGTTGCTTTAGAACTTGTCTTCTGCCTACTATTATTCTATCTAAACCTTTCTACTTAACGCTAATAGGCCCTACCCTTGACTTACTTATAATATTTTTAGAAAATTACGACGGAATACTTATCAAATAATGGTTATTAATTACAGAATTGATCTTCTGTATAGTTGACTTCTTCTTATGAAATAATTGAGTCTTTATCTTATGAATGTAAAAAAAGACAATAAACACTCTGACTTACTCGTTACTAATAAAGCCACATGTGCCAATCTCAATATCATTGACTGTTATTCACTAACATTGATAGACTTCTCTTAAATTAACTGTTTACAAGTATAACCAAATATACTGAATACATGTAATGTGTAACTTCAAATAATTGTAAATAAGAAATAATCGAATGTGAAGTGTCGCACTTCTTTTTAAATGTAAGGTTGATAAAAACATTAATGTTAGGCGACTTTTTAAACAAGTCTTTTTTTCTGCAACTCATAAGTTTTATCATATGTAGAATTTATAGCTTCAATTTTCCAAAATATTAAGAAACATATTTATATGCCTGCGTGTTAATTCAAAGTTGCACTCAATATTTAAGTTTAAATTTTCATAACCTATTTGAAGTTTGACCATTCATACACCCATTTCCAATTTTTAATAATAATATACATGCCTCATTATAAATCTACAATGTTATTTTTTGAATTAATTTTATTTCATGAAATGAATTTTTAAAAAATACACATTTGTTATTGTTATTTTATATTTTACGCTCATTAGTAATTTTAATCAATAATTTCCGTGCAAAAAATACATTTATTAAAAACCATCATCAAGAATTGCTCATTATTATCAAACAATAGCCAACTCAACGACACTCACTGCGGTGGCACTCAACGCCGTATTGCTTTTTTTTAGAGGTTGGCGGACCCTACACCCTTAGAGGTTGGCGGACCCTTTTTGCCTTACTTTGCCCCGTCCACATAGACTATTGATCTGTGCGTGGAACGTATTAGACAAAGTAAGGGGGTGAGCCGCTACAGTACAAGGTGAAAGGTACTGATAAAAGTCACTGGCAGAACGTGGATTCGAACCCACGACATCGCTGCCTTGGTCCCGAAGTCCGGCGCGCTAACCACTACGCCACCGACTCACCCTAAATCACCCCTCATTAGACGCCACAACCAAATCCGGAACTCAGGTTGGGGCTACGGCCTAATTCAAGTTAACGCAAAGGGAAATGGATGAAGCCTCAGAAGACTTATAAAAGATTGGCCGTCCTTCCCGTGAATATTGCATTGCGGACTGGACGACGGCTTTTACTGTTTACTAATCCTATTTATGGACAACAATCATTCACCTTTGGTCTGTCCATCGAAAATGTAAGAGATGTTGGTGAATAACGTTTATAACCTCTGCAAAAAATCGCGTTAACCAGAAGTAGTGGTTGACTATTTCTGGAAACAAGTTAAGTGACTTGCTCTTCGTTTGAAATTAAATTAGTAAATTAATTTTATTGAACCATACATAATTAAGTAAATATTTTACAACTATTATTTACTTATATTCTTACCCTTAATGATAATTTATACAATTCATTTTAAGAGGTTTACACTTTATGCTGTACAAATATACTACAGACAAAATATACTGGCCAGATTAAAATCACTTGCGAAAGTATGCGAATGGTAAGAACAAAAGGTTGCAGAGGATAATAAAGTAAATAAAGCAAAATAAAATGTGTCAGAAATAAACAATTAGCATTGTTGTCGCCAGTGTCGCCAACTTAATGATCTCGTTAACCAGAGCCTGGGGGTACTTTACTTTTGCCAATACTTTGCTGTTCGTGCACCTGTCGTTCCATTGTCTTAAACGATCCTGTCAAAATGATACATTTTATGTACGAATCAGACTTTTTAATACAAAATCACAATATTCAACGTCAAATTCAACTATTAAAAAATGTAATACAAGTAAGATGCAAAACGTATGAATACCCCTGCAAAACAGTTTTTGTTTGCAGGGACCGAGTCACATGACTCTAATAGGGCTAACTACTATAATGATCGCTGTAAAATTGACTTTTCAAAAACAATTTTTTTATTGTTATGATAATTATTAACTTGGAATATAAATGTAAATAATACCTAAATTCAAATTAAATTTAAACAAAAGTTACATAGTAGGTACAATATAAATGAAATAAATTATATAAAACCTTACACAGGTCAAGGCTCTTGGGGTAAAACCGAGTATTACTAAATTGCTCCCTGTTTAACAAACACACCGGCATTTTTCAGATGTCGTCCGTATTTAGTATGGAGGAGCTTCAAGTTTGTATTCAATTATGGAAGAGAGACCGATACCATGTAACTCTGTTCCTGGATTTATATAAATTGTACATATGACGCCAGAATTTTAAATATAATACGGTATACAAGTGGCAATGTTGACCAAAATAACATTCGATAATACTAGTTTTAAAATATTTTGGTTTGATTAACCAGAGATTTTTACATTGCAAATTTTCAAATTGCATTTCATGTTTTAATAAGAAGAAGTAACAAATGAAAGATAGAATAGAATGAAAGTAGAAATGAAGATAGATTGGTACTAACCAATTGCAAAGTTAGTTCATATTTTTTATTTTGACATTAAGACGATGAAGGAGAAAAGTAAGAAATACATATATCGCAATTTCAAATTTCTGTCAAATATTAAAGATGTACAAAATTATATTCTCCCTGCTCTCACAATTTTACAAAACTGAGTAATTTTTCTTTATTATTATTGACTTGAAGTAGCACGTATTCGTGAAATAATAAAGTAAAAACCGGCAAAAAAATCCGAGAGAGTTGCATCATAAGTTAGACTAGATCTGCGGACCAATACAAGTTAAGTGAAAAGGAAATGGATGGAGCCTTCGAAGGCTCTTATAAAAGATTTTCCGTCATTCCCGTGAACATTGCATGGCGAACTGGACTTCGGGCTTTTACTGTTTAGCAATCCTACAGCCAACACTAATTCATTCTCTTTAGCAAATCGCTGAAGGAATGGCGTAAAGGTCACCAAACCTTTCGAACAACTTTTTAGTATATAGTTCTTTTGTACTAAAGTAAGGTATCTATGAACTTACTTAATTGAACTAACAAACTAACACAAACCATTTAGACATTTTTCGACTTAAGCATTGACGATGTGACTTTGAAACAAGACTAGGTTAAACTACTTCATGGTTGTTAGTTAAGAAGCAAGTTTTGGTACTTGTAAAGTAAAAGTAGTGTTTCCCACTAAGATAATTAAGACAATTTTGTATTTGTTAAGGCTTTAACTGTTGTTTTTCTGCTTCCTCTGCAATTAACTGCTTTACGAATCTTTTAAAACCTGGATAAGGAAAAGAAAGCCGGATGGGGGGAAATTGGAGAAGACTGTGGGTGGAATAAAATGACCTCACTAACATCTGGCAGAAATAAACAATTAGCATTGTTGACACCAGTGTCGCCAACTAAATGATCTCGTTTGCCCGAGCCGGGGGTTGGCAACACTTAACTGTCTGTGCACCGCCTGTCGTACCATTGTGTTAAATGGTCCGGTTATAGCGACGAAACTTCTGTCGCGATCATATTTTCAGAGAATGAATTGCAATGCAAATCATATACCTTAAGCATTTCATATAATATTTATTTATTACTCTAAACATGTTTTTAACACAAAAAAAAATTAACAAATATTTTAGAATATATTATTTGGTTTATTCTTATTTTAAGAAGTAGAAATCAATTTAAAAATTCTTAAAAACAAAGAGTACTTTGTTCAAAAATATTTTTATGTTAATATTATTTTTAGCAGCATATGTAAACAGTCTAATTTATTAAGTATTTATTTTCATTATGTCAACATCATGAACCACTGAATATGACTTATCAATGATTTATTTCAATATTGAGATGACACTCAGCTATTATAGCAAAAGAAAATTTATCCATCTTTAATTTTTGTACATAATTCAGATCGTTTCAAATTTGTATTGTTCTCCAAAAACTTTTCCTATTACAGCTAATCCTAGTTGACATTTGTTGTACTGTAAGTGTACTTAAATTCTTAACACCTAGATGAAACCTACTGAAAAGTTTGTTAATAATGTATTCTTCGCTTGTTCACGTCACAAGCCTCTATGCCAAAGGAAACGCATACTTCTATGTACCTTTTAGAATTAAATACTTCATGTTACGTTAATTGAATGGCGAACGTCAAAAAAGCGCTACATTTTTTCTTTTTTTTTTAGTTTAGCCAATGGTTTTCAACTATTTACCATCCTTTTAGCGTAGTCTTGCTAAATTTTCTTCCTTTTCTTGTATGTGATTTTTTATCAGTAAAATATACCTAACTCAGATAAATTTGTCATCTTTTTTAGCCAAATTTATTTTTATCTTTGTTTATAATCTGTAATTCATATCCCTGCAATAGAGACATAGCTAGTCCCTCTACCAAACCTTGTTTACACATTGCAGTTCCCGTAGTTGGATTGAAGCACAGCGGCAGCGGTTGCAGGATCTGACGGGGTGGTGAGGGGATGGTGCGTTAGGGGGGGGGGGGGGGGGAGCGGCCTTCATTAAGAGGCGGCAAATTGGACAGACTCCGGCTTTCAACTTTTAAGGGTCCCATTTACATAAAGCGTCCTCGCCGCGCACTTGGGCTTCGTCAACTGTTGAATACCCGAACACACGCCGTGGTCTACTCGGGGTGAAATTCCTGGCAGATCGTAACAAACTGTAATTATTATGATTTATAAGTTACTATTTGGTTGATTTGTCTGCAATATTTTAAATTATAAAATAAGAATAAACCAGCAATCTTCTTTGTACTCTTCAATTTAAAATGTTCTACATTTAAATCTTAGAGCAACTTTTTTTATCACACAATTTTTAATTATAGTGAGTCACTGCCAGTTACGTAATTAAGATAATTAATAAGCCATTTTTACTATTAATATAGAGGTTTATAAATAGTTAAGGTTAGTTTATTTTGCTGCTTTTAGAGTATTTGCCATAACAATGAAGTTGGATGAAATAACACTACCCAACACTACTGGATATATTTACACTCTTAGGCCTACTAAATACCAGTGGCGGATCTAAAAGGCACGTTGCTCATCAAGGGACTGTGCCCCTGCACAGTCCCCCCAGACGGACAAAAAAATACAATATATACAACTAGTGGCTCATAGGGGCAAAAGCCCCTAATCATAAAATTAAAATAGCATGAGCCATAGTGGATCACCAATTCTTTACTATGAAAGTTTCCAGAAAATTTAATTTTAATTTATTTTAACAATACCGTTTGAACAGGCTATTCGCCCCCAAAGCACTCTTTACAATCCTGTACTATTAGGACAACCGTTTGTAAATGCTTCATTCTATCTGTTGGTAAACTTATATCGATCTATGAAAAATATGTTTTGCAAGTAATCATAGTCCCTTTTATCTATGACGGCTTTTTAATATAACGTAGAAAATCGGCAATGAGAAAGAAATTTCAGAGTCAATTACCTTCCAATACTTTGTATCATACCCATTTCATTGTCTTGTTTGTCCTAAAATTGAATAGATCTTATTCATAAATTGTTGATCTTATTCATATCTTATTGAATAAATCTTATCTTAAGAATAGCCCCTGTCAGATTTTTTTTATTCACCAAGTTTAAACACAGCAGCTCAAAATACATCATCTTTACTCCCCGTTAATTCGTCCCTCAAAATCAAAATTCATGATTTTGTGTAAACAAAGTAGATTTTTTTAAATCACTATATATGGAGAATCTCTTAGGAGAACCTTTCAGAAAATAATCTTTCTTAAATATCTTCCTTAATATCTTTCTTTCCCATTTTGTTATAAAGTTTTTGACCTGCTACTTTTTCCCCTAGTATGTAGGACAAACGACTTTTATTTTAACTCTCTCCTAAAAACAATACAATCTATGAAATGACCAAACGGTTTCTGAGAAAATTCTGCTAAGTTAGGCGTTGTTTCTCAAACGAAAATTCATTGCCCATTGCGTCCCCATCACGATCAGAATTTATTTCATAATTGGCATACAGGCTCAGTTTTTTACAATTTAAATTATTATAACATAACAGTAAAAAACCGCAGTCCAATTTTAATAATTTGTAAGGTTGGTAACGCTCTTAGTAGAAATTTTAGTTGCATAAAGCCTCAAAACGTCATATCATAGTATTACCACTCTAGATATATTATGTCATTTGGTTATTAATAGTTCTTCACTCAATAGACATATTATCATCTGTCCCTCGTTTTAAAATAAAATCATAACATACGTTCTAATGTACACAAAGCAGTCGGTTTTGGAATCCCCGGGCAATTCTTATGGACGACGTTTTACGCTATTTCTTATTTCCTTGTAACTTTATGGATACGCTGATAATTTTCCCTCATGCATGGGACCGAAACCTTTAATTTGAGACCCCTACCATCTTCCTGCGAGTTGCAAAATGCTCTCAATTTTACCCAAAAAATTTCGCTCACAGAATTATTGGCTATATATAGATTGCTTCTCGTTTGGGGTGAATTATTTTATCATCTTCATTCAATGTTATCATCTGTGTCTCGTTTTAAAATTAAATCATTACAGATGTTTTAATTTACAAAAAAACAGACGTTTTTTGAATCCCCATGCTATTCTTATGGAGGACGTTTTACGTGATTTCTCATTTCCTGTTAACATTATGGACACGCCGATAGTTTTCCCTCGTGTATGGGACCGAGACCTTTAATTTGAGACCCCTCCCATCTTTCTGCGATTTGTATAACGCTCACAATTTTGCTCAAGAAATTCGGCTTACAGAATTATATATATAGATGGTATAAAATAAATTTTAATAAGCTTACTCGGAAAAGGTTAAATACGGAATTTACTATAAAGAAATTCCTCCTTCCAATAATTTTGATCAATCTCTCTGATTTTGTTATGATACTATGGCACTTGTGGTCGTCATCATAGCAGTTTTAATCATCGTCATGGTATAATGATTTTGCAATCGCGCTGGTGCGTGAGGTAAAGGTGTCAGATCGGAGAGTGGAGAAGCTTTTATATTTCTCCCATAGGGCGCTGGTGGTGCTAACGCGAAGAGAAGGTCCGTCATCTTAATAAGTCCGTAGAAGTAAGTTTCTGTGTTTACTGTTGTTACGCTGAACTTGGCTAGCAAAGCTTGCTCCGTCCTTAGCGTTACAAATCTAGGAACTTACTAAATGCCATGTGAGTCATTTCTTCGTCAGCAAGTTTTTCCCGTGACTCCGCTGCACGGTTTAAAGCTTTGGAAGACGAGCTGCAAGTAAATCATGGCATAAAGCCAGGAAACACGGATTGAAAAATTTGTGTGAAACAAGGTGGCTTGAAAGGCATGAAGCCGTGTTGACATTTGTGGAACCCCTCCCTGCTCTTCCAACTGTTCTTGAAGTAATTGCAAATTCAACACAAGGTAAGGGTGTTAACGCATTTTATCTGATGCACCCTTTATATCATCTGAATCTTTAGTCAGTGTAGTGATGTTGGCCGAGGTACTTGGAATAACTTTGCCCTTACCTCGTTAACTACAGGCAGAGTACATGGATGTGCTGAAAGCATTGCTGCTTGTATAAATTACGGTGCAAGGCATCCAAGAAAAACGAAACAACAACACTGCCGCTTTCAAGGAACAGAAATATAGAATCAAGCTGCTAAATTGGCTAAAGAAATGGGCAAGGAAATTCAAATGCCAAGGACAACCGGTAGACAAATATGTAACTAAAGACTGAATAGGCTGAAGAATACTTTAGGATGACTGTGTTTATTCCATTTCTTGTTTTTGTTTTGAATGAATTGAAGACAAATTTCTCCAAGAATGAAATGAAATGTGTCGGCAAGCTGCAGCATTTGCTAATGCCACAACTTAATGATGCACTTAATAGTGAAATTCTTTAAGGGGCACAAAACATACAGAAAAGGTATGCCTTGTTATTCTGCCTTGAAAGGGGAGCTGCAAATTTGGATGCAGCTTTGGAAATCAAATCCTAAAAATATAAGCTGCCTAAACACCCGGCGCAAGCCTACGAATTTGGTGATCCGCTGCCGAATGTTAGAGTGTTACTACAGTTGCTGTGCACTCTTCCTGTGACTACCAACACAGCAGAGAGAACATTTTCGGTCTTGAGGCAATTGAAGACGTATCTACTGAGTACAATGAACGAAGTCAGGCAGCATGGCTTAGCCTTACTTAACGTTCACCAGGACAGTTCCAATATGATGAAGGCAGAAGTTTTGTACGTGTTCTTGAAAAAATCCCAGGGGATAATTATCTATGAAGTTTTTGTAAAGGAAACATGGTAAACCATGTTGTTTTAGATATTAAGAAGTCGCATTATCAAAACAATTATTTTTATACCTAGTTTCAGCTCTTCAGTTCATTGTGTCTGTACCTTAACTATACTTTACTCGTTGGTAATTAAATTAAGTGTTTTTTTACTATACCCTACTGTATATATTTTCGTTTTTGAAACTTTATTACCCATGCATTTTTTAAATCCTTTTCATAAAACCTCAATCAATTATAAAATCTCCAGGGGCACTAAACTTTATGTAGGGGTTATTTTGGCAACACCCTCCAAGATTCTTTACGTGAACTCAGTCGCTCCCAAAATTATCTCCTTTATCCACCCCTGCTAATAAAATGCAACACACAAATATATATTTTTAACAAGTCATGCGGGTTATCATCATAGTAAAAGTATCTGAGTATTTTATATGTAATTACAATATTAATGTAAAATGTATCAATTAGTTTGAAGATTTATATTATTTCAACCCTGTCATCGCACCCACTCGTTAAATGCGTATTCGCAAGTTTTCAAAACAATGAACGCGCTAACAATGTCGTTTCTTTTATCCATTATATTACAACTATGATTTGAAGATACCCCTATTAGTTTTGTAAGGAACTATTTACCACCTGATAAAATAACAAATCCTAGTTTGAAGAGACATGTCTTAGTTCGTCATTGGCCAAAGCTTTACGTGTTAGTGCATACGCAAGAATGCTAGTTAGCGTGTGCCGGTGTGTGTCTGTGTGTGTTTGCGTGTGTGTGAGCGTGTACCAGGTGTCGCCATCCGATCGGGTCTCCAATTACCGGGTCCGGGATTAGTCGAGGATTAGCGACATAAATATACGGTCTGTCCCGCCGCGCCGCGCCGGTCGTCTTAAGTGAGGAACACCAAACACCCGTTACCGCACCGGCCAATATCACAGTCTTATTAGTCTCAGTATGGAATGTCTCCCTTTCCATTGTGGCACATGATCACTCAAATCCATTTTAGGAAAGGTTTTCTGGCCAATCGTACTACATCGCGTGAATCGAACTCGCGTCTTCTGTGATTGGGCTGACCCACATAATCATTTTTCTGCTGTAGTTTCTTTTAATATGTGCTACGGGTCATAAATTAAGTAGTGCGTATTTAATAATGGTGACAGTTTTAAATATGCTTCAAAATTAACATACGACGGTTAATTTTGCTGCAGATATGTAATTGATACGTCAACTCGCTATCGGCTGCATCCACGCTACAAGTGACCATGTAACCGGTTTCTGTGAGCGTCCATATGTGTTTGTGTCAGTGTTTGTGGTATGGACACTAGACTCACGTGCGAGTCATCAATATTGATGTCCCCGGCCGTCGACCGACCCGTATGTGACAGTCACATGCGGGCTGGCTGGCTACTGTTGATGTGAATACATGCGCTAGCCGCTCGGCCGAGTAGTAATAGTGATGTTGACGTCGTATTTATGTGACTGGTGAAACTTTGATAATTCATATTGAAAATGAACTATATCATTATTCGCTATATTGTACAGGGTGTTCGGAAACTCTCTTTCAAATCTTCGTGTGGTGAGAACATATGTCTCAAAATACTTCGTTAGCCGCTAGCCACCATTTTGTTTTTTACAATTAATAATTGTTATTTCCGTAATAAATATGTGTATCAACTTTATATTAGGAATAAACCCTTATCACACCAATCTTCATTTCCAGGATAAAATACTTTTAACCGATGCGTACCGTATTTAAAACATTGCGGCCATTTTAGGTTTTTAAACTCAAATATCTCAAAACCGGTAAATTTTATCCAAATTGTACTTGTGACAAAAAGTTGGCGGTTTAAATGTTATAATACCAATTACCAATTATATGATTAGTTAATGTCACCAAGTTTATAAGAATCTGACAACACTTAACAGATTTATTGCGATTGTTCTGTTAAAATAATCTTATTTTCATGAATTATATCGCAAAATCAATGTTTTTTTCAGCAGAAAAGTAGCATCAACTCTGTTATAGGTAGCCAGATCCTTACAAACTTAATATCATTGGTTAGATAGTTTAATGTTTCAACTTTTTTATACTTACGAGTAGTGTGTTTTGGTTACACCTAGACCGGAAGTCGTGCCATCTGCCCGAGCAGCTGCTCGCGAGCAGTTGACTCGGGCAGCTGGCGCCAGCTGCCATGCCATATAGCTTCCGGTGGGGGTTAGAGGGTATACATGAGATGCTGTAGTTATATGTTATGCCATATAGGTTGGGGTGGAGGTGGCGATAGTGTTGGCGTTAGGGTGAAGTGAATTTGCGCATAAAGTGGGGTTGAACTAAAAGTGAGCATAAATTAAAAGTTAGTTTAAAATTGAAATTTGTCGGTGTTAACGAAACTCTAACAGTTGAACAAAAATTAAGAGTTAGTTCAAAATTGAAATTCAAACTTATAACTGGGATCTGGAAAATATGTCAAGGTCATCCAGAGTAAGTTTTTAAAAATTCTATCCAACTATCACCAGAAATAGTTTTAAGTTGAAGTAGTTGGTGATAGCGGGATAATTGATTCGTGCCATGGGAGAGGTGTTTGTCGTTTGAAAGTTGGCGATCGAATGAGAAACGCCGCCTAGGGAGAGGGCTTATAAAACGGCAACCTTCCCCCCACCACCCCTTCCCCCACTCCTTTAGACCAATAACCGGTCGCCGAATGTATGTGGTGAAACTGAACTAGACATGGCGGCCGCCATGGATAATTCTAACCTCAAACCTTAGTTTTGCATTGGTGAGCATGCGCCACCCCCACTCCTTTACCTTTCTTTTATATTTTTAAAACCGAACAGATGTCCGGGCAGCTGCCCCTACGGGCAGAAGTTCGGGCAGATGTTGGGGGCAGAGATGTTAAAATATTGGGGTGGAGATGGCGATAGCGTTGGCGGTCGGTTGAATTGAATTTGCGAATAAAGTAACTAGGGTTGAACTAAAAGTGTACATAAAGTTAGTTGAAAACTGAAATTTGATGGTGTTAACAAAACTCTTAATAGTTGAACAAAACTAAAAGTTATTTTAAAACTGAAATTCAAATTTATAAATGGGATCTGGAAAGTATGTCAAGGTCATCCAGAGTAAGTTTTAAAAAAGCCTACCCAACTACCACCAGAAATAGTTCTAAGTTGAACTAGTTGGTGATAGTAGGATAGGTTGAAGTAACTTTTGAATTTTATTAGTGAACATACAATTAATGTGCAACAGCAGAGTTTAAACAAGTTGAACTTTTGTGATGAATTACAGAGTTGTAAATGCAAACACCGACGACGATGAGAAGGTAAATGCAGAGTCCCCAGATGATGTATTTGAAAAGCTTGAACAAATGTAACATTTCGAGTTGGTTTTCCTGTTCCATTTTCAATCGTTTAATTTCCAATTTCAATTTATCCTCTTCCATTCTAGTTACGAAGGGAACTTCATCCATCATATCCATCATGATTGTGTTAGTGTTTGAAATTTTAAAACAAATGATGTTGATAGTTCAGAAGTGGAAGACGGAATGAGAAGTGAAAGGGAGAAATGTTAGTTAAATAAAGAAGTGGTGGGGGGAAGGATGAATTACAAAGAAGTGGTGGGGGAAAGACGTTGCTCTTAATTATTACCATCAGTAGTGTCAGATGGTGCAGGAGTTAGATTTAGTAAACTGTCTTCGTCCGAACTTTCAACCTTATCACAAATAGGACAATCGTATGTTATTTCCAAATTCATTTTGATGGTTGTAAAATTATCTACAAGTTCTTGTAAAATATTAAAAATGTCTTGTAACTCTTCTTTAGAGTTTATTTCAAAACTAAAAACTATTAGAAAACTAGAAAAGCCATTTTCATTCGGGCCAATGGAGAGTTGTTCATTGTTGGAGAGTCGGTGATGGAATGAGGATCGGCGCATAGGGCGGGGGCTTATATAATGGTGACCTTGAGCAGGCGTCTAGGGAGGGGGGCTGTCTAGGGATGGGGCTTTTATATAGGGAACCTTGAGCCTATGATTGAATAAAACGTTTAGTTCTTCTTCTTCGTCTTTTAATTCAATTATTTGAACCGAAGTAGTTGTTTCATCTTCTTCACTTGATGAAGAAAACAATTCACCAGGATTTAAATATTGAACTACAATTCTGAACCATCTTATAGGATATTCGTCAATGACAGAAAGTAAGTTTTGAAACAATTCTTCCATCTCCTCCCTCTCAGTTATTATATGTTCAAACTTGATAAATTTTGCTTCCATGTTATTAGTTAGAATGTTGGAAGTGAAATGATTTAAAGTTGAATTTAATATTATATAAAAATTACAACCGGTAGTGGGGGAAATCTCAAGGTCATCCAATTGAAGTTTTAAAAAAGAATGTAAAACTGAAATTACACATTTGATGGTTCTACAGGATCGGAATACCAATCTGATCTGTATTTACATCTTTTTATCATATGTGTACAAAAATCATCTTGATGAGACTTGGTGCGTTGACAATGAGCAAGATCTAGAGGGTGAAATTTGAAACATCTTTGAGGACAACATGTATGAAAATATCTTGATTTGTAAAATTTGAAAGTTCGCAATTCCGGTGGCGGTAGTTGTTTTGTTTTGCATTTGCAATAACAAGATCCGAAGAATTCACATTTAGTACAAGCTAACCCATCCACCATCATCGGTCCTAAATCTGTACATTGTTGTTCACAACAGTAACGAGGTTTGTACTTGTATTTTTGCTCTTCCATGTTGACGCTGCGGAGTCCAGTGAAAGAATAAGAGTGTATAGTGTTGAATAGCGAGTTTTATGTACTGTGAAAAGTGGTGGGGGTAATTTCAAGGTCATCCAAATGGAGTTTTAAAAAATTATACCTTACTAATGTAAGGAATGTTGATACTTAAGAAGTTTGTTTCTCTTTGTTTTCTTCAGACTTTTTATCTTTCTCAGCTTTAGCCATAGCAACTAGTTCTTCTATTGATAGCGGATGTACTTCAGGAAATTTTAAAATTAATTTAGCTTGGTATCCTTCTTTAGCTAATACATCTATATCTTTAGTCATTTGTTCAACAGTGTTGTAATCTTTTCTATAGATTTTTCCATCAAGTTGAATCATCATTCTGTACAACATTTTCTTGAATAGGTCTTGTCGTGGTGAGAGCTGAGAAGCAAATGATTATTTATTCAAGTATTACATTCTTTTTATTAACTCACATTCAACACGTGATTCTTTAGTTGTAGTTTTGTTTGTCAAAAGTTATTCAACATTGGTAATATTTTTGGAACTTGATGTTATGTTGACCAGTAGGCGATGAAGAAGTTTTAGGTTGTGTAGAAATAAATATTTCATCATCGCAATATTTTGTTTTAGTGAACATCCTTGTATTAGTGGCACTAACATCAACAGTTAAGTGATAACCACCGGTAAGTAAAACTCGCATTTCGTTGGTTAAATCTTCGAGTTGTTCAAAAGTTGTAATGGTGTTGGTATCATAAGATGCACACTTGACTTTAAGAGACATCTTTTAGTTTTTATATTAAGCAATAGAGTGAGCGAGATGTGTACGGTACGAAAGGTAGTCGTAGACTGATGAACTTCACAAGTAGATTTCCGCTTTTATCATCACACAAAACTGGGTCAAGGTCATTCCGTGGAATTTATAAAAAAGCAACATATTGTAATGTACAAAGACATTACAATATGTTGCTTTTTATTTTTTTTTGTTTTTTATCATATTTATTGAGAAACAATTACAAACAAATATTTACAATGTTATGTACAAACTAATCAATAGAAGGTGTTACATGAATTGTAAGTTCAGTAGAGTTGTTTCCACTTGGTCCGTGCGAAACCAAATAGAGTGCGCCGGGTTGAACTACACGAAGATCTTCATTTTGAAGAAGTTGTACGAAACGTGTAGGTAGGAAGATTTGAAACTTTGGTTCGTCACCAACTGTATACGGTGCCTCGCTCAATGTGCAATTAATAGCATCACCCACTGAAGTTTCCATTTTCTTGATCGTATGAATGATGTAATGTTTTTCTTCTTTTAGTTCAGAACATTTCTTCGTAGGTAGAATTGATGATTTAGAATGAGCGTTGAACTGATCGACCAAATTTTGAAGTAAATTCTGCGATGCCATCTTGATGTTATTGTTAATTTTCTTGTTAATAAGAATGTCCGTCGGAGATGTTGTCTCTTCGGAGGTTCGAGTAATACTCATGCTGCGTCATGGTAGCGCTCTCACTTTTATAATCGACACTACCCCCACCACTTTGTTGAAGGAAATTATTCAAGCGGTAGGCATTCTTTATAGCGCACTGCGACCTTCGATGTTTCAAACTTTTTGATGAAATACTAAGTTCATTGAAGTAGCATTGGAAATTTTTATCAATTATTGCATTAATCACTTCGTTGCTTGTAAATGATTGTATCCAATTTGCTTTTTCCAATCCTCTTGTGTAGATAATTTTAAACTCTTTGCAATAATGATTCATAATGTGCGGCATCATGTTATAATTAATGAAACCTTCATCCCATCTTAAGTTGTGAAAATGTTTGTTCAACCATTTGTTTGTAACTTTCGCTTTAGTTGTTAGTCTATTAAATGGTACTGGAGATTTAAACAAATAATGATTAACTACTGATGTGTTCATGTCCAAGATTACTAATTCTTTAATAATAAAATTACCATCATTTCCTCGGAAAGCTTGAAATTCAATTATACCTCTTTTAACTTCCATTATGTGGGGCACATTAGAAAACGAAACCCGTTTATTCATGATGAAGTCTTATTAACAACTGACTTAAAAATTGAATGAGCCGACGTTTATAACAGACAGGATTGTTCTTTTTCTTTCACTTCTTGTGCCACTTCATCGATATTAAAATTGGTGTGATAGTTGTTTAATTGTCTCCACATTTCAACTTCTTGAGGTATTCTATTAAAGATTGAAGTATCCACGGGACCATATAAAATTGGAACAAAAGGTTGTTTGTCCAATGTATCAATTAGATAGTCTTTAATTATTGCACTTGAAAATATTAGTTGTTTCAAATATCTGGTGACGGGACCGGTAGTACAACTTAAAGTGTAAAATTCTTCTTTAGTGAAATATAATTTAACATTGTGTGTAGTTAAATCTCTGAAGCGAACAATTTGTCCTCCACGATGTTTTACTATATCAACTTCAATATTTGATTCTAATAAACTTAATCTTGTTCTTCTTCCAAATGTGTTGTTACTTAAATAGCACTCCAAAAGATGTAAATGTTTCATGAGAGATTCCCAAGTAGTTTCACTGAAAGTAACCATTTTGTTTCCATGATTTAAAATAACAATTGGTGAATAATCCATTGATTTTAAAATTCCAACTGATATACTTTTTGTCATGCATGAAGAAATTGGGTAGATAATCCGAAGAAATACTTCTGTTAAAATATTGGTTGTAATGTTAACTTCAACCTTCTTCCTTTTTACTTCTTTTTCAGCTTCTTCTTCTCTCTTCTGATGTTTGTTAAACTTTAGGAACTCGTCCATTTCTCGTTCAACTTGTTTTTCTATATCTGAACTATTATCATCCATTAGAGGTGTATTTTCTTCTCCGTTAGTAGAATTCATCTTGCGAATGATGTTTCCCATACGACGGTTGAAGATAGAATGAAGTTTCCACTAATTATTTTCTCGCTTTTATATTTTTCGTAAAATCCTTGAAATTTATACAATTACATAATTGTTTGTTTTCAACTTGTCTTTCACAAATGAAATTCTAACCTCAAAAATTGAAGCAGATAATTCTAACCTCAAAAATTTGCAGTCGTTGTACAATTCTTCTTAAAGTACATTCTTCACAATTCTGGTCAGCGGTGTGTAAGTAACTATTTTATCATGTAAAATTAGACAGTATGCCGAAGTTCCATCCGCTACTGGTTCTTCAAATTCCATTTCAATTTTTATATCCACACTTGATGATTTTACCGATTCATTTTGTTTTGAACAATCGATTACAATTATTGGAGCCTTGGAATAATACTGGTCAGGTGATAATAGTGGTGTATTAGTCTTTCCATAATATGACGATTGAAATCTTGCATACATATCGTATAAAATGGAAAAACGTTTTTTGCTGAACATGACATTCAAATTGTCATAGGGAAAGAATTGAGAGTTTAGGAAAACTTTACAATTCTTTATTTTACAGTGATCAAATTGACCAGCATTTGCAGTGATAACATCTTTTCGCTTAGTTTGAAAACCGAGTATTATGTACCTTGCTCGTTCCAAGTAAGTTGATGTCTTGACGGTCCATGTTTGTCGTTCTGTCTGAGGTAGTGTAGGGTATTCATGAAATTCCCAACTTCGGAATGGCATCACAATATCATGGTTAGATTTTAACTTTCTCAATAATAGGATTCTATGTTCATCGGCCAATCTTACATGAGGTACTCTCCAAACAACTTTATCCAACTGTAGTTGCCATTCCAGTTTATCTTCCGTAGTTGCAGGGTCTGCAAGTATCAAGTCCTTATTAGTTGAAGATCTGAGTAATACTAATTCTTGTTTGACATTTATTATTACCCGTTTGTAATCTTCAGCGAATCCCAAAAGCAATCGTAAAGGTACATGAAAATCAAAGTGACCGTTGGAAGCTGGTGTTATAGTGTCTTTATCAGGGGCAACCCATCCGGCGGTGACTATTGAATTCTTCTCATGCGGTGTTAATGATGTTAATCCTTTCAATGTCGTTGTTAAACCAACCTTTTTTGTTGAATCAACCGTCACCCCTGATATTTCATATCTTTTTTCATCAAAAAGATATGCCATCGGGTTATTTATAAAAGGAACTGTTGAAGCAGTTTTTCCATCCAATTTTAATACCCGTCCTTCGATGTACAAGTAACTTTCACATGGTAACGTGTAAATATCTTGTTGTTGAATGGGAATCCTTATTTCATCGTTATTGTTTAATTTTGATGAAGTGTAAGGGTTGTGCGTGTGATATTCCTTCTCCCATAGTGTTTCGTCGAACGTTGGTCCTTGAGATATATCCAGGATATCCATCGCTGTTAAGTTTCAATCCAATCTTCTGTAGAAAATGAATGTTGTCTGATGTTAACTCTTCCAATGTCGAGGAGCTACTGAGCTCCCGACTCTTCCGTTGCGGTTTAAATGATAATCCCATGTTGACTTTTATGTTGCTGCTCTGATGTGTATCCGTATAGTAATTTTTTCTCCTCTAAAGTCAACACTATGACCGTCTTGATCCAATATGTTCAGTACGATGTCTGAAATGAAACTGGTGTTTAACGGTAGGTATATCAAGTTTTGTGGCTTCTCAACAATTTTAAAACCGGGAGCCACTGTTGGATAAAATGTATGTAAAATATTTTGATTAACTCCATTTCTATATAATCCGTGTATAATGTTGCACGTGACATCGATACTATTTACTTTCAATATTGTTACAGTTGAATCACCTGAATGAGTAGTTCCAGGAGTTAAAATTTTCTTTTTTGTATCTGTAAATCCAAGTAAACTGCCAATCGACTGTTCCAAGCTGACATCAATATAATATTTTGAAGTTATTTCTGCTTTTAAAGTATTATTGTTTCCTTTAACGGTGATATTGTCTTCTCCGAGTTGTTTCTGTAATAATTGGTTTATATCATCGATTTCATAAGCTCCAGTGGGAAATGTAATTATTTTCAATTCTGAGTATTTTCCTGAAGCATCCATAGTTTCATAATAATGTAGTAAATTGTTTTTTCCTTCTGTAACATTGGGAATTGAGTTGTAGGTAGTCAAATCAAGTAATGCCGCTTCCCATAATCGTTCCTTGGATAGACGCAATGCTGGGAACAGCGTACTTTTCAATGTGGATGAATTTCCACTCAATGACACTGTATACGATGACATCTTAAAGCTGACTGACACTTTTTGCTAGAAACTCCAAACATAAATGCCCACATATTTCAGTATTGTTAGGTTGTTATCTTTTGTAATTGTAAAAAATGTTTTTAGAGTTTTGAAAATAATGTTGAAGTTCTTTCGGCGGTGGTAGATTGCCAAAACTGTCAAAGTAGTAAACGGTTTGTCCGAACTTTTTATAGCATACCCAATGAGTGCCTGGACCATAGGTGGAATCCAAATTTACTATTCCAGTTTCATTTTTCCATATTTTAGTTGGTAATGCATCTTTCATAAAAACTCCTCGAAAGAATGGTATTTTCAAACATTTTACATAATCATTTAACTGATGATTTGTTAAGGCTTTATTTGGAATTATCAATTGATTCTTCTTATTTAGTACACACGGTATGGTCTTAGGTATAAACCTGCTCCGTTTTTTACCATTTGCCAAACAGAAGTCTTCTTTACACTTGCCTTATGAGTTCTACGACGTCCTTTTTTAATGTTTCCACCTCTTTTGGGAGCGCCTCTCTTTGCAGGTCTTCCTCTGCGACGTCTTCCACCACCTAACTTTGCTTTTGTCTTCATGGCTGTAGTTACTGCCCAAGCCGCTTTACCCAAGATGCTTTTTCTGCAATACTTGCGTCACTTGATTTTACTCTTTGCCAAGCTTTTTCCGCTAGAATTTTATCTGCTATTGATCTATTTGTTGAATCTTTATACTTTGAATATGCTATATCGTGTTCTTTGCAAGCTTGATCTAATTTATTAATTCCAGGATCTCCTCTTGCTAAATGTTTTGCCAACTTAGTTCCAGGTCCACAATATTGATAACCTCCAGGAATATGTAATTCGTATGGTAGAGCGTCTATCGCTCGATTTACAACAGCACCAACAGGTATCCGTTTAAGCAGGGATAACGCAGCTGAAGTTATACCACGTCCTCTCTTGTTGCTGTCTTGATGATGACTGAGTGATACAGCCTTCATTATGTAGTCTTATATAAACTGGTGTGTTTACTCCACAAGATACTTTACATAAATGAATAAGTTATGTATAATTTTTTATATTTAAACACTTAGTTATTCAAATTAATGATATACTGATTTATAATTCTATTTTTAATCCAAGCTTCCCGTTCATCGGGTTGAATTATCACATGACTCGTTGTACTAGTTATATGATTATGGGTATCAATAAGTAAATTGCCCACTATTCTTATTAAACAATCTAAATTTACAGCATCTTTTGGATGTTGAGGATCATGTAATTGCATAATACGTTTATCATTACATGTGTAAGCTGTTGAATCACTTTTTGATGTTTTTATGACTTGTCCAATAGTAGCAGCATCATTTGAATCTTCACCTGGTAAAATATTAATTATTTTCTTCATCTTTGCATCATATTTGGTCCCAAAGTGTTTATCCCAAGTTATTGTTTGTTTCATTGTAACACAATCATTTTCTTCGTAACCAGGATAAATATCTTTTATTCTTCTATTACGACCATTGTATGTACCTAATGTACCACCACTCGCAATTAATGTTTGTACCATTAGAGGTACATCTGAATCTTTTATACCAAATCTTCCATTTGTTATTGTTTTATGTCCTGCATCCCATTCATCATTATTTCCTTGCATTAAATTAATCTTTTCATTTCCATGTATAAATTTATCTCCCCGCTTTAACACGGCATCTTCATGTTTTACAAAATTGGATGTTTCCTTTTTTAATTCTTTAGATAATTGTTCCATAGTAACAGCATCTTTTGGTTGAGAACCAAACTTAACATTTGTCAATGTTTTACCATGACAATCGATTTCATTAACATCTTGTAAAATACAGTTGTCCTTGATGTATTTTAGGTTTACAGCAACACCGTCTTCCTTTGGGTATCCAATGTCATTTATAATAAATTTATAAAAAGAATATCCATGTTTAGTTTTTTCCGGTATTATAGAATGTAAATATTCTTTATTAACTGAATCTTTATCATTTTTGGGATTTCCCACGTTGGTTATTCTATAATTTCCAGCATCATATGTTTGTCCATCTTTTAAGTTGTTACCCCATTGCAATTTTAAAGTATTTGAAAGTTCAGATGATAAGTACTCTTTAGTAATTGCATCAGAACCTTCAGTTGGTTTACCAACATTAATTAATCTATGTGATTTAACATCATAAGTATTCTTATGTAATTTCAATGATGTTGAAGTAGCTTCTTTTACTGTCTTTAAATTTGCTTCATCAGTATCTTCTTCTGGATCTTTAACTAATTTTAAACGTTTATTACTTATGTTATAGTCACCTTCAGGTGTTTGCGGTAATCCGCTTCTTTTTCTGTCTTCTCCAACTTGCACTCCTAATGCGGAGTAGCGTCCGAACTTGTCGACGCTCATGTTAGAACTGACACATTATACGCCTGCAACTCTTATATATCCGCGGGAAATTATACAATTATGCCGCGATTCCTGAGTTCGTCAATCAGAGCTACCCATTCATTATTTAAACCTGTATGACCAGCTTCCATGGCTTCATGCAATAGTCTCATTCTATCAACCAATTTATTGATGTCGTTGTAGTAAATCACATTCGTATTGTATAGATTTTTCATCAATCCTTTACCAGATGTTGAAGTATCTCCTTTACTCTTTTTACCATGTTGTTCAAGAAGTGATAAATCCATAAGTGATAAAGATTTTCTTTTCAGTGGTTGTCTCACCGCTGGTGCAGTACGTAATGTTGGCAATTTTCGTGGAGGAAACAACTTTTTTATAACGATGTTATATTTTGTTGCACGTGAACGATTAATCATTGCATCCTTTGAGTAGTTTCTTTTATGAGCGTTAGTATTTTGTAGAATCTCCTTAAAAACACTTAAATCTTTGGATGAATATCTTAGTGGTATGTTTTTAAAAATTAATTCATATAATCCTTTTGTTCCTTTATATCTATGCTCACCAATAATGATGTCATCGTCTTGTGTTATTTCAAGCTTTGAATCGCCGATCTTCAATTCATTCCCATCAATTCTTGCTCCGTATACATGTGATCTACTCAAATTTGGGTTTGATTTCATGTCATGTAGCATTTTCATTATATATTTTCTTCCAAGAGGTCCATGTTGTAATATATCGCTACTCAATTGAGTTAAATTTGGAATAGATTGTTCAGCTTCAGGTATTGGCTGTTCTTCTTCCTTTTCAACAATTGATTCTTCTTCTTTTGTTTCTTCTTGCTCACTAGCACTTGTATATGAATCATCATCTTCTTCTTTTTTTAATGCTTGTACTTCTTGTTTAGAAACTGGTAGTAAAACATCTCCTTCATAACGAGGTTTACCAATAGTTTCTGATATCTGTTTTAAAGGTTCCGTAATAGGTTTAAATGTAGTCTCTAGAAATTCTTCTCTTTCACTTAAACCCATCCTCAATGCACGATTCTTCATCCTAATAGAATCACTGAGTGATTTTATTTCTTTCAATAGTCTTTCTTGATTCACCATGTTTACACTGTGAGGTTCAACATGTAACTAGATGTAGCATTGGTAGTTCAACGCATAAATACAAATTTATCCAACCCTATACGATATCTACCATTTTTAATATCTTCTTCCTTCATAATAACGAGAAAGTTATATTTCTCATTCCATGCTTTGCCACACATCTCTTTAAATTTTTCAAATGGCATATCCGCATTTACATGATCATTATATATATGCTTTAAATTTGTTTCATCTTGCTTGAAGATGATCAACATATTTGCATTGTCTCTTATAAGTTGTTTTGGAATTTTACTGTATGTTTGACCAATATAAATGCTATCAATATTATGATGTCTTCCCATAGCAAAATAATTCCTTATTGTGTCATGATTTTCACAAGAAACATCGTCAAATATAAAAATAGAAAATGGTTTTGCTTCATTTGGTTGCATGATTGTTTCACTGGCATTAAACTTGTAAAAATTAACTTCAGGTACACTTGCAAGTATTTTATCCAATAATTAATATTTTGGTTGTTGCAATGATTTTGAAAAAATGTATATATTGTTAAAACGCAATCCCTTAGGATTAGTTATAAGGTTAAAAACAACATTAGTTTTTCCACAATTTGAAGGACCAGTTATTAGACATCTTATCGTATTTGGTAGTAATTCACCATGTTTTCCATGATTTAACTTATCATTGTCAACTGTCAATTCATCAATGTTATTGATATTAAATCGATCTTTTTGTTGTACAATCTCCATCTTGTATAAAGGTTAAACACACAATGAGCTATTAAACAACTATACTAAGTCTTTTGAAGGAATCCAAGAGTCTTCACTTTTATCAAACCCTAACCACCGGACTTTAACCATATCCTTTTTCCTTTGTAAAATCTTCTCGACAAGATATACATCACCAACTGTTGATTTCAACAATTCGTGTCCGTAGAATCCACCTTGAAGTAATTCACCCTTGTTATCCTTTAATAAATAGGTTTCAGGTATAGTTGGTTGCACTTTATAAATTGTAAATACTTCATTAGTCCAATTTGGTAGATATCTTTTACTAAATACACCTTTGTATTTGCTTATACGAACTTTATCGTTGACCTTGAACTTCTTTGGTTGCAATTTTTCCAATTTCGGTGTTGTATTATTTTTAATGCGTTGTAATAAAATTTTGGCATTAGCACTGTTTACCTGGATAGGTTTCATTCCAATGGTACGATGATATTTGTTGTTATACTCTTTTATAAGTTGTGGTAATATGTCATACCACACGTATGATCCTTGTTTTGAAAATTGTTTATACATCGCACCTTTTAATGTTCTATTAAATCTTTCAATTATTGAAGCTTTAACTTCAGAATTTGTAGAATAATGATTTATTTGATATTTCTTCATCAAAGCTCCAAATTCTTTATTAAAATATTCTTTTCCATCATCGGTCTGTAGATGTTTAATTTTAAATTTATTTCTTTGTATTGTGGTTTCCATAGCTTTTGTAACACTTTTACCAGTCTTGTCCTTCAATGGTAAAGCGTCAGCTATTTTAGTAAAACAGTCTATAATTGTTAAAATATATTTAAATCCTTTGTTTAATTTACTGTGCGGTATCATTTCAATTAGATCAGCTTGATAAAGATCATTCATTCCTTTAATTATTGTACTTCTTCTTGGAAATCTTCTTCTTGCTGGTTTATGTAGTTCATTTACAATCTTGTCCTTCACACTTTCCATCTTTAGATGTTGATTGTACACTGCATGTAAAAATACTAATCCATAGAATAGTTTATTCTCATTTATATAGTTTGAATATAGGTCAAGGCCATTTCATATTAGTGTAAAAAAGAGGGAACATGGCATTGGGCTTGCCATGTCCCCTCTTCTTTACGGAAAGGAAAAAGGAAGAAGGTAGAGGACGAAGAATAGGTCTACTGGTCGATAGGGTTTAGGGAGTAGTGGCCAAATGGTAAAGTATTAATTTTATCTTCTAAAATATGGCGCTTGTCATCTTTGTAGCTTAATGCCCACTTTGTTTGTTTGACACTAAAAAGTTGATGATTATAACTTCTAATATTGTTGAACGTTGCAGGTGTTTCAACATTTTCAAACAAACATCTTTTATAATGTTCAAACTGTACATTCTTCTTCAGGAAAGAAGTTTTTATTCCTTTGGCCTTCTTCGTGACTTGATATTCGTTCCTCTCGTTTATGTACAGTTGAAATGAATACAGT
This sequence comes from Neoaliturus tenellus, assembly GCA_030545055.2. NCBI lineage: Eukaryota > Metazoa > Arthropoda > Insecta > Hemiptera > Cicadellidae > Neoaliturus > Neoaliturus tenellus. Next base: position 139,558,187 of record CM061531.1, on the reverse strand, counting down.
TTGGACATTAATGCTACAATTTCCATCATCGGCACACCATTTGTTTCATCTTTAAATTTTCCCAATACTTTCTTATTTCTGTCATAGTCGTAATTTGGATGATCCTTAGGATAATCGGAAAAGTCGAAATCATCTTTATATATAAAGGTGCGTAGATCTTCATACATGTCATTTGTTTTAATCCAGTAAATTAGTGCATCCGTATCCATATATGCAATACCAATGTTCTCTCTTCCATAATAGTTAACCATCTTCTTATAATGAAACTCGTACATATGTGTTTTTGAAATATCCAAGATTGACATTCAAAGATACAAAGGACGATCCATTTCAACTGACTTCTTGTTCATGGAAATAACGACTAGATTTTCATTAATAATTACAGATGAACCAAAGTTTGGTTGTTGCACCAATTTCTGTAATTTTACTGGATCAGTTACCAATTTGATATCCTTATGTTTCCTTTTGTTTTCCAAAGTCTTGCCAAATATTGCGTTGTTCATTAGTTTAAAAAAATCTTTTTGAAAACTTGATGTAGCGGCAGCTCTTCTTCTTGTGTTGTTGTCGATGTACGGTTTTAACCAGCAAGATTGAGAAAATTGTAGTACTCGATTAATTTTTGTAATTCTCAATCCTAAGTCTAAAGCCTGTTGTATCATCCAGTAGTGTCCGACATACCGAGACTTGTTGGTTAAAGTCATCAATAATTTTGGCCATCTTCCAGTAGGGGAAATTTCAGTCTTTGGAAGAAGTGGTAAATCGTAATGATGACCGTGAAGATGTTCAGGATATTCAAAATCGACGTCAAAAATGTAACCAGTTTCACCATGCTTCGGTATATCCATTATGTTTCCAATTGATTCTGGGTCTATCCATTTGAAATTATCATATGGAAGGGGATGCGACATTGCCCATCCGTATAAGTTATTTGCATCGAAATAACCCAGGAATGTTGTTGGTTTTGATGCATCATAATCGGGCAGATACTTGTTATTCGCCTTAACATGTCTGGTTACACTTTGCGTCAATCCCCCTCGAACTCCTGATTCTAACATCAAAACCATATCTATATCAGTAAGAAGTTGTAATTTACAATTTGTTTCTTTCAACATGGCTTGCCATGCTAGTCCAGGTGAAGTGTATGAATGAAGAGGGTCCAATCCATATGCTGCAAAACACGTATTTCTAAATTCTTCCATTATATCACATAGTAAAGTTACATCTAATTTAACATAAAAATCTGAATATTCTCCCAATGTTCTAAATCCTAATTCGTTCCATACTCTACATGCATGATCATAGTCCTCTTGAGATATATCCATGTCGTAAAGTTTACTTTTGAATTCTTCTTTTGCTGGAAGTGATGTTTCATTAAATTTTTCTAAACTGTCTATGTAATCATAGGGGAAAACACCTTTCCGAAGTACCAGATCCAGTTTGTCGCTATTTACAATCTTCTTTGTTTCAACAAAATCTTGTTTCCTTAAATTTTCAGAAAGTTTGGACAAACTCGACGGCATAAATCTGTAGGAGTCTAAGAATCTTAATTTCACGTTTCCAACTTCTTTGGAAAAACTGATGAACTTCTCTGAAGTTTCAGCTAATACATCAATTTTACCATCATCTCTTCCTAATTCGGGTATTATAAAATGAGCATCATACCCGCTGAGGTTATGCAGAACCACAGGAATAAATAGTGGTAAACGATAGCTCAAGTTGCATTTATTACAAGCAGCACCCCTATAATAACCTGTGAGGTGGTCATGATCTTTAACTTTATAATTCTCAATAGTAAAATCATTTTTGCACAAGAAACATCGAGTTGCATTTTCATGTTGAATTTCTTCTTCTTCGTCCATCGGTTTTATTGGTACAATATTTGTATATAATCTTTGCATATTTCCAGCTATTGAATATAAGTGATCAAGAAATATTTTTTCCGCATTTTCACCACGATATACTAAAGGTTCTGAAGTTAATCCATATCTGTTTAAATGTTCTTCTGATAATGTTGATTTGACCATTAAACAAAAACTGTTTGGTTTGTGCATTTGATACTTGACACTTTTTCGAGCTTCACAATTTTCATCTTCAACAGGAACAAGTGTTGATTCAAAGTCTGCATACACAACTAGAGGGATACGGTATTGATGATGAACCTTTTGAAATGTAACAAATGCTTTGCTTTCCGAAGGTAAATTAATCTTTGCTTCATAATTATTGTTACATAGTCTTTTGTGCTCTTGTAACCATTCTCTTCCTTCTCTTCCTTCTCGTTGAAAATTAAAACATCTCTTACAAATCAACTTTTTGTTTCTATTTTTTGAAAGTTGCTTGTTAACAAGAGAGTCAAATTTCTTTATGTACACATAGTGAGACACATCTCCTCGCGTAAGTAGTAGTAAATCCGTATGATCTGGTAGCTCTTCTTTCGCAATACGTAAAGGATACACTTTGTTTGAACTATCTAATGCAAAAACATTGATAGACGTACCGGGATTTTTCTTCTCAAATTTTGATATATCTTTCAGTGATACAGGATAAGTGATTCCTTGGAAATTGTATCTAAATCTTTGATTTTCATATTCTTGGTCAGGTCTATTCGCATGATGTGGTACAAATTTAGCTGTCATTGCATAACGAAAACATTCATTGTCTTCATTTTTAACATTAACACAAGATTTTGTATTTTCAATTATTTTTGGTAAAGGAATGTAACTAGATCCCATTAGTCCATATCCATGTTTATGAACTCTTATATCTAATACTTCAATACTTGTAAGACTCCATCCGGATCCTCTTCCTTCGTGTTCCTGAATTTTTATTAATATTTCTTCTATACAGTTTTCTACTATTGAATCAATGTTTGAACTTTCCATAATGGTTCGGTTTTTTGTTATGAATCCTCTTGGTGATAATTCTTCTTGTACATTTATAAAAATAGCTTCTAGTAGTAAACCAAATTTAAGAAAGTTCAATCTTTTCAATTCTTCTTTTAAAGTTTTACTTACGATTGGTTTTGCTTCTCTAATAAATTCTTCTAGCTTCAAGTTTTCATTTTGAATCTTATGATGCATTACTACTTTACCGGGTAATGCAAATACTTGTAGATTCGGTAAAGTAGTTGAAGATGTTGCAGTTATTTCACCTTGTTCATCTTGTTCATCTTGTTCTTCTTGTTCTTCTTGTTGTTCTTGTTGTTCTTGTTGTTCTTGTTCTTGTTCTTGTTCTTGTTCTTGTTTTTCTTCTGGGTTGTTGTGAATTAGTTCTTTATGACAGTCTAATAGAATTTCATCGTGAAACGATTCCGAACATTTATCGCAACAATACATGTTGAGATGTTTACTCTTCGAAATTTCACCAAGAAATGAAATGGGCTCTCATGTTCCTCCTTTTATAACGGTTCCTCCACCACTATTTCATCTTCTTCACTATCCAAGGAAATCAAACGTTTTGAACAAAAATATTAACCTTCTACAAACTAATTGTTCATTCGTGTTCTTTATTCCCATTGGAGTTTTAGTATATACTTCTTTATATTCAAGCTTCAACGAACTTTCCCCCACCCAACTAATTCTAGTTACTTTTAGGTGGAAATGGCTACAGCACAGACACTTGGTTAAACTAAATTTGTGCATAAATTAACTAGAGTTGAACTAAAAATTCCCATAAATTAAAAGTTAGTTCAAAACTAAAATTCGACAGTATTAAAAAAACTCTAACAGTTGAACAAAAATAAACGTTAGTTCAAAACTGAAATTCAACAGTGTTAACCAAATTCTAACAGTCGAACAAATAGGTCAAGGTAATCCAATTTAACGCGAGAACGAGGAATAGAGCACTTGCAACTAACTCAATCTAAGGAATGAAAATATATTCGCCTACGGCTCGTTTTCAGAGACTCTTTCCCCAAATCCCCACCCTAATTCCCCCGAATTCTATAAAGGTTAATGGAGTTGTGAATAAATTTATTATGTAGGTATTGTATAAGTATTTACTTAAAATTATAAAAGACGTATAAATAAATATATAAAAAAAATTAAATGGATTAACTGATAAAAAATGTGCAGTAGATCATCGAAAACTATGAAAAATTCCATTAAAACAAAATAATTGGAAATCTTAACAAAGTGGATAAAACTTGCCAAAAAACCCTTTTATTTACAAAAATACTATTCAGTTACTATCCTTCAATTAGTTGTGTTGAAATTCCAGGGAATAACATAACGATCCAGTAATATTGAACATACAATGATAAATACATAATGTAATATTGGCATTCATTACAATTCCTACATTTCAGTTTTTAATGGTGTAAAACTTTTAAATTTACCTAATTTCCTAAAAAATTACTGTCAAGGCAAATAAAAAAAACTTCAAGCCTCTAAATACAATAATACAGTAGTTACTAACAAAAGTATGTTAAATAATGGTTAAAATATTAAAATTACCATACACATCAAAGGACGTATGTTTTAGCCGTAGGACCAGGTCAGTAAATAACAATCAAAGTAAAACAATCAGTTGCTTGATATAGCAATTCGTTCCGACTCACAGTCAAAAGAAGAATAAGTGTTATTTAAAATCATCATGATAATTTTTAAGTTTGATAATTTAATTGATATTGGTACTGAGCAAGATATGTCTATGTGCAAAGTGAAGGTTCTGAGTAAAATACGTCTACATGGGGTAAAATTCCCCGCAAAAATAAATAAACACTTAATTATGTTTAATTGTGTGGACTGGGGGGCAAAAATTCATAGAACCAAACTTGTAGTAACTTGAAAGATGTTCGCGAGGATTGCTTTAGATGTTATAATTTGGCCGCTAGAGTAGAAAAAAATAATGTCATATTTATTTTGGGTAAAAATGTTTGGTCGCTAAATTTTGAAATCAGATAGTTTTCTGGGGCAGAAAATAAAAAAGCTTTTTTATTTTAAATGAAAATACTGTACTGCCACCCTTTTAAATTAAACATTAACTTAGTACGCACTAAAAGATAAATCAATTTTGTAATCTGCTATTATAGTTAAAATTTTAGTTGAATTGTAAAATTTAAGTACGCACTAAAAGATAAATCAATTTTGTAATCTGCTATTATAGTTAAAATTTTAGTTGAATTGTAAAATTTAAATTATCATGCTATCAGGTAAAGTCAATGATGTACTTCCTAATGAGTTCGTTAGAAATTAAGTGCCATCCCAAATAAAGAACCAATTTTTGGGAGGACTATCATGCAAATATGATACTGTCTTGCCGGGTGTCCCATACCAACCTTGCACCTCTTTTAAAATTGTACAAAAAACAAAAAAACAAATTGTGCCGTTGTAGGTAAACATATTTTGCTCTGTTGATTGACACTGATTTCAATACAGAGGGGACCAGACGTAATTTTGAAGCAACTTTAAAATTTAATATTTTAAACCCTAATCATACTGATTTAGAATAATAAATAGCATGACATTATTTTTTTAACTGGGGAAAATTTAACATATATTACGTCTGAACATTTTACATATGACAGAACTTACCAAACATGTAAATGTCTAAGAACCTCATTTAAAATAATATACCATCATAAAACATCAATTATCACGTGATTAGTTTTACTAAACATTTAAATAAATGTTCATTAATCTCCGTCATGTTGTAAATTTAATAAAAAAAATTTTGGATCAAACTGACAATTTTTGTTGGAAACGTATTTAAAAGAGTCTAAGACATTTTTGTGCCGAGACATTTTTGCTTAACCTAAAATGCCCAGAGAAGAATGAGGAAAATCTAAATTTCAACCTCAAATATTCAATAAACTGCTAAAATTACGCGTACAAGATCAAATTGTAAAGTTTTCTTAAAAACCGTGTAAAACTAAAAAAAAATTATTTAAAGTGAGGGTTGTATTTGACATCAGTGACTTCCGGTCCGGAGAGGTAATTTCAGATACACCCTGTACATTGAAATTACTCTCGGTGGATATACCGCTTTACCTATAAAGGCACAATTGGTTATTGTTATAAAATTTCTTAAAAAGGGTGTTTCGGTAATCCGCGACTCCCAGTATGTTGGCAATTTCCTTAATAATACAGGTCGGTAAGTTTAGTTCTCGCTTGGGAATCACTCTGTAGTAAGTGATATATAGGAGATCTACTTTAGCGACATTGGACGAATTTCTGATACCCCGATGAGTCAGTTACACCTTCGGGAGTATATAATTTAGATTCTTGCTCTTCAACTCTTCGATTGTTTTTAGCAATTGTAACAAATATTCGTTAGTTTTCACCAAAGTCTTTATTTTGCTACATCCAATTTCAATGGAAGGAATTATAAGTTGTAATTTTATAAGTTCAATCTTTTCTTTCTTGCGAATTTCTCTCTTTATTATGTTGTTCCTTATTTTTGCTGAAGATTTAAACTCCATGTTGTTTCTGCTAAAGCCACAATAATAAAAGTCTCTTCAAACAACCTGCATTTATACACATTCCCCCACCATTTTATAATCCCCACTCCTTTCCCCCTTCTTTATAGGATTTGAAAGGGATAGGGTGTAGGGTGGGGGAAGGGTAATTTTGTTATTACACTAGTTGTGCAAGAAAATAGCCGCCAGTGTCCACACCTTGTTCATAGCACTCCATCATAGATTGTGCCCACTGCAACATGCGGTCTCTGTCATTTGGTGTGACAAGGAAAGAATGACTATCACCATACAATATAAAAGAGTCAATTCGTACATAACATCCTGAGTCCAACCATTTATTAGCTTCAGCCATAAACTTTTCTATTGTATCAAATGGAAATTGTGGATCAATTGCTATGACTTTACGTTCTTCACTAAGTTCAACAGTATAATCATCATCGTCCTCATCATCTTCACTTTCACTGTCGTTACTTAAAGTGTCTCCAGATTGTTCAAAAACATCAGAAATTTCGGAAAAATTGAAATTTTCATTCAGATGAGGAGGCATTTTGAAGCAAGAAATATTGTAAACAGCAGAGACGAAACGACAAGAGCGGCGTGTAGAAGAAAAATGAAGGGGTGACCAACGCTCGCTCCGCTTTTATAATAGTATGCAAATGAGGGGTAGGAGCTGACCGTGACCAGTCATCGACCCAAAGGAGTGGGGGGAAGTACTTTTCTTACTACTTGGATGGAAGCAGGTTAGTAGGTCACGAGACTTAGAGTGTTAAAAATAATGGGGGAGAAACACAACGCTATAACGCATTGTGTTTCTCCCCCATTATTTTTTTAAGCAACAATTTGGAAAAAACTAAGTGAATTTACTGTTTACGCCCCCACCTTGTAATACGATCCTTTTTATGCCTGAGGAGAAAGTCTTGAGAATCTAAATTGTTAAATCTCTTCTTTTTACACAAATTCTCACAAACTCTAATTTTATATTTTAAGCCGTTACATTTTGCCAAAATGTGTTGGTGGTCTACAACACTTAGAAAAAAATATTTCAAACCTTTCTTAAGCCTCTCTCCTCTGACGGATATTATTTCAGGATCGTCTTCAACGGTGGGGGTTTCTGTCAGTTGTGGTCCAGAAAGATGTTTCATGACATGTACACGGCAAAAACTTTCGTTTTTAACACATTTCCTCCCACAAGCTGGTCCTTTCTTAATTCCCCTGGTGAGCACTTCAGGGCAAGTAGTGGGACGGCTAAATGCCCTACGACGCTCTTCTTGTAATAATTGAAATTGCTCTGAAGGAGCAGGCTTAGGAGCAGGTTTGAGGGTAGGCTTAGTGGATTTAGTTTTATGATAGGTGTGGTCTTCAGGCATAGTAAGTGGTGGGGTAGGAGGCAATGGTGACAGTGGAATGACAGGTGTACTAAGACGATGAAGCAAAGTTTCAAATGAAGGGGTATTAGAACGGGGAGCTGGCTTCTGTGGAGGCGGCATGATGGTTGATGGCGGTGTAGAGTCGTTTGAAAGCGAAGTAGAAGGCGAAGGCGGTGAAAAAATGCTTCGAAGTTTAGAAGTCTTGGTAGGCGGAAGAATAGTGCCAGAAGTTGAAGGTTGGGATCCAAGTTGCTTCTTGTACCAGTCAGGAGGATTTTTCAGACGAAGAGTTTTCTTAGGTGCAGTAACAGCCGTAGTAGAAGTTGAAGTAGAAGTTGTAGTTGGCAGAGATGACATGGTTGTGGCTCCAAGTTCGCAGCGTAACGTCTGGAATCAGAATGAAATGTTAGCCGCAGTCGGTGCGTCTTTTATAACAATATGCAAATGAGAGGGGTAGCAGCTGGCCGAGACTGATTATTGACCTGGGAGGTGGGAGAAAAGGGGAAAGAGAAGGTATTTATTTCAAATAATTCGCATAACTTTTGACTAAAATAAGATAACCACATTCTTCTTTTACCAAAATGTTTGTCTTACATAGACCTTTTCAATGATGTATCGCTTGTCCAAATCCGTCAATCCGTTATCAAGTTATAGCCATTTTAATTTTTCAGGTCATGACCGGTCATTCACCCGGAGTAGTGGGGGAAGGAGTGGGGGTAGGAGTGGGGGAAAGGAGGGGGGGGCTCCATTTTTTCGGGGGGGGAGGGGGGGGGCTCCATTTTTTCGGGGGGGAGGGGGGGGCTCCATTTTTTTCGGGGGGGGGGGGTGAGGGGGGGAGGGGGGGGGGGTCATTGACCCTTCCGAAAGTGGGTCAAGGTCTATCAAGATTTATAATGATCCAAGGTGATGGGAACAGTAATACTGTTCCCACCACCCTGTTTGCCTAACGGTTCCCACTCCCAACCCACTAGTTAAGTTCTGCGAGGGAGGTCCCTGGACCGTCCGGGTCTACCGTAACGGTCCTGTCCGGGTCTACCGTAACCATTAATTTAAAGGGAAACTGGAACAGCTAATGCAGAAACGCAACTCTAACACCCACCCAAGCTAATCCCACCCATTATATTCCTAAACAAAATGCAAAAACCTAGTCCGCTTACCTACAATTTGCGGATGTCCCACCCCTTCTAAGTGAAGTTCAATGGAACTTCTGAATTTACAATTAATCTACCCCCTAACATCTAGCTGTAAGGCAAAACAACATTAATTAGTAGTACCAACACTTAAAACTAACAACACATCATCATTAAAAAACCAAATAATTCAACACAACCAAATACCATCATTATTCTTAAAATTAATACACCTTAATGCTAAACACCTCTTAAAATTAATACACCTTAATGCTAAACCCAACTTATAACTAACATCGCAATGCGCAAATTATTTCTTAAATTAAATACAACTTAAAACTAAACACACACACACATACCACATTGCATTAAAAAACGCAACGTAGTAGAAGAAGTTCAAATATATATAGGCCTACTATATATTTGAAACCTCTTGCTGAGTCGCCAACAACCTTTCGCTATGAAAGTTTGTTGACGACTGACGCTAAGAATCTTAGCCTAAGATCAGGCTCGTATTGCTCCTCGGATTCTCGAGTAGTGGGGGAAGTTGTTTCACTCCAGTACAGTGTTCAATCCAGTCCAGTTCGCAGCAGTGTAAAAGGAAGGCAAAGGAGTGGGGAGCGGCGCATGCGCAACAACACAAAACCAAGGTTTGAGGTTAGAATTATCCATGTGCAGTAGCTCTAAAGTGAGTAATACAGGACTAGGCGCATGCGCATAGCATAGACTGATTCCGATCCGGAGAACTCGTTGCATGCGCAGCAGGTTTGAGGTTAGAATTATCCATGGCAGCTGCCATGTTTAGTCTGGTTTCACCACATAGAGTCAGCAACCGGTGGTGACCGGTCATTGGCCTAGAAGGAGTAGGGAAAGGTGGTGACCGGCCATTGACCCAGAGGAGTGGGGGAAGGAGTGGGGGAAGGGGGGGGGCTCCATTTTTTCGGGGGGGAGGGGGGGTCATTGACCTTTCCGGTCATTGCCCCAAAACCCCCTACTACTCTTACTACTCAGGTGAAAGTCGGTCATCAGCGGCAGCTGCCCGGAGTAATTGCTAAAGCTATAAAAACCAGGTAGTTGGCTCGGGCATCTGCCCGGGGAAGTGGGCCGCTGCTGGGCTATAAAACTAGACTGCTCATTTGCGCCGTGACCATTAACTTACTGGCTTTCATGTTGATTGCATCCTTATAGCTACTACATTATTTACGTTCATTTACTTCTAACCTTACCACATAGTGTTTCATTACTACATAATGTTTAGTTAATTCTAACCTATAACTCTATTTTGTTAGTACATGACATTCTGTTTCATTTATCTCTTTATAACATATTTTATTTCTCAGTCTTCTTTTGACTTCAACATATAACACACCTCCTGTAATGGTTGCGCAAAGTTTAAAATTGAAACTGTTGCGAACACAACACTATTACAAAATAATTCTAAACTTTCACTTTCAAAGTCTAAAACTAATTTAAGTAAAGTAAGAAAGCGGTACAGTTTTAACCCATTATACTCTTCAACAACCTCGCGGGTTAATGTTGATGATAGTATTATTCATGACATTTTGCGTTATATGTTACACTTCAACAATTTTGAACTTGTTACACCTATCGATTGTGTTCAACAAGTTTTTTAATTTTACCCCCACTATTCCTTATATAAGTGCTCTAACCACAATTCCTACTTCATCCTTCTCTATTCTGTTCAGTTGAGCTAAGGTTTGAGGTTAGAATTATCCATGGCGGCCGCCATGTCTAGTTCAGTTTCACCACATACATTCGGCGACCGGTTATTGGTCTAAAGGAGTGGGGGAAGGGGTGGTGGGGGGAAGGTTGCCGTTTTATAAGCCCTCTCCCTAGGCGGCGTTTCTCATTCGATCGCCAACTTTCAAACGACAAACACCTCTCCCATGGCACGAATCAATTATCCCGCTATCACCAACTACTTCAACTTAAAACTATTTCTGGTGATAGTTGGATAGAATTTTTAAAAACTTACTCTGGATGACCTTGACATATTTTCCAGATCCCAGTTATAAGTTTGAATTTCAATTTTGAACTAACTCTTAATTTTTGTTCAACTGTTAGAGTTTCGTTAACACCGACAAATTTCAATTTTAAACTAACTTAATTTATGCTCACTTTTAGTTCAACCCCACTTTATGCGCAAATTCACTTCACCCTAACGCCAACACTATCGCCATCTCCACCCCAACCTATATGGCATAACATATAACTACAGCATCTCATGTATACACTCTAACCCCCACCGGAAGCTATATGGCATGGCAGCTGGCGCCAGCTGCCCGAGTCAACTGCTCGCGAGCAGCTGCTCGGGCAGATGGCACGACTTCCGGTCTAGGTGTAACCAAAACACACTACTCTTACGACAATTTTGATCAAACTAGTAAACGTGTTGCTCGAAATCGAGCAATTTATTTTAATACATTACAAATGTTACTTTTATCTCTAAATCATTGACGTCCGACCAATCCAATATTGTGAATATCTGCAATCACCAAAACTACACGTATTTACAGCTTATGAGTTTATAAACATAAAATGGCTGCCATTTTGAAAATACATATCGGAAAAACTACTTTTTCGTATGGAAATGAACACCAGTGTGATAAAAATAAATTCCAAATATAAACTTAATATACCCATCTGTTACGGAAATAAAAATTATTAAGTTTAAAAATCAAAATGAAGGCTAGCGGCTTAACGAAGCATTTTAGGACATATGTTTCATGTAAAATTTTTGTTCATTTTGATCCAAGGAATCCCCACACGGAGTTTAGGAGGAGAGTTTTCGAACACCCCTTATATTTGCTATTTGTACTTACTCAACTTCAACGCTTATTTATTCTCTTACAGTTGTTTCTGAATAGCTGATTAGCAAAAGGGATATATAAAGACCATTTATTTATTCTGTTGTGGTTATTTCTAATTATGTTGGTCCATTTATCTCATTGTTATTATATTGTCATGTTTAAATTGTCCGTTGAAATGAAAAATAAAAGGAACATAGTTGCCAACTAAGTTTTACATGGATTATTGCAATTTTTATAAGTGTTTATCTTAAATGAAGTTTTCTGCATTTTAATTTGTGATTTCATAATTTATTTCCCTATTAATATAGGACCTATTTGCTGTTATGACACAAATGCCGTCATCTCCTTTGACCCCTATTTCGTATACATTTTTTCAGTAAAGTCTGGGGACTATGTGTTGCTGAACAGTATCTAAAATAATAATAATAATAATAAATTAATAAATAAAAAATAAAAGCGCAAATGCAGCAACAGTTTTATCTCCTGAGAAGTATAAAAAGACTTAACTCAGACCGGAAGACCCACATAGCAATTAATTAGTAGTAAATAGGTTTTATGGTACTATGAGTTAAATAAAACTTGTATTTAAAATAATGGCCACGTAAAATTTTCAGGTAAAGTATCTCAAATATTGAAGATTTTATACACAAACGTCATTCTGTAAAATTTTTAAATTTATTAATCTTAACAATTTTTTGAGGATCAGATAAATCAGAGCTATCAACTGAGTAAATTAGATGAATTCTTTAAAAAAGCGTGAAAGAAATCATCTATATAATTCTCAGATCAATGTATTATTAAACATTTAAATTCTACAACAGAATACACCTCGGCCTGCAATAACAATAACGTTCAATTACAGAAGCAGCGTTTCCCACCAGCGAACGACGACGCTATTTAGAGTCTGCTGACGAGTGAACCGGACACTCAGCTATTAGAAACGAGCGAAAACCAACGACTGATTGTGGGTAATTGGTGATCAGGATTCGACCCCGCGTCCGACCACCAAATTTGCAGCTGGTCAATTGACCGACGCCATCCATGGATTGAAACAGAAATAGGCAGAGCAGCTCAGGACAAGGTATTAGAGTCAGATGGAAGTTTAACACCTTCCGTAGTCTGCTAACTCTTAATTATAGAACACATAGTATACGTTCACGTACCCTTTTCTGGCAACTTTGAATGTAGTATTTGACAAAGGTAATAAAACTGTATAATTAAACGTGATGTGTTTTCGCATCCTTAAATTTGACCTTAATGACAGTAAATAATGGATCTTTAGTGATCTTAATTTTTTGGAAACTGATTATTTGAGCCTTCAAAAGAAAAAAATGTATAACAAAACATCTCATTTTATTTTTTTTTAACTTTTTTTTGTGTCTATCTACGCCAGTAGCATTTTTTAACGTTTTGACGGGGAACGGTCCAAACCCCAGTCTTGTTACTATCTAACATCGACCAGTTGTTAGAAAGCATCATTAATTGATAGCCCAATGATAAATGGCAACTGGGTCCGAAATCGATCCTTTAAAAAGCTACTAACTTTCCTCAGTTTCGAACCGGCAACCTTTGGATTCAAAGGCGAGCACTATAACCACTCAGCTACCCAGCCAGTTAATCCTTAACCTTAATCTTTACATAGCATGTTAAATTTATAATATTATAAAATACTAGCCATTTATAAGCCCTTCGTAATGGTAGTAAGTAATGTATTTAAAACATTATCCCTTCATTAGAAAAAAAATTTTGTTAAGATGTAATTTTTTACACAGATGAATATACCATTAAAATGGAATGAACAAATGATCCTGTGGATCTTACATCTCTAGTTTAACTAATTGGTTATTTAGTCAGTTTTATGACTAACATCTGGCATGTTAATCAATTGTTATTACTTTTTTTTCTTTAAACAACTACATTCTTTTTTATATTGAAGGTAAAATTTTCAAAAGTCACACCAGCTGATTAAAATTCGCCTTTGTAAAAAATTAAATAATCAAGGACAGAGCCTTAACGATGAATCTTTGACTATAGTAGCTAAGAACCTTCTCATACCGCAATTTAACAATGACAATTGTAATATAATTTGCCTAAGTATAGATTTTGTGTGAAAAAAGGATAAAGATTGACATTTTAGTTTAACTTTGCTATCATTATGAACTTTAGGGAACATCCCTCAAGTTACACAGGCGATTCAAGTTGCTAAGGCTTTTAACACTACTATAGACCATGACAGAGAATGCCTACAAAATTCAGAAGAGCTGTTATCTTGTAAAAGGCTGACAAAATATGAAACAAGAAACTCACCTAAAAACTTATACAGACAGATAGACATTCACATAAGGCCTTTTTAGGCTATAAAAGGTAAAAGATATCGAAAATTTCAAGAAACCAAGCAATGAGCAATGTGCAGACATAACTATAATGTTTATACGGCATGGAAGATCATTCAAACAGTAATTGTTCAAAATAAAGCAATTAATTATATTAATTATTACTTAGCACTCGAAGTAATTTAGAAACTATGACGAGTAGTATTTTTACAACTTAAGAGCGTTGTATCAAAAGTTGAACAATTGTATCTTGTTTCTGATTTCTGATGCGTTTTATCAAAGCGTAAAGCAATATTTTCTCATAGACCAGTAACATTACCGACTAATCCCCCCCACCCATCTCCATTATGGCCCAGTGACAATGTGTGGTTCTTGCATTACCTCACAATACGTCTAATTGCATGTTTAACTCGGCTATAATGGATAATTATTCAAACCAATTCAAATGAACGCATTGTCTGATGATTAGTCAATTTTTGTCGACCTACTAGTCTACGTGGCATACCCATAAGCGTATGTTTGTTGAGTTTACCTTTATTTCTTAACTTGTTCATTACTAATGGTAATACTTTACGGTAAAATTATTCTGAAAAGCTGGGCGTGCTTACGAGCATTTGATGATTTAGGCCTACAACCAAGGCGTAGTAGGTCTTGCTACAGAGCCCCCCCACCCACTTTCACGAGCATAAATAACTGTCGCTCACTTTATCAAACTTCGAAAATAATATTGACAAACGTAATTTTTTTAATTTTTAAAATGACAAAATTCAGTCCAAAAAGAAAAAACTGATTTTTGTAGTAACATAAGGATTAGTTAGTACATCGCTAGAATTTTAGGATTTTATGATCAGTGTCTCGATTTCATCTTAAATCGGGACAGGAATCCAAATTTATTACAACTCGCTTATTAATACGGGTGCATATTATACCGTACATAGGTTATGATTTCCTTCTAAGTTACTATGTAGATATACTTTAACTTTGATATAAATTACAATAAAAATAAATCATAGTTGTATAAAATCGAGATACAAGAAAAGAAAAAGAACCCCGCAAACGGAACGAAAGGGAAATGAAAAAGTCCAAATGCAAATTATACTCCGAAGTGAGCAATACTATTACTGCAATAAAGGTAATTGATAAAGTTAATCAGAAGGCAACGGCATGAAGGTGTGAGTAATAAATGTGATGGTGGAAAACTAATCCTATTACCACCTCATGGCTGAAGGTAGGAGGGGGGGCCAGACCCCCGCGCCCGCGAGCCACGGCGCCGCCCGCCGCCTCAGTCACCCGTCAGACACCGCGCCGCGCAGTGCTGTGACGAGGTTACCGTGGACCTCTGGTGGACGACTTGCACCGGCAAACATTCGGTTTGATTACAACTGCTGGTGTCGTGGAAGTACCGATTACACTACACAAGAGAGAACATTTTAGTGGTAAGTTTTTTATGTACGTAGTTGTATTTCCATTTGAAGGACTATGATTGATTAAAGTACATATAAAAATATTTGCAGTTTTGTTTGCGGTCGATAAATTATGGGATGGTAATTAAAAGTATATATATTATTGAAGAAAAGTATATTTATAAATTAATAAGTCTAATTCATTAACATTTACGAGAAAGTTTTGCACATATATAGATATAACTTTGCATAAACTTGATTCTATATTATTTGCGTATGAAGTAGAGTGGAAACATTCAAACTAACAATTCACACTGAAAATCTCAATATTTGGTACCAAGTAAAAGATCTTAAAGTAATGTACGTTTCATTAGTAACATTTTAATGCTCACCTATTTATATAAAAATAAGGTAGATTACAAAAAAACGTCTTAAAACGGCAAAAACAATAAAAAAATTTAATTAATAATTAAACAAACATTATAAAAAGATCTGTTGTTAAATCAACAGATGGAAGACAATACAAACAGGTAAAAACTAGCATACTGAGGCTTTTGCATAAGTAAAGCAAAAAATATACTCTAAAAACAGCTTAGAATAACAAACGGTAATCTTTAGACGAACTCAGAATGCATTGTTGTTATTTACTAGTTACCAAAACTTGTATGAATAATAATAAATAACAACAAATATAAAAAATAAATAACTATGGTATACTTAACTACAATTATAATACATAACTAATTTCGTCTAAAGTAAAAAGATAATAATAAAAAAAAGCATTAAGGTTGGTTTTTAACCACGGATTCGTCACCACTTATAAAAAGATAAGAAATTAAAATATTAATACAGTATGTATAATGAATCGGTGGATACCGGCATGGATAAAATAACTTTTTTTTCTTCATTGTCTTGCCACAGTTAGTCTCGCAAGTTTCATTATTGCATTTATTTTAACCTTTTAGCGTTATTTCTATCAAAAACTAGGAATTACATTAAATAGATAGTAGTCATTAACAATATTAATTAGCTATTCCATTTCGCTAGTAACCGTTAACTTTGCCAAGTATTCCTGTGACTTGGAATGAGTTTGCCAACTAATTATTTATACTGTTTTAATTAATTATAAAAAGTATTAGGTAGTATACATTTTAGTATTAAGTATTTTTAATTTTTCGATATCAATATCTATATTTACAATTGCACAGGCCATTTTCATTTTATAAATAGAAAACAATGGCATGTTATTCAAAGAGTTAGTCCATAACAAATTTCATTTAGTTATATAATGTGTGTACAAGTAAACAACACGTAGCCCTGAAAAAAAACATAAATCTGAAAAATCAAGAGGACACATCACACTGTTGTCTGTGCTTTGGTTACCGAAGCAGTTGTGGAATATTCCCTTCAGTGTGAAAATGTTGTAAACTATTTTTTAATTTAAATAATTTGTAACAGGTGGAAAAATAGTAACAAATTAAATAATAACAAGTGAACAATAAAAATAACACTTGTTTAACACAATAAGTTTTTATTTTACAAAGTAACAAACACATATTTAGAAGTTATCTCATTTATATTGAATTAATGATTATATTGAACTATATTGAATTATATTGAATTAAAAAAGAAAGTTTGATGTTGTGTATCCGGAAATTGTTAAAAGCACAGCAATGAATCGGAACGGAGATTGTATAAGTATTCTTGGTTATAAAATGGGAGGGGTTGAATTAATCAGACAATAAAATATACCAACCATCTATACAATTTTAATTAATTAAAACGTTATAAATTTGTAAGTTTAACTTTACAATAATTACAATACTAATTACAATAATAATTATTGTAAGTTTAAACTTACAATTATTATTATTATTATTATTGTTGTTTAGCGTTTTATTTTATTACCAAGAATTCACTCTTCAATCTCCATACCGATTGATAAAATGAGTTGACTCCTAAAGGAAAGCATCGGAGCAATCGTATTCTAAAAGAGACTCCCATATTTGCATTTGCCCAGTTTGTGCTTTTAATTAGGGACGAACACAATCAATTTTTTTTTCTTAATTAAGGCCAATAGATAACACCACCTAAGCAGCTCCGGATGTGACGAAAATCTAATGTTCACCCCCTAACTACTTACTCAACTGATAACAAACTGCGTGACAAAAATTAAAATTTATAGTTTGAGAAGAAGTCATAGTCACTTTTTTATCAAAATAATTTTATTAATCAAATAGTTAAATTAATTTAATTGGCGTATGATGGCGCTCAAAGTATTTAATGAAACGCATCAGTTAGTTCCCTCGGAAGGTCTGTTAATTTTGTTAACAGATGTTAGCATTGGGTTGGCGTTGGCAGTGTAGTACGATAGTATCCTCAATGGTGATACTTTCACTGAACGATTGATGGTCAACGCAAACCCTTGTTGCACGCAACGATACCTTGGTATGCGAACACTAAATCAGACTAAGTCGACCACCAAAATCAGGAAATAATATCGGAAGGACCCACAAATATTGTGTATGATTATTGACTGTAAGGTTACACTTTAGAAATCCACAACAGTATTATAAGCTTAGGGGCGTTCCCAAGAAGGGGATACTACTGTTAACTCGCTAAATGAGAGGGTACTGGAATCAAAGCCTAAATAAACTGTAACAAAATGTATTTAAGTGAGTTCAATAACAATCTCTAACATTCAAGTTTGAATTGCAGCAATAACAATTATATTAATTTATATTTACATTACCAAAACTAATATTTACACCAGCACGAGAGTCTCAATTAAATTGCATTTCAGACAATCAAATTATAAGTTTAACAAAATTTGGATTCTTGATTTAGTATAAAAAATGAATAGCAGTTGGAGAGAGGTTGTTTGCAAAAATCTCAACATCGTTAGTTAGATGTAATTGTGAAGGGTTTAGTACAACCATCCTGAAGGGATGGTGCATAATAAATAATTAAATTTTGAAAATAAAGATTGAGGAATTTAACACCGCCAGACAGGCCCTATCATTACAAAAATTAGAAAGAATATCTTACTCTAATGACGCTGGATCACTCCTTATTCACATGACACAATTAAAAAGAGGCTTAAGGCCACAGGCCATGAAAACACAACACTTCACTACACTCGCGTAAGTGGCGTCGTCCCCGAGCTTAAAGAAGACCGTTTTCCGCCGAATTTCCCGAGCTGACTTCTCTCTTGTCCACAGGGCTCCCTTTTTGTCTTCTTTCCCCTTCCACACTATTATTGGCCAATAGGAGAGCGTGATTTAATTTTGGAAGATAATGATTGGTGGGAATATTCTGGAACTTTCTAGAGTGTCCACGACCGGCAATGGAGACAATAAACTTCGATGACCCCGCTGACTTGTCATTGCGCAGTTAGATTGAATTGTTGAGTTAGGTTTTTGCTATGTGGAACAAACAGGAAATATGGTGTGGGCTTATTGCGTTGTACTTTTTTGTGACTTGGTTACAGTATATTATTTGACGAAGTGACGAGCTACAATTACCAAAAATAATAATTCAAAATTACTGCACAGATCGCTGACATGCATAAAAAATTCGAATAAGGCGGCCAATCAAATCTATCGTCTAAGCGTGATGAATTTCCTAGTTTTACGTTAAGCAAAACTATATAATATTATTATTAAGCATATTATTAAGCAATAATATTTATTATTACATTGAACGAAAATAACATTATAAAGAATCGGATGAAAATATTCCGATTGAATTTGTAACAGCTGAGTTACCCCCTCGAACTGAAATTTTGTCATTACTGCTACAAATAGATCAACAAATGGATCTTCAGTTCTGCAACAACCTAAGAGATGGCCCGATTATGGGTAAGTCCAAAATCTTAAATATAAGCATAAGTTGATAAGTACATAAAATTAAAGGTAATACAGTACTTAGTATTACCAATGCCGCAAACCGCACTTCAAAAAGGTTGACTGAGGCGGAAATGACAGTTAAAATGATATGACAAGCCTTGAAAAATTAAATATCTTTCGATATATTCCACCTTTTGAGGACGGATTTTTGACATATTGTTTTTAATATTAATAGTTTAAAGTGGTGTATAATTTGACAAAAGCCAATTAATTTCTCTCTTAGTCATCCTTTTGGGCGACCACTGAAGGAAGTTTTCAGGAATCTATCTAGGCTCTATTGATGTTGATATTTCATAAAAAAAACTAATAAAAAAACCATTTCAGTACTTGTGGTTTAACTCTGATTTCTGCCTCTTGGACATCAGGAAAGGTCAATTCTAGAACATCATTTTAAAGCTTTTAATGCAGGGTAGTTTTGGTTACATTTCAAAGTTTGTAGCTTGATGCATAAAAAAGTTTTCTTCATAATTCATAGCACGCTTTATATTAATTATTTTTTTAAAATATTGTTTTCAAGTAGATTCAACAAGGCTTTAAGAGGGCTTGATTGGGATAAACTACTTGTTTTTAAAAGAAATTTTGTGTACCTTCAAAAACTTTCATATAAAGTGGCAATATAAGTTTGGTAAAATTTGAAAGAGATTCATTTGGGTTATGTCAAAAAATTTTAAAAAAATCTAAAAACAACGGTTACTGAATGATAGGGTGTAATAGAGCTTAATAAATTGCGTATTTTAGTTGCATTTTACATTTTTTGTCCGCCAAAACTGTTTGTTACGCTTGAAAAAGAAATAAAAATTTAAGGATAAGAGTAGGTAATAAAGGTAAGAAGTTGTTTTCTGATTATAATTAAATGCTGCATCACATGTATTGGATTTTTTAAATATGTTAAACGTTCATAGTTCGTGTAAAATATTTCAACAGTTTTAAGGAGTTTAAAATTTGTAGAAAGATAAATAATTTTATTCTTTGTTTACTTTTTTTGTTTTTAGCTGCAATCCATATCTATTATTTTTTTTAGTTGCTTGATTTGATCCTAGATTTTTGCAATAAGCAGGTTTTAAAAGTAATTAAACGTATTTTTATATATGTTTTTACGTATTCTTCAATATGAGTTCGGCAATATGAGGAAAGGTCAATTCTAGAACATCATTTTAAAGCTTTTAATGCAGGGTAGTTTTGGTTACATTTCAAAGTTTGTAGCTTGATGCATAAAAAAGTTTTCTTCATAATTCATAGCACGCTTTATATTAATTATTTTTTTTAAATATTGTTTTCAAGTAGATTCAACAAGGCTTTAAGAGGGCTTGATTGGGACAAACTACTTGTTTTTAAAAGAAATTTTGTGTACCTTCAAAAACTTTCATATAAAGTGGCAATATAAGTTTGGTAAAATTTGAAAGAGATTCATTTGGGTTATGTCAAAAAATTTTAAAAAAATCTAAAAACAACGGTTACTGAATGATAGGGTGTAATAGAGCTTAATAAATTGCGTATTTTAGTTTCATTTTACATTTTTTGTCCGCCAAAACTGTTTGTTACGCTTGAAAAAGAAATAAAAATTTAAGGATAAGAGTAGGTAATAAAGGTAAGAAGTTGTTTTCTGATTATAATTAAATGCTGCATCACATGTATTGGATTTTTTAAATATGTTAAACGTTCATAATTCGTGTAAAATATTTCAACAGTTTTAAGGAGTTTAAAATTTGTAGAAAGATAAATAATTTTATTCTTTGTTTACTTTTTTTGTTTTTAGCTGCAATCCATATCTATTATTTTTTTTAGTTGCTTGACTTGATCCTAGATTTTTGCAATAAGCAGGTTTTAAAAGTAATTAAACGTATTTTTATACGAGTTTTTACGTATTCTTCAATATGAGTTCGGCAAATATATGTCGATGTTATCTTCATACAATTAGAACGATATAAACTATAACTGACAAAATAATTATTTAATTTTAACAAAGCAGAAAGGTTAAGTGTCTTGCCGAAGAATAAAAATATGTTTCTGCTTTAAATAGCGAGGGCGATACAAATAACTTATTTATAGTAATATTTCGTTGTCCTTAGTAAAACCTATACTCAATATGCAAAAATTTATCAAAACATATCCTACTAACCAAAAGTACATAATCTGGTAATTTGTAATCACGGATGAAAATGACGGGATTCTAAACTGAAGACAGAAACGAATCCTAGCCGATAAATAACGCCTCGTAGGAAACACCTCATCGCCGGAGATTTACAGGTGGCGTGCGCGTTCTATAAATGTCAACTTATTTTAAGAAGTTTTCATCGAGCAAAGCGACACCGAGATAGCCTGAGGCACGGTATAATTGGAGCTACAGAACTAACAAGGCAGAGACAAACAGTTAACAAAGATCAGCTGACAAATTGACAGGGGTACCAACTGGCTCGTTACGCCGTTCCCCGAGGTTGGCACACTTGCTGTCACATTGTTGTCCAATTAGTATCAGCTGACAGCGCTCCATTGTTGCCAAATTGTGTTAGCCATTGTTTTAACGTCAAATGGCTCATTATCAACCTCTTCTAGTTAATATCGTCTCCAGAGAAGTGTTTGGTAATTTGACAATTATTTGATTCTTATATGAAAATTCTTATTTTTCATAATTTTTAGTCTCGTAATTCACCAGCGTTTATTTTTCTTGGATTCATAAACTACTTACGTTTAAAGCTATTTTAAAATATAAATATTCAAATAATATTTAAAATTAACTATAAAAAAATGAAATCATCGTGGTTTAAATATCACAGTTTTTTGTATTAATGTGTTGATCACATAATTAACAAACAAGTTTTTAATTATAGCTACTCACAGTTATGTTTTTAAGCGTACTAAATCCACTTTCCCAAATGTATTGTTATTTTCTTTAACAGGTGATACTTGTAAAGAGCAGAGAATAAAGCAAAGATGGTCCCGAGAAGCTTGGGCTCCCGGTCGCGTCGAGTAGTTTTATGACGTTAAGTGATAAAAGTTTTTCTCTTTAAAAGCGTTGAGTGCCTTTCTCAATCCGCACTCTGCTCAGACGTCGGTCTCATTCATCTGGCAACATCTACTCTCTCCCCCCTCTCGATCTCTCTCCCTACCATACTTCTTCATTTACACAACCACAAGAATCACACCTACATAAATATTGTAAGTTATTGATTTTGGGTTAGATGCCTTCAGCATCTCATAGTAAAATTTTTTGTATTACGAAGGCAAGACCACTTCGTCTTTATATTGTTTTTACTAATAAATGTTTATAAAACTAAGTAGTATGTTATTAAAAATTTAAAAATGGAGTCTGATTATTCACAATACTTCTAACATGTGCATGACTTGTTGTGTATCACCTGACCACATGTTAATGATTAACATGTGTCTTCTTTCTGTTTATATTACAATATTGGTTGGTTAGACTTGTGTTTACCATTTTATTTATTGAGCTATTTATCTTTTAAACTTACTGAACGTACTTACTATTTCAGTAAAACGCCAAGTAATAAAAAATTAATTTGAAAAATTGCCCTACTATTCTTTTTAAATATCAAGAAAACTTAAAAATAGTTACCATAAAGAGGATCATGATATTAAAATCAATTGACAAAACTCTAATAAAGACCTTTAAATTATTTTAAAAAAATAACATGTGAAAAAACACGTTTATATTTTAAAGAAATTAAACCTATAAATAAATTATTTGACTCATAGTTTAGCTTGTCAAAAAACACTTATTCACCAAATTTTACTGAATACCCCCATACAAATTTCAGGCATCACCCCTTAAATAACGTTTTTGAAAGCATGTGTTCAAAACGAGTATTTACTCATCGCAACTAAAGGCAAGACCTGCCCTTTTCTCTATTACACTCTTATTCTACAGTTTTTCATTCGAGTGAATTTTAATTGTGTTCGTTTCAAAAGAAGTGCAAAGCAGTCAAAGCGGCAATTCAATGATTGTACGAGCGGCGGCACGTTGGTCTACAGTAAGATGACACCGACTATACCCTCCTCCTCCCCTTCTAAACAAGCTCAACTCTCAACTAATTACATTAATTAAAAGCTCTTACCCCCCCCCCCCCCTACATTCCCGCATTCGCCAGAGCCGCAGACCTGACATTACAGTAGCTGCCCTTTATCCACAAACTAATCTGATGCTCCCTACATAACATTAAACAGTGCGTCCCCTCCCCATCCCTTCCACACCGCAGTCCATTGTCTAAAATTAATTCGTAGTCAAAATGAAAAATAATATTGTTATTAATTAAATGTGTTACGTGCAGACAAATTAACAAGCCATTACTTCGTCTTTTTACGGTCCTTGGCTTCTAAGGACTACAAATCAAAGTGGTATCGAGGTCTTGGGAATAAGTCTTACCAAGAATAATACCGTAACAGCGTTTTCCCGAATAAAAAATCAAATGAAAACCGAAGCGAAATATTCAAATCTTTGATAAAATATACATACAAAGTAGATAAAAAACTTAACGGGTTAAGGGTAGCACCTATTTCTTCGGTAATATAAATTTAAAAGTCGTTTAGGTTATTTGTATTGATTGACGATGAAGATGTTCTAAATTTCAAAACATGTCCTCACGCATAACACAAAGGGTTTTTATAAAGGATGCTCTATTAAAATATGTTACATTTCACAATTTTCATAGCGATGAAGGAAGTAGTTCACTCTTATCAGTTTGTAAAAATATTCTTATTATCCAATTTTACAGTATTTTAATTTTGTTCGGTTGAAATTGGCAGATAAAACATCGTTTCGTTGCAGTAATATCTCTATCACCCCATTCTGTTACACTCTCTCAATTTTTTGTGTTTAAAGGGCGATTAAAATGTAACTTGAACGTTATTTTTTCACTTTTTAATTCGAACCAACATTTTAAATAAAAACATAAACACGGAAAACAAAAGAAAAATATATTGCAGTGCCAAAAACATAATTGTTTCAAAAAACATATTTTTTGTATTTAAACATAAGGCAGTTGCCAGTTTTGTTAGATAGGCAAGCTGGCTATAACATTTGGTCTCCTATATTTGAGACCTATTAGCTCGTCAGTTGACCGCTTACCGATGCAAACATTATTCTGGCCATAACATAAAATTTTGGATGCTGTCTGTAAAGATTATATGCATAGTTATACAGTTAATTTTACCATTTTTGCAATCTTTATTACACTTTTAAATTGAAACACCAGGACTAATTTTCATAAGTAGATGTAGGCTACCATATAAAGCCACAAGGTAAACTTCCCAGTGAGATCGTATTTCAATACGCATCGTTAGACGATGACTATCACAAATAAATCCTAGAAGATTCTACTTGGAAAAGCAGTTTTAAAAGCTTTAGGTTTTTTTCTTTCTAAATGACTAGTAAAATTTAGTTTAAATCTCTACTTTAAATTATTAAAATAAAACAATAAACAAAAAATTTTAATTGAGAATATTGCATTTAGTAGTCAATCATAGTTATGGCTCTTATTACTGGCCCTATCACTGTTGAAATTTATGTTTGGTAAAATCTTATTTCAAGAGGAAAAAGTAATTCGAATAGCAAAGTAAAGATATTATGAATCTATTTACTGGTGATCCATAAATGACACATCCCTAGAGCGTTAACCAGGCAGCCTCTGCGCCTATGAAAATGGGACCCTTAAAAGTTGAAACGAGAAGCGTGACTCGCTGATCATCTTCCCAATTTGTCGTTGTGGTGGGGTATCTCTAATGGCAGACTAGCGCAGCCACGCTCGCACAGATGCGACGCTCTACGACCATCAATTATACATGTCGACTATGTTCTACATTGATCTACGTCGTCGGCTTCCAACGCGTAGTTATAATTTCATATTACAAAAATCTATCATTATTCACTTGATATTTCATTTCATGAACTCATTATGTTCGGTCACTGAATCATTTCGAGGTATAACGACCGACAAAGATCAGTGCATGGGTAAAGTTGTGTGTACTGTACTATTCTACTTGATAACATTGAATCGTGTTTATTTTCTTGATCGTCATGCATGTTCAGCATTTGAAATGAAATGAAATGAATGAAATGAAATGAAAATACTTATTTATTGAGGCGAATTTAGGACCACATGGTCCTTTCTTACAGTTAACCTCTTAAATAATTACGTATTGCTAAATTAATACTAACTCAATACAAATAACAAATATATAAAACTTTTAAAAAACAATTAGAACTACGAAATTATTTTTTTTATACATCATTTAAATGTATAAAATGATGGAAGATTTAGTGTTTGAGCATTTGGCAAACACAATAATAATAATAAAATGTTTTTTTTTATCTTTATCGGTCATATGCATTTTGCCACATTAGGCCCACAACTACATATAGTTTACATACAATTTATATCACAGTACAACAAACAGATTAAGATAGACAAGGTGTTATGAACTATAAATTTAAATTGTTCGTTCAGAACATTTTGGTCCATGAAGAAAAGGTTTTAGCAGATGAGCGGTGTTCTGAATCTGTCCCATTTGTAATGTTTGTGTTTTGGGATTTTTAAACTGATTCTTCCGTTTGCTTTACAGTGTTGTCTTTGCTCTTTTACTACTATTGAAAAATAATACTTTATTACTATATACTATTTAATAAAATAAGTATTATAGAATTAACATAAAAATAAAATGTTTTGTGAGGGTTAAAAATTATATTGCCAAAAATGTTTGCGATTAAACAAAAATATCTACTGAAAATATGCTGAGTGCTACGGAAGTTTTTCAATCGCCAAAAATGAAAATAATGATCCTCATCTATTCTCATGAAGCTTTTACTCTGAAGCACAGTTAAGATTCACAACAACACTTTCTACGACTTAGTCAATGAACTCTTCTTTAGCTAAATACCGTACTAATTGTTTATATTTTGAAAGTGGCTACCCACCCCTAAAACTTATTTCGGTGGTTGTGATTTTGCCTTGTGAGAGCTTGTGGTGGGAATAGCTGAAATTTTCCTACACCAGACCTCAAGATTGAAAGCAAGGAATCAAAACATTCTTTAACCTCTTCTCGTAGTTTTCTGTGCTCATTTGTCCGTGAAAATACACTGTAGCCACACTATTCCAAATCTTTAAGGCTTCTGAATAGTCAGGGAAATTTACGAGAAAATAGGGCCGAACCTCGGACAAATTGTACTCCCAAATATTTTGTCGTTGATGGGTCAAGTGACAAGTAGTAAACGTGGATAAAAAAGTTTACCAAAATCGGACCATGGGAAATTGGTAAAAAGCCACCATTTTTAAAATCTCATATACCTACCATGTTAATGGGCTGGGTGGCTTATGAAGCACTTTACATTTCTTAGGTTATGTGTGAAATTAGTTAGAGAAATTCAACTTTAAATATCTTATTTGTGACGTCAATGCTAAATTTTGAGACATTTCATAACATTATAGTCCTAATGGGGGACGGCCCATCAGGAGTCAGAAAAAATTCCTTAATGTAAGCACAGGTTGATATGTACATCAAATTAAAGGCATTTTTTGGTAGAATTCAGTGCTGCAAACCCGACCTAAAAAGGACAACCGAGCTCGAAATGGCAGACGATCAAATTTTGCATTTAAATCATAAGATTAACAAAAATATTACAATGTTAAACCTGTATATTGTTGTAATATTACAATATTACAAGTTAAATTCAATATATATGTGTCCGGATGATACTAATAACTTTTGAAAGGTACTTCTGATTTTAATGAAATACTCTAAGAAGATGTAGTACTAAATTATTTTAATGAGTTTGCCATCCAATATAATTGTATTTTTCGAACAGGTTTATGATTTTTCAAAAGGGTAAAAAAGGATTTTCATCATATTCTTATACGGTACCTCAATAAAAAAATAAAAAAAAAACAATTTAAACTGAAGCTATTTAAAAGGGATTGAAAAACAAAGAATTTAGTAATTTTTCACTTGAAACTCGGCTTAACTGATTACGGAGAAAGTACAATAATATGTTTCCCATGTTATTCTAATGGGAAATCAACACAACCTTGTATTGTATGTCGTTTATTTATTAATATAACTGAATATAATTTTCTATGCATATTCACTAGGAAGGATTTGACTTATATTTGGCTACACCTCCATGGTAGTAAACCTCCATACTTATTCCCATGGTGTTTTTGGAGAAAACAAAAAATACCGAATTCCATTGAAAGTTCGCTGAGTAAGCAGGTCTGACGCGACGGGAGTACATGAGTACATGTATTATGATTATTTTTTATTATACTCGGAAATCTTAAAAAATGAACAATTTGTTATATTACATTTTTTATTACGTTTAGAAATAAGGAAATACCTTAAAAACGGAATATGAAGATCTCTGTGTTATTTCTATGAGAATAAAATGGTACTTTTCTCTTATTAATGAATAATATTTTAACAACAAATTTGTTGTATTTTCACTGGTTATTATTTTAATTAATTGTGATTGCATAAAACTTTCCAAATTCAGCAAACCTACACATACATGCACTTGTGCATGGTTTCTTGAAAATTAAAAACTATTTTTAAATAGTTTTTCCATTTTATTGATTACGCAGGTCTGCTGCTACATGGGTTATTTTTTACGTCATACAGTTACTACTTATCTTTATTGACTCAAATGAATCAAGAAACTTGATTTACAGTGGGGTTTTATTGAAGTAAACTCGGAATAAGTTGTTAAAAATAGGTATTGTCCGCCATTTTGAAAATTCGCCAAAATGGCGAACTTCCCATGGAGGAATTTCGGTAAACTTTTGATATGTTATTGATTTTACACCTACTATACCAATAAAGCATTAAAATTTGGGAGTACAATTTGTCCGAGGTCAAAGTCTATTTTTCCCCTACTAGAAACCAAGTTTTTTTTATAAAGTCTTTGGCCTTTGCTTACTGGGTGTAGAATTTTGTTGTTGAACCATACCTATTTTCAACAATTAACATTTCTAAATCCTCAAAATAAACCATTAAACCAAGTTTTATTGCACTATGAAAGATTTTGACTATTTTGAATTTTATCACATTTAAAGTTTTCAAACCTTTAACCTTTATACCTTTATATCCTTTACCTTTAAACCTTTATATCGGAATACAATGAATGAATATAAGCACTCACAAATATTTTATCTGTGATATAGGCTATTCCCGGATGAGTCGTGCGCTCCAGGAGGCCCTCGTAGAGTAGTGGCTCTGAGAGCTCCACTAGCGCACTAATGGAGGAAGGAGATAACCAACCGAGCTTGTGGCGATCAGACCTTGTTAAAGGTTCCGGAAATAGCCGCTAAAAGTACAACTCTCAATCGACAGGCACTAGTACTGTAACATCTGCATCGCTTCGTGCTCCCATGGCCGACTGCATCACATTGAGCCGCATCTACAAGAACTATAATTGATGAAGATGAAGTCCTTTTTCGGGACATGAAATATCCCAGGAAGTCCAGTCATATTTTCCTTATAAACATATCCCACCATAGCTGAATGAATTTGCTATCAGTGTTGGATCACTCATCCGCTAGTTTTGAAAAGTTTGTGTGCCACACTTGTGTTAGGTTTTCAACGGCCTTCCGTCTGAGATCAGAGAAGAATATAGGTTGGCTGTTTTTAGAAGAAAATTTAAATCTTATTTTGTACAGGAATGCTTTTATAGGGTAGAAGACGCGGTGAAAGCATTATAATTTTTTGTTTGTTTGTTTTGTTTTTGGAAATTTTTGTTTTTGAAATTGATATCCAGGGTGTCTTTAAGTCCGTCACGAAACTTCATAATGTGGTTAGTTGAGTCAAAATAAGCAAAAAAGTTGATATGAAGGTATATCCTAAAATACATATTTACCTAGCATATTTAAATGCATATCCACCATTTTGTACTTTTTTTTTAATTTATATCTCAGACATTTTTCAACCAATTGCTCTGAAACTCGACATGTAACGTAAGATAGTAAAGGTCAATTTACAAAAAAACTTGATACAATTTTTAATTTTAAATGGAACCCATTTAAAATTTTTAAACTTCAATTACGAAAAAACTTGTCATTAAAACAAATTGTTTTAACTATAAAAAATGTAAACAGATTTCTTCCACTTTACTGTATTGTTGAAATCTGTCACATTACATTGCCATTTAGAGGCGAGCCTGTTTATCATAAACCATTGTAGAGTGTCTTATGTGCACTCTAGTTGTCTAGTTTGTGTATTAAATACTATTAGTTTATATCTGTGTTAGTTTTTGTTGTAAGTTTGTTGCTCATATTATGGCTGGTAAATTATGTTTATACTACCACTGAAATGGCAGACATGCATGTAATGTATGGACTTGTGGGCTGTAATAGTCGTCAAGCCCAGCGATTGTACGAACAGTACCTCCCAAATAGAGTCATTTCTCATTATAAAACATTTTCTTCCTTACATTCTCGTCTTCGTGAAACAGCAAAAAAAAAATAAATAAATAAATAAATAAATAAAAAAGAAAAAAAAACATGAAGACCGTGGTCTGTGAGGACAGTCTAACTTTAAGAAAACGTGTTAGAAGAAATTTCAAACCACCCCGAAAAAAGCACTAGAAAATTAAGTGTACAGTTTGGAACTTCGAAACACACCACCTGGAGGATTTTGAAGGAAAAGCTTTACCCTTATCATGTACAGAAGATTTTGTCATTATTGCCCGGTCGGAGCTGTCCTGTAGAACTGATGACGCAATTGTAGTGATTGTGGTTGAAGGTACCAAGAAAATATCTTAATTTGTTACATAACTGGGACTTATACCCATGTTTAAAACAAAAACTAGCAGGTTTTTACACATTTTCATGTTGCTTAAATGCTAATCGACTTTTTTGCTCCATTGTCCGAGTCTACTGGTATGACGACCAAGCGCGCGCCCTCTTTTAGTGACTGCTAAATGATTTTCTGTGACCGTAAGTATCATAATACATACATCATTTTTCTCCTTATTTGATTTACTATATCTTTGGCTTGTAGTAGTTTAGTGAGTCACGTCGAGTTTTCAATTAAAAATTAAGAAACCTAAATAATTTATTTACAGGGTGTATAATGCCTAGTAGATATAAAAATCAGTGACTTTCCCTACTCTAAAAGGAATGAAGTTTAGAAAAATATGTTCATAACATCGCATTTAACCTGATTACCTAGGCAAGTTGTGTGTAAAGATTTGGCTGAACTGAATGGAAAGAACTATGTAATTATAATCTTCTATTACTTGAATTTTAGCAGTATTTTAATGGCCTGATTCCACATCTCTAAGAACCATTATTGATAAGGATGAAGTCCTCTTTTGGCACATGAAATACCTCAGGAAGTCCAAACAGATAATGAATTTAATACGTATCAAACTTATTAAAAGGGTTTGCCAAAGAATACCGGTTTCCCTAAACTACAAGCAGTCTAAAATTCTTACAAAGCAAGTTACAGGTGAAGGCAGCAGTGAAAATTGCAAAAAAATATAGAATCATGATCTGCCAATCCATACCTGGGATTGTTGAGCTACACTAAATATACACCTCTAGCACAGTTGAAGTGCAGCTCAGCGCAACTTTTAATGGGCGGAAAATTGGGAGATACTTTATAAAATTGTGATAACCAATTCAGAATGAAAACTTGAAGCTTAAAGGTGAAAGGTGCGAAGAATTTAAAAACTATAAATGATTTTTCTACAAAACGGTAGGAGAGTCTTCAGTCGTCATTACCGTGTGCACAAACTATCAGAGGTGGAAAATGTTTGTGTCAAACCATCTCGCAATGTCCCCCTCATTTATTTATAATCCTCATAGGAACTTCCTAGATAGCCCCCTACTTCCCAAAATCCCCGCTCCCCTCAATGTTTCTAAATACATCTACAGATATTACAACCAATTCAGTGACCAGTATGTTTCACCCAGTGTTCCTCTATATAATCCTCTGCCTACTCAAAATGTGACTCTAAGACAGCGGATGATGGGGTTTCAAGGGACCCTCATGAAAGTGAACTTGTTTCAGTTTAATAGGTTTGTACATGAGAATCTCCCCATATCGAATTTGAAATTGAAAGTTCTTTGTATAAGAACAAAATTCACCTTATGCTCTAAGCGAATCATGGCTTATGCCATCCTTGAATATCAAGTTCATGAGGTATTATACAGTAAGACGTGATCGTTCTACAGTCTAGAGAGGTTGTGGAACAGCAATTAGTGTGCATAAATGTTTAAGGAAACAATAAGAACATTTTAGAGAACCTTTGCCGGTTCCTGTTATCTAGTGACATTCGTTATCGTATAACTTTTTTATATATTTCCTAATGTATAATTTTTAATGTACCTCTGAATTTTATATATTTATTTTAAGCCATGGACATTTCTTTCATGTTGGCAAAATAAATTTATAATTACAAATACTTGATCTTACATTTTATTGTACACAGTTTCTATTATTTCTTATTTTAATACATTTTGAGTTACACTTTTACAGTGTAAGTTTTCATCACTAGGACGGAGAGTGGTTTATTTCTGTGTTGAGCGAGGCGGCTCGGAAATTGCGATTCAGACCGCATATGCAATAGACAATAAACGTGATCGTACTTAAAAAATACAAAAGTAATAAATATTAATATTTTAATTAACATTTCATTATTTGCTTGCGTTAAGTAGTTACTTCCACTTTACTTTAAATAATATTCCTTTAAAATTTCCGATATTTAATTACAATGAATGGAGCATTAAAAATTTTGTTGCAAGTAGTTTTTTGTTTACATTAGCCTTATTCGTTTCATAAGAATTTTGATTTCTCTAATCGTACTAAAATTTGTCTGAGTGAAAGGGTATAATTGGAATACCCTTAAAAGATTTGTTAGAACAAACATCGAGAAATAATATCAATGTTCACCCATTTTCACCACTTTAAGACTGTAATAATGAAAATATTTAATAGGCCTATACGATATTTAAAAGTACAACAATGCCAATAGCTATTAAAACAACTTGTTCTTATCAAATCTGGATAGATCAAGAGGCAACTTTTTCATACTTAATTCAAACTCTTAAAATTTTTCTAAAACCAAAAACCCAGAATTAAGTTTAAAAACTGTTTAAATTTATCAGCATATTTCGCATCAGCAAAATTGCTTCTTGGAAAAAGGGAAAGTTAGATTAGGGCCTATTACTTTAAATAGTTTAATGACTGTAATAACTAGGTACTGTTTGAAGTTGATAGTTAAAAGGGTAGAATTATTTTAAACAAGAACGAGGCTGTTTTTTTTCATGTTTACTATCTCATTTCTCCGTGATGCAAGCATTAATTTGTACAGCTTTACAATAGCGTTGTATGCGGCTTCCTCGTGGTACGGTAACCAGGGAGAGGCGAAGGCGCTAATGGAGCCATTGAGACAATGCCCCAGTCGGCCCAAACCACATTCACTAAGCCACTCCACACTTTAAAAGCCATCCTTTATAACCGCCTCTAAAACCCCGAGATGTCAGGGAAACTTTTTAATCTACCCTAATGCAGTGGCCCACTGTTGACTACACCCGAAAGGGGTTTTAATTACCACTTTTAACCGTGTGAATTATTTCTTTGGGTGTGCCATTCCGGATTTCTTTGCTCTTAAAACGTGCATAATAGTTAATTAACGACTATGAGTTTTATTTATTAAACGGAAGAGTTTTAGCATAAAAAATAATCGAGTGTTTTACCACCCTTGTCACCACTTCCGCTTTGCTTTTAAATAATAATCAACATAATTAATCTCGTATTATTACTGAGTGACATTTAACATTTTAAGGTGTAATTACACAGAGCAGCATTTTATGGGAATCTCGCAAAGACTCTTGCTAGAAAATCAGAACTGTAGTTTTTTTACACAACCTAACGCTCCTTTCACACAGCGCGGTTTTTAGCTGTGCGGGAAAACTGCACAATTTAAACCGTGCAAGTAGTTTCCACAAGCTGTAGCATGGTCGGGCTGAGACGGCACGGGTACGGCGCGCCGCGGGCCTTAGGCGTGGGACTTCCGTTGACTATTCGCAGTGTCAGTTGTATGTGCCTGTGTATTGTACTTTGTCATTGAAATGAATCAAGAACAAGCTATTGAACGGTGGTTGTGGTACAGACGAAGGAAGAGACCAAGGGGAAGTCGTCGCGTTTGCTGGGTGCATAAGTCTTCTGGGTGCGTACCTGTCTTTGAATAAGCCAAGGGTTTTGTCCCAAAGTACTGGTTTAGACTCTACCAATGATATAAGCACTTCCGTATAGATATCACATAGCCTAAATCTTTCTACGAGCAACACGCACTCCCCTAGCGAACTGACGGACGACTGAGGGACGTTTGAACCCGTTCTGTGTGAAATGGGCTATAAACTCCAATGCGCTGTTACGCAGTTGGACGGGACGGCAACCGTCACGTTCTAGTGCAGCCGTGCGGTTAAAACCGTCGACGTGCCTGTGTGAAAGGGCTCATAAGATTCTTCACGCTACTAATGGAATGTCCGTCGTGTGATTTTTAATCGGACGGGCAAAACCGTGATGTGTGAAAAGGGGCTAAGAAGAACACTCGTTTTTTTTTTGTCTCTTTACACTAAAAACTAAAAACGACAAATAAAAAAATAAAAAAAAAACCAGGAAAACGAATTTCGTATCTTGATTAAGTTAAATAAATGAAAAAGTGAAATTAATATGAGGTAACCCTACTAATATTATAAATGTGAATGTCCTGTTGTTTCTTAGACTTGCACACGAAAACTACTCAACTGATCATCATGAACCTTTGTACGCATATTATTGGAGGTATCAGAAGTAACATAGGAGACATTTTATTTTAAAAGAACTATTTTTTACAAAAGATTAAAAGAAAGTTGTATTAAAGATCTAAAAATCGAGTTTATTTTTTTTTTTATTAATTGCTAAAAAACAAATTCAATGAACATTCCAATTTGAAATATTTCAGCGATTACTTATATATAGGTTGAGCGTGGCGGCGAGTGAACGTAGCGAACGAGCTAAATCTGACCGCGAGTAAGCAAGCGAAGAAGCGGGAAAACGCTAGTATATAATAAAAAACTCCCTATCAGTTATTGCGGATTAAAGTTGATTTATCTGTTTTTTATCGCCTTTTTTAGGGACGTAATCTTTTTAAAAAGCTTCGAAGACGTATATAACAGCTAAAGCATTCAAAACACCGAAACGTTGTTTTATTAATTAACGAACAGTTGAGCCAACCCTCTTCTGCAGAACATAGGTTTTCTTAATTGTACTTAAGGTGAGACCATCAGGCAATTACGTCTGGGTGTCGGCTGCAGCCAATTACCTAATGAAAGAGCCAATGTAATAATGGGCGAAGGGAGCAAAACAAAAGGCACGGCCAATAGGATTACGGTAATAATGTAATTGATTAAGTAAATCAGAAGGCGATGGGCATGAAGGTGCAAGTGATAAACAAGGTGGTGGAAAACTAATCCCATTACCCAACCCTCCAGAAGCGGGTGGAGGTGGGGGGATCGCGTCACCTCGCCACGGGGAGCGCCACGATCGCGGGTGTCGCGTTCACCGCTTAGTCTTACACGAGCCGTCAACGAGTAAACATCGCGTGGCAGCCACTATCATTTTGGTCTCGTAACCCGTTATCATTTTTGTAGTGGTGCTAATTTCCGGTGCGTTTATAGGTGGAAATTTTAGCGTTTTGTGGCTTGCAGTTGTTTATCGTGAAGGTAATATTTAATAGCATTATTAGTAGGCCTATGTTTAAATAATTTTAAAATAGTAATTGATATCTGATTTAGGAAATTAGTATCTTTATGATAATCTAGTGGGTCTAACAGTTGTTTAGTAAATTTTGTATATGTTGTCATGAATAAATGATTTTTTCTTCCTTACGCGTCCCTAGCTGACAGTTAAATTGTTTAATGTTTTAAGGTTTTTGTTTATAATCATTTATTGTACATTTTAAGTAAATATATTAATTATTATAGAGTATAAAGTTTACCTACCAGTCAACTATGATTTATTATTACCTGGAGATAAGCAACTAAAACTTTTATTATTCAAACTAATACATTTCAGTTAACCTTTTACCTAAGTCTGGATTTAGACAAAACTGTAGATTTTTAAATTATCAAGGATAAAAATTTATTGCACTTCAGCGACAAATAACGAACCATAAAAACTGGATTACAGTTAGATTATACCTAAGAAGGCCCATACTACTATAGTTCCCGCACTAAAATGTAACATAAGTCCGTTTACAGTAGAGTGTTTTTTTACATAATCCCAACAACCCATTAGTGATGAGACCAATTATGTCAAAAAAAATCATGACATACGATGTCACGTAATAGCCATGTTTTTATAGTAACAAACAATCTAAATAACTGTTAAAATAAAATATTACCATATTGCGGGCACCCAAACTTAACCCTATTAATGATTGCATTGCTCGGTATTATGTATAACGTTATTTCTTGAAATAAACTTAATCATACAACGAACCAATTCATCTCTACCTAGCATGTGGCGACTTAATACATTTCAAATTGCCAAACGTAT
This sequence comes from Neoaliturus tenellus, assembly GCA_030545055.2. NCBI lineage: Eukaryota > Metazoa > Arthropoda > Insecta > Hemiptera > Cicadellidae > Neoaliturus > Neoaliturus tenellus. The sequence goes on along the minus strand of CM061531.1, from coordinate 139,522,252 downwards.
TTTTTATGTCAACACAAGAGGATACTTTGCTGTACATGGTAGCTGAATATGTTTAATGGAGTGTACGGTTGTATAATGATTAATTTTAAAGATTATATTATCAGTACCAAAAAGTAAATTGGGACCCCTTCAAGTTGATATAGCGGCAGTGTGCATTGACTGTGAAGTTGAGCAGAGCGTTGGCCGTGGTCGGTGCAGCAAAGTGAGGTGCAGGAAGCGTCAATCGGGCCAGATTAGTCAACGACCGCTATTATTGGCGCCGCTTCCGACGACTGACGGCGTAATTTGATTAAGTGGGCCGACGTCCGCACCGACCGGCTCGGTGTGCAGTGGCCCCGGGGTGGCCCTCAATGTTTATAATGTCACGTAATTGGGCCTCGATTGCAACTTGATTTTACAAAATCACTAACCCCTGAGGTTTTAATAACATCGGCTCGGTTAAAAGGTGTCTGTTGTTTTTATCGACCCGCATTAAATCTACGTAGTTTAGCTTCACCATTTGATGAATCTGTGCCTAAAGTATGAGAAATTAGCCTATTTATTGAGAAATAAAAACGAAAATGAATTCATTATTCCGGTAATAAGTAATTTTTTCAAAATTATTTTCTATATTAAACTTTAAGAGGCTTAATCGCTAATTTAATATGAGGTCGAGACGAGTGAAGAAAAACGAACCCTGAGATGTGTGCCTCACTATCCGCGACGTCTTTGACTTCAGTTTAATAAGTTTAGAATTCGATCCCCTGCAGGCTGTCTCAAAAATTTTGAGTGTTTAAACCCCATTTACCCAAGTGTATAATAATATTTTTACTGAATGTCACCGGCGTTGATAGGGAGAGAAATAAAATATAGCAGATATAAAACAAATTTTGAGAACTTACACAGGCTTAACTGCGACCGATAATTTCTTGTTTTCTGGGTGAGATGAAGGGTTAAAATAATTTTTACTGTCAAACTTAAAGAGTTAGTTTTTTTATATAATGCAGTCAAGCCTCTCCGATGGACAAGATTGTTTCGTGTTTTATGAACTCGACACAGTTGAAATGTAGGCCTTGTGTATTGATTGTAAAAGAGCTATGGTAAATTATTTATACGTTATTTTTTACTATATAATTTTGTGTTATTGGAAAAATCATTCCATTTCGTATTGTTTTAGTATAAACATGTGTTTTCATTTCAATACGTTTGGATTAATTACTCCCACAATTTAAACACTGTTATCATGTATTGCTATTTTTTGTTCATTTGAATATAAATACTCGCCTTTATGATGGTTGAAGAGGACCAGCAAAGACAACAAATCTACCCCGTCCTTATTATTTAATAAAATCAAGTACAGTAATTACATATAAAATATGTAAATTGTTTGTGGAGCTTTAAATTGTTCAAGCTTATTATGCATTAATAAGTTAATAACTCTTGTACATGTCAAAGAATAATTGTTCGGTTCCATACAAAGAAAAAAAAAAAAAAACCAGATGATAAAAGATAAAATTGTTTTATTAATCGAAAAGTTCAAACACGTCCTTGGATATCTTAGAAAAGACAGTTTTGAGATGTATAAGATCATTTATATCACACAAGTAAAAATAAAAGAAGTAACTATATTTTAACAGTTGTAACCATCAAAATTAAAGAAGTAACATAATATCACAACCTTGAGAAGTAAATAAATACTGCTAGTTTCCTAATATTGTTATCTATGCCGGTAAACTCATTCTGATTCCTCAATTGGCATGCAGCAATAATTCCGTGAATAATAAGAATTGCTGTAGTCATTACAGAACGTAATTGCCAATCCTCATCTAATCGATACAGCGTTATTATAATTTGCACAGATCCGCGTTACAAGGGGGGATCTAATTAAACTGATTGTATCGAACAATCAGTCGCATTACAATATCGGCTGATTGCCTTACCCAATCCAATTGTTCGATCGTTAGTCCAAGTTTTGTTCGCCGTTATTTAATTGTCGCCCATTGATTATGTTTGCCAATCAAGTTTGCGACGCCGCGCCACTGGCTGGCTACAGGGGCGATCGCCTCGCGTCGCTCACATACTGATGATTTTGCGGCTGTGATAATCGATTAAATTGTGCAGGCCGATAATTACACTTGTATAGTTAGCTTCATTTCCAACATGATGCTAGGTAAATTACTTGTAAGCCTTCCCATTGACGCTAGACTCGTATGCTTGTATAATTAATTACCTCAATTAATTACCTGTTTTACGTAGGTAACAAATAATTTCTAATAATATCATAGAGCGATGTGATGTTTGAATCTTTGTTCGTCAAACAATCAAAGACAGTGAAAATCTTTGGAACAGTTGCACCTCAAAAAAAAGGAATTTAAATCGTCATTAAAATTATTAAGATATAATTAATTACGTTCATACAGTACTTTTGAGAAGCGAAATAACGAACCACCAGATTGTAAATAGAATTTATGAGAATATTGTTTATCACGCAAATTTATTTTTCCCCTACTATTGGTTTTTATTTTTAACTGTTTCAGCTCCTCCAAATCAACAATAATTTAATACTACACCAAATTTAATCCGGGAGAAGGTGCGTGGCAGTTCCGTTGTAGGCTATAATAGAATAGAATATTCTTTATTTCTCATATATCATATATACATACATACAGAAAGAATAAATCTTCCAAAAATATAAACAGAAAACAAAATATTTTTCATGGTAGACTTGCCAGATTTACTATAAACTATCTACATACTACTAGTCTAACCATAATGAATAAAACTTGAATTAATAGAAATTTCATATGTACATAACTAAAATTAAGAATTTCAACATGAGAAATAAATAGGGCCTCTTTAGGCATTGCCTGTGTTGAGGTTCCATCTCTAATCAAACTAAAAAATTCAAGCGATCAGAAATAAAATAAAATAAACATAATCAAACAACAAAAGCGGTCTCTAGCAATTTAAATTACAAAATACCCCCGTCGCAGCAGACCTGCGTACTCAGCGAATTTCCAATGGAATTTAAGATTATTTACTTTCCCCATAAAAACACCATAGGATCGAGTATGTAGGTTTGCTGCCATTGGGTGTTGTTAGAAAATCTAAGGTAATCAATAATTGGTGAATGTAAACACAAAATTGTATCAAACTCTGGCAGTTTTTTATTTTCCCCATAAACCCCATGGGGGTGAGTATGTAGGTTTGCCGCCATATGGGTTTTGTAAGCAAGTATAAGTTAAACCTTATATAGATAATGTACATACCAAATTTGATTAGGTTATGTTAATAAATAAGCAAGATATAGGGTTTTCTTGATTTCCCATAAGAATAACATGGAAAACACATTTTTTGATTTGCCCCGTAACCAGTTATGCTATGATAAAAATTCAAAATACCAAATTGTTTGTTTTTTTAAGCTCTTTTAAATGGTTTCAGTTAAAATTAATGAATTTTAAAAATTAAGGTCCAAAAATGCCAAAAACCCATTTTTGACCCCTTTGAAACCCCATAAACCCCCGTTCCCATAACCCGAGAATGCTGGTTCGCGAACTCATGAAAATAGATCTGGTCTTACACCTCCATACCAAATTTCATCAAAATCGGAGGTCACCTTCAAAAGTTATCAGTACCACGGACACATAGATAGATAGATAGATAGATATATAGATATATATATATATATACATATATATGAAAATGAACGAATGGTGTTTTTAGCTTCTGGGGACCTCAAAATGAAAAAGTAAAGTGGTCCCGGGCTTAGGTCTTACCATGGCTACTACCGTAATAGCGTATTCCCTATAGGGAAATTCGCTAAAAAAAAAAAAAAACTATCCATACAAAACACATGTCATTCTCCATGACAGCGAATGTATCTCCATAATGTATCTCCATGACAGATAACAAGTGTTTTCTGAATTGAAACAAACTATTTCATCATACCTTTGCGATAAACGTTGTTTTCGGAACGGTCAGCTGTGATCGAAAAAGGTTGATTCCCGGTGGGTTGGATAAACGTGTTGGTAAACAAAGTTTTAGGGACTAGACCGCGAAACAGTGGTTTTCGGGACACTAAACAAGTTAATTTATTTTTATTTTTAATAACAGCTGTAAATAGTTCAAATACAAGATAAACAAATAACAACGTAAGAGGGGGTATATAGGTTAAAATTTATTAATTTGTATCCAAACTGTAAATTTACTAAAGGTGGTATGATGAAAAGTACTGTTCGTAACTCGTCCGAAAGTGGTATATCGGTGCTCGATCGAATTCAAGTACTCGGCTTCACCTCGTACTTGAAACTTGATCTTGCACCGATAACGACCACTTTTCGGACTAGTGACGAAATATACTATTGCAGTAGTAGGCCTATGTATATAAAGATTCAAGCCCGAGATTTGAGATCTCTCAAAGCCTACATAACGCCTTTCAAAGATAAGTTTTATAGGTATTTTACGATTTTGATCAACTTTGTAAAGCAACGTCATTGACTTTACAATTTGAACATTCTAATGTTGACATGTATGAATTTGCTATCACAGAATTATAACACCGTATGAACGGGATTCATAGGGTTTCCAAGGGTTCCAACGTGGGTATTTTGGAATACTTCACCTTCAAGTTTTTAATTTACCAATTTACTTTAAAAATTTGTCTAAGAAACTACAAGCAAATTAATCAATTCCATAAAAATCGTGCAAAAAACGGTCTATGTCATAATGTTTTAGTGTAAAAAAAATGTGTGTTGCGCTTGGTAATGGATCCGTTACCTGACATTGTGGTACGTGGGTGTGTAGCTCTGTTACTGACTAGGCCAGCTGATTCGTTTGTCAGGATCATTATAGCCCAATAAACAAAAGCAGCTGGGTCCAGTTTCCAGTTTCGAACCATCTCAAGCTTCATACTCTTGTAGCAAATAGACAAGCACAAATCGTGCTAAATTATTAACATAACTTTTTAAAATTCGTATGTACCTTCTTCCCAATTAGTAGGGGACCCAGCCTCCTCTATCGTGCATAATAAGCGAGATAGTATTACCCGAAAGATATACTCTTGAAATCGATTGGACTTTTTTCTGGGGACACTAGGGGTCACCAAAACCAATGTTGCCACGATGAACTCTCTTGCAAAAGTGGTTTTATCTTGTTTTAAAGATATGGAAATTTAAGTATTTTTTTAATGTACTTGTTGCATAATAATACTCATAGCTCCGTTGTTTTTCGGTCTATTTTGATAAATTAAAGATGGAAATGTTCACAAAAAGCAGGGAAAAAAGACTAATGCGTTTTAAACTATTTTATTGCTCCGGAAAATAGTTAAAAAGCCTCTGAAACAAAAAAATATTGTTCCAAAATATATTTATGTTTGTTTCCAATTATGTTTGCGTCATACCAATGGCTCTGATGTCACTAAATATGATATGAATAGATAGATTAGGTAGTTTAAAACAATTTATGTCTCTTATAGTTTTTTCCTATGAAGTGCCGTTTTCGAGTAAAATGTAATTTTACAAAGTTTGTCAGGCCTCGGGCCGCGCTGTTGGCGGGTCTCGTCGACATAGACCGCCGCACAGAACAAACTCATCAATCATTCTATTATCATTTTAAGACTTTATAAAGTATACCATATAAATATTTAATCTAAACTGCTTTCGTTGTACCTTCTTGAACATAAATTGCAATTACCCTGTTGCAGCAGACCTGCGTACTCAAAATGTTTTAATTGTTTCCATGATAAATTGTCATTGCCAAATTGAGTGTTTGTGTTTGCAATATTATTATTCTTTTCTGCAGGGTTACAAATTTAAATGAAATTATACTCAAAATGGTTTATCGATATATATTTGAAAAAGTTCTTTATTATGTATTACCTTCAGACTACACAAATTACTATATTGTGACATTTCGTTGCTGAGCGTTGATAACTATATTGACAACACTAAACAAATATCCATGTTACAACCTTCATACAGCCTTTAATAAAAAGTTCTTTAATTTAATCAGTCATGAATACTTATAGCTTTAAAAATAAGGATCATATTATTAATGTTAAATTCCTGCAAACCGGTTTAGTTTTTGATTTAATTCGATAACACAGTTCTCCATTTTAATACAATGTTTTTTAATTATACTACACAAAATTGCAATATTCTTGCCATAATGTAACATAACTATTATTAATATTTTTGTGTGTTACATCCCTTTTCCTTCCTACCTACTTAACTGATTTTTAAGATTGATGTGGCATTTTAAATCTTATGATTTAGCGCGTGGGTGAATGATTTCGTTTCGCGGGATTCGCCCCGCTAGCCTTTGATTTAGTTCTAGAGGGGGCTTCAAAATGTTGACAAAATTTCATAAAAGATTTTAAAATGTGAATTGTACCTAAACAACAGATTAACTACGGATAAATTTTGAATATGCACTATAAAAAATAGTTTGTCTTTCACTGCATAATCAACATAAGTATTGTTTGAAAAGGCATAATTCCTTTGAATTGTACTGAAGCTGAGTTTTTCCCAAACGGAAAGGAATACATCACAAAATGCGAATTTCGCGCACGGGCCCCCGAGTTTTAGCGAATTTCCCTATGGGGAATACGCTAATACGGGTCCAGGTTACTTTTTCATTTTGATGTCCCCAGACGCAAAAAATACCGTTCGATTATATTCATATATGTCCGTGGTACTAATAACTTTTGACAGGGACTTTGATGACATTTGGTATGAAGTTGTAGGACCAGGTCTATTTTCATGAGTTCGCGAACCAGAATTATCAGGTTATGGGAACAGGGTTTTGTATTGTTTAAAAGGGCCAAAATCAGATTTTTGGAATTTTTGGACATAATTTTTCAAAATTGAACAATGTTAACTGAAACCATTTAAAAGAGCTTAAAAAACAAACAATTTAGTATTTTGAATTCTTAACATGGATTATCAGGTTACGGAGAAAATACAAATTAGGTTTTTCTTGTTATTCTTATGAGGAATTAACAAAACCCTGTATCTAACTTATTTATTGACATAACTTAATCAACTTTGGTATATACATTCACTAGGAAGGGTTTAACTTATATTTACCTACAGCACCCACCATATGGCGGCAAACCTACCTAATCAACCCCAAGACCCCATAGGGGTTTATGAGGAAAATGAAAAATATCAGAATTTGATACAATTTAGGTAGTTGAACTGGGAATGGATTTTCATATATCTACTTGCAATATCCCCAAGGCAGCAAATCAATATCCTCGTTCCCATGGTGTTTATGGGGGAATTAAAAAAAGGATCCTGTTGGAAATTCGTGAGTGCTCAGGTCTGCTGCGACGGGGGTATTTTTTAATGGTGTTAACCAAATATACATTTTATCATACTTTCACACATAAAAAACTATCTTTCACTATATTTGTCTCAGATGGTGTATATTAATATTGATTGATTAAACAAGAAAATCGTGTATTGACTATTTTGAACCTTCAATGCATTGGATTAGTAACTCTGTTACGTTATCGTTAGTAATTTATATTATGATTACATTATTCATACAACTTTATTGTGTATCAAACAGTTTAGGATTATCGGAGTTATAGATAATGCAATTTTTTTTGCTTGAATGTTTCTCCGAATATTTTATAAGATTGATTTCATTTTCACATTTCAATTTCCTTTATTAATTGATTCCAAACAAAAATATTGATTATGGATTACAAGTATAAGAAAAAAAGAGGTTATTTTTTTCTTATAAAAGATTATAAGAAAAAAAGAGGTCTAACAGTAACAAGCTTCATTAGGCCTAATCGGGCCTTAAAAGGTTTCTCACAACTTTGTCGTTTATATAATTACTTTGAGCTATTGTTATATGAAATATTATTCTCAACAAAAATAAGTAAAATTTTGAAAATGTTGTAAAATCGATAGATGTATAATATAAAAATCGTGTTAGTTACACCATTTATAACTCAAGAATTGCTGAACCAATTTCCCTAAAAAGTTGGGGGGAGGACATATAGGATAATTTTTATCCAGATTCTTAGATGGGGCTCCGCTCCACACGACTTCAAAGTTAAGTTATTCCTATGGAAGCAGCAATTTTGCTATTGGAACATATGATTACATTTAGGAATATTACTTTAATACATATCTGTTCTCGTTTAAAGTATTGGGGGGAAGATTGAATATAAAAGGCTACAGGATATTATAATAAACTTGGGGCGAATGAGCTTAGCGAACGAGCACACCTGAAGGGCTAAACAATTTTCAGGTTGGCATTCAATCTCAAGCAATGAATTGTGTTGATTTTTTCTCTGTCAAAGTTATTAATTTACAACTAGTGCACGTGTTGCTCGATATCGAGCATTTATTTTGATACAATACAAAATTTACATGTAGTTAATTCTAAATCAATGAAATAGGACCAATCCAATATTGAGAATACCAGTGATCACAAGAACTTACAGCTGTACGTTATCAGATGTTTAAAATGCTCAACCCAATCTCAATTAAAATACGTACTCTATGTATAATGTTGTCTAATAATAATAAAAATAAATAAATAAAAATAAAATGTTATTCTAATGGGAAAATTTCAAATTTAATTTGTGGATAGCATCTTTATTGTCCTAATTTCAAGCTTTAAGTATCCTTGCCTAATTTTGTATATGGGAGGATTATCGTTGAATTTTGTGCAGAGTTGGCAAGAGTTATCAACGAAATGGCACAAAACAATCAATCTCTGGTTTCCCTTTTTGTATTAAAATAATATTAGTTTAAATAATTTACAATATATCTACATACAACTAATTAATTATTCATATTAAAATTTTATTGGGTTATGGTGTTTGCATCGATAGTAAAAAAATATTGTTACGATTTCCAATTGTTAATTTGTATGAGCTGAAAGTACCAATACATATTGTTTCCAAAAAAATCGACAAACCATTTTTATCCATTAATTTACCTTAAATTTACCTGCAAAAAAATTGACTATCCTGCAAAAACAAACATTTTATTTGGCTATGAAAATTTATTACAGAAACAATTCAAAACACTTTGAGTACGTAGGTCTGCTGCAACAGGGTAATTGCAATTTATGTTCAAGCAGGTACAACGAAAGCAGTTTCGATTAAATATTACCTTGGTATACATTATTAAGTCTTAAAATGACAATAGAATGATTGATGAGTTTGTTCTGTGCGGCGGTCTACGTCGACGAGACCCGCCAACAGCGCGGCCCTCGACCTGACAAACTTTGTAAAATTACATTTTACTCGAAAACGGCACTTCATAGGAAAAAACTATAAGAGACATAAATTGTTGTAAACGACCTAATCTATCTATTCATATCATATTTAGTGACATCAGAGCCATTTTTATGACGTAAACATAATTGGAAACAAACATAAATATATTTTGGAGCAATCGTTTTTGTTTCAGAGGCTTTTTAACTATTTTCCGGAGTAATAAAATCGTTTTAAATACATTAGTCTTGTTTCTCTACTTTTTGTGAACATTTCTATATTTAATTTATCAAAATAGACCGAAAAACAACGGAGCTATGAGTATTATTATGCAACAAGTACATACAAAAATCACTTAAATTTTCCTATTTTTAACACAGGATAAAACCACTTTTGCAAGAGAGTTCAACGTGGCAACATTGGTTTTCGTGACCCTTAGTGTACCCAGAATAAGATAAAATCGGTAACAAAAGTATATCTTACGGGTATCACCTCATAGGGATTTTGAGGGCTTGGGTCCCCTACTATATTGCCTTTACCGACCCATGACTGCGAGACATTTTCACCGGTCGGCCGGTCCGACGCGGCGCGGCGCGGTGTAGCCCTCGTGTCCCCCCGGTGTGGTGTAGTCCACAGCCGCGCCGCACATTGTGATTGTGACTTTATGCTAATCATCCGGTTAATCCGTAACCGCACACCTGGGACGCCTTATCCCCCCCTCCCCCTATCATACAGAGGTTCAGTGTCGAACGACCAAACACTGCATAGCGGCTTAGGGCGAGGAACGAATAGATCGAGGATTTATTTTGATTTACCCAGGGTTTCAATGATTCGGATTTTTGACAAATCCGATCTTATGGTGCGGTACCGTGCCTATAACATTGATACATATTAAGGAAAACATTTCAGGTCGTGGGTGACGACGGTTATAATATTGAATTATTCTTTGTCGGTGATTTAGCAACTATGTGAGACTAGCCTTTTTTTTTGCCTACAAATAAGTCAAGTCATCCATCATCCATCATCATTTCGCTGAAACAGAGGAAACACTAGAAACACATACGTCGAATTATTAGCATTTAAAATACTTCAATTTTAATTTTGCATTGCGAGATAACTTCACACTTCTAAACTGAAAATATACAACTTAAAGAAATACCGATTTTAAGAAGGAGCGATTTAAAAAAATTCAATAACAGTAAATTGATAAATCCTATTTCTGATATAGCCAAAGTGTAAATGTAAATGCTTTTTATTTTAGAAAATAATAACTATACGGACGAAGAATGACTCGATAGTTTGTCAACTGTATCATGTTAATTTCGTGATCACAACGTTGCTTACTCGATTTTTATAAGGTGAAAAAAAAAAAAAAAAACATAATAGCGATAACACATGAAGAAAAACCCCTTATCATGTATGTTTTAATTTTTAAAAGGAAAATATACCGATCAATCCTCTCAATCAGTTAACAAAACCTTATTAAATTATCATACGAAAACAATATTATTATTTTTATTAATTAGAACTCTAACTACGCTGCTGTGTTATATGTTACTTTATTGTACCATCGCGGTAGAGTCATGCTTGTGTTGGCGCGTGCCGGGCAAGGTCTACAGTGGGGGTTACAGACTATACCTCCCCTCTCCCACCCCACAACCACCTTTAAACTAATCACATTAATTAATATCTCTTAACTCGGCCGCCAGTGACACTATCACGGCATCCCTCTCCCCCCTCAATCAGTCACTCTCTCTCTCGCTCTCTCCCCCGAACCCTGCACTCTCCTGTAGCGGACGTACAACATACTAAGCTACTACATGGTAAGGTCACATCATACACACAATAATCGTATGACAAAATGATGATGGGTATAGGTGCAGATTGATTTTACTGCATTGCTGAATTCCTTTTGATTAACCGGCCTATTGTAAATGTTAATCGAAATTATAGATCGGATTTCAGCGTTATGGGATGCACAAAACAACGGATTAAATTTTTCGATTTTTAAGCTACTCAAAAAAATGTTTTATTAATTTCAAACTAAATTTTATTGGAAACTTTATAAAAAAATTCTTGATTTGCTCCACACCCACATAGTTTTAAAATAATCTCTAGAAAATAATAATAACTATGAATGTAAAATACTATTAAATTAATAAATTTTGTGCACTCAATGTCCTGCATATAGACCAAAGAAATAGACATTGCTAATAGTATACCCAAAGATAAAAAGTTGAGTATAGGCCTACTAGTAGCGACCGCGTAAAGAAAAGTAAACATTTAATCAAATCCAGCTCCATCATGGTTGCTATTATATAAATTTTTAATTTAATGTATAAATCCCCCAATTCATTTTTTACTATTAATTTTAAGTTTCAAAACATTTCTCATTACTTTTCGACAGTATATTTAGCATACGCACTCAATGAATAGTTTGTAAGGAAAAGACTTTTAAAATAAACTTAACCATACAACCTTGGGCCAAATACTCAACTATTATTGCAAATAAAACTGCCATCACACTTTGAATATTTGAAATAATGTAACTGACTTAGAAGAGGTCTTTTGTCACATTTCACCTTAACCGTTATGTCAGTGTAGGGTGGTCCAGAACAAAGGCCTAAAACGTTTTGTTACATCCAACCGCAAAGGTTTTGTTGAATAATGATGGTTGGTTGTTCGATTCACCGCACCAATGCACCGGGGTGCAATGGACATTAAGATTTGTTTATGTTAATCGAATCAGTGCACTGGGTGTCGCTGGTGTTGATGCAGTAAAAAAATACCAATTCAAAATTAATTTGTTATTTATCACATTTTAATGCTACACATAAAATACAATTAAAATGTAGTAGTTAGATTTGGCCACTTCTGGCACAGGTCAGCTGCCCCGGAAGCCACGTGCCGGGGCACATAGCTTCCGGTCGTATATTAAATGAGGGGTGAGGAGGTGGGGTGAGCGTTTGAAGTAGATTTGCGCATAAATTAAAAGTTAGTTCAAAACTGAAATTCAACTTGATAATTGGGTTACGGAAAGTATGTCAAGGTCATCCCGAGTAAGTTTTAAAAAAGCCTATCCCGCTACCAGAGGAAATAGTTCTGAGAGTTGAACTATCCGGTGATAGCGGGATAGGTAGATTTAAGTTTTGAACTTTATTCGTAAAAACAAATACAATCAATGTGCAATACAGGTTGAATTTTTGTGATGAAACACGGAGTTGTAAAAGCAAACGCCGACGACGAGGATAAGGTAAAGGCAGAGTCCCCAGATGACGTATTTGACAAGTTTGAAGAAACGTAATATCTCGAGTTGGTTTTCCCGTTCCAATTCCAATCGTCTAATTTCCAATTTCAACTTTTCCTCTTTCATCTTTTCCTCCTCCATCCTTGAGTTGAAGGAAACTTCATCCATCATTAGTGTTGTTTTTTGGTGTTTGAAATTTTGAAACAAGTGATGTTGATAGTTCAAATGTTGGAGACGGAATGAGAAATAAAAGCGAGGAACGTTAGTTAAACGAATAAGTGGTGGGGGGAGGTTGAATTACAAAGAAGTGGTGGGGGAAGTTGAATCACAAAGAAGTGGTGGGGGAAGGAGGTTGCTCACCAGTTGCTTCCGTACTTGTTGTTGTCGTGTCTGATTGTAGAGGTGTAAGTGGAGTAAGATTAAGCAAACTATCTTCATCAGAACTGTCAACCTTATCACAAATAGGACAGGCGTAAGTTATTTCCAGATTCATTTTAACAGTGTTGAATTTACTAACAATTTCGTGTAAAGTATTAAATATTTCTTGCAAATCTTCTTTAGAATTTACTTCGAAACTAGAATTCATTCGTGCCAACGGAGAGTTGTTCATCGTGCGAGAGTCGGTGATTGAATGAAGATCAGTGCTTAGGAAGGAGGCTTATTTGTCGGTGAGCATGAGCTTGTTATTAAATAAATAGCCAAGTTCCTCTTCTTCGTCTTTCAATTCAAATATTTTAGCTGAAGTAGTAAGCGTTGTTTCGTCTTCACTCGATGATGAAGAAAATTGAAATATCCTAGCTGAAGTAGTAGTCGTTGTTTCGTCTTCACTCGATGATGAAGAATCACGAGGACGTAAATAGTGAACATCAAGTCTGATCCATCTCATAGGATATCTATCCATGACAGAGAGCAAATTTTGAAATATTTCCTCCAATTCTTCTCTGTCAGTTATTATATGTTGAAACTTGACGAAAGGCGATCCCATGTTGTTAGTTAGAGTGTTGGAAGTGAAATAATTCAAAGGTGGATTCAATAAGATACAAAACTTAAACTAATGGTGGGGGGAGGTCTAAAAACCAATGGTGGGGGAAATCTCAAGGTCATCCAATTGAAGTTTTAAAAAAGAGTGTAAAACTGAAATTACACATTCGATGGTTCTACAGGATCGGAATACCAATCTGATCTGTATTTACATCTTTTTATCATATGTGTACAAAAATCATCTTGATGAGACTTGGTGCGTTGACAATGAGCTAGATCGAGAGGATGAAATTTGAAACATCTTTGAGGACAGCATGTATGAAAATATCTTGATTTGTAAAATTTGAAAGTTCGCAATTCCGGTGGCGGTAGTTGTTTTGTTTTGCACTTGCAGTAACAAGATCCAAAAAATTCACATTTAGTGCAAGCTAACCCGTCCACCATCATTGGTCCTAAATCTGTACACTGTTGTTCACAACAGTAACGAGGTTCGTACTTGTACTTTTGGTTTTCCATGTTGACGCTGCTGAGTCCAGTGAAAGAATAAGAGTGTATAGTGTTGAATAGTCAGTTTTATGTACTACAAAAAGTGGTGGGGGTAATTTCAAGGTCATCCAAACGAAGTTTTAAAAAATTATACCTTACTAATGTAAGGAATGTTTATACTTAAGAAGTTTATTTCTGTTTATCTTCTTCAGACTTTGTCTGTTTCTGTTTGTTTTCTTCAGCCTTTTTCTCTCTCTCCGCTTTAGCCATAGCGATAAGTTCTTCAGTCGATAGTGGATGTACTTCAGGAAATTTTAAAATTAATTTAGCTTGATATCCTTCTTTAGTTAATATATTTAAATCTTCAGTCATTTGTTCAACGGTGTTGTAATCTTTTCCATAGATTTTTCCATCAAGTTCGATCATCATTCTGTATAACATCTTTAAAATTAGGTGTTGACGCAGCGAGAGTCGGGAAGCGAATGATTAGTTATACAAGTATCATTCCCTTTTTATCAACTTGACATTGATCACGTGATTCCTTAGTTTTATTTGTTAAAAGTTATTTAACATTGGTAATACTTGTGGAACTTGATGTTATGTTGACCAGTCGGTGATGAAGATGTTGTAGGTTGTGTTGAAAGAAATACTTCATCATCACAGTATTTTGTTTTAGTAAACATCCTTACATTAGTAGCACTAACATCAACAGTTAAGTGATAACCACCGGTAAGTAAAACTCGCATTTCGTTGGTTAAATCTTCAAGTTGTTCAAAACTCGTAATGGTGTTGGTATCGTAAGATGCACACTTGACCTTTAGGGACATGTTGAAGTTTTGTATTTAGTTATAGAGAGCGAGATGTGTACGGTACGAAAGGTAGTCGTAGACTGATGAATTTCACAAGTTGATTTTCACTTTTATTATCACACAAAATTGGGTCAAGGTCATCCCGTGGAATTTTTAAAAAAAAGCAACATATTGCTATGTACAAAGACATAACAATATGTTGCTTCTTTTATTTTTTTTTTTTGTTTGTTTTATATCATCTTTATTGAGAAACCATTACAAACACGTATATTTACAATGCTATGTACAAACTAGTTAGTAGAAGGTGTTACATGAATAGTTAGTTCAGTTGAGTTGTTTCCACTCGGTCCGTGTGAAACCAAATAGAGTGCGCCGGGTTGAATAACACAAAGATCTTCATTCTGTAGAAGTTGTACAAATCGTTTCGGTAGGAATATCTGAAACTTCGGTTCGTCACCAACTGTATACGGCGCCTCGCTCAATGTGCAATTAATAGCATCACCAACTGAAGTGTCCATCTTCTTGATTGTATGTATGATGTAATGTTTTTCTTCTTTTAGTTCAGAACATCTCTTCGTCGGTAAGATTGTTGATTTTGAATGAGCGTTGAATTGATCAACTAAATTTTGAAGAAAGTTCTGCGATGCCATCTTGATGTTATTGTTAATCTTCTTGTTAATCTTCTTGTTAATAATAATGTCCGTCGGAGATGTTGTCTCTTCGAAGGTTCGAGTAATACTCATGCTGCGTCATGGTAGCGCTGTCACTTTTATTACCGACATTACCCCCACCATTCTGTTGAAGGAAATTATTCAAGCGGTAGGCATTCTTCAAAGCGCATTGTGACCTTCGATGTTTAAAACTCTTTGATGAAATACAAAGTTCATTGAAGTAGCATTGGAAATCTCTATCTATTATTGCATTTATCACTTCGTTACTTGTAAATGATTGTATCCAATTAGCTTTTTCCAATCCTCTTGTGTAGATAGTTTTGAACTCTTTGCAGTAATGATTCATAATGTGCGGCATCATGTTATAATTAATAAAACCTTCATCCCATCTTAAGTTGTGAAAATGTTTGTACAACCATTTGTTTGTAACTTTCGCTTTAGTTGTTAGTCTATTGAATGGTAATGGAGGTTTGAATAAGTAATGATAAACTACAGATGTGTTCATATCCAAAATTACTAATTCTTTTATAATAAAATTTCCATCATTTCCTCGAAAAGCTTGAAATTCAATTATACCTTTTTTAACTTCCATTATATGTGGCGCATTAGAAAACGAAACCCGTTTGTTCATGATGAAGTCTCGTCAGCAACTGACTTGTATTACAAACACGATTGTTCTTCTTTAACTTCTTGCGCTTCTTCGTCGATATTAAAGTTGGTGTGATAGTTGTTCAATTGTCTCCACATATCCACTTCTTGAGGTATTCGATTAAAAATTGAAGTATCCACGGGACCGTATAAAATTGGAACGAAAGGTTGTCTGTCCAATGTATCGATTAGATAGTCTTTGATTATTGCACTTGAAAATATTAGTTGTTTCAAATATCTGGTGACGGGACCGGTAGTACAACTTAAAGTGTAAAATTCTTCTTTAGTCAAATGTAATTTTACATCATGTCTAGTTAAATCTCTGAAGCGAACCATTTGTCCCCCACGATGTTTCACTATATCAACTTCAATATTTGATTCCAATAAACTTAATCTTGTTCTTCTTCCAAATGTGTTGTTACTCAAATAACATTCCAAAAGATGTAAATGTTTCATAAATGATTCCCAAGAAGTTTCAGTGAATGTAACCATTTTATTTCCATGATTTAAAATAACAATCGGTGAATAATCCAATGATTTTAAAATTCCAACTGAAATACTTTTCGTCATGCATGATGAAATGGGGTAGAAAATCCGAAGAAATACTTCTGTTAAAATATTAGTTGTAATGTTAACTTCAACCTTTTTTCTTTTTACTTCTTTTTCAGCTTCTCCTTCTTCTTTTTCTTCTTCTCTCTTCTTATGTTTGTTAAACTTGAGGAACTCGTCCATTTCTCGTTCAACTTGTTTTTCTATATCTGAACTATTCTCATCCATTAGAGGTGTATTTTCTTCTCCGTTAGTAGAACTCATCTTGCGAACGATGTTTCCCATACGACGGTCGAATATAAAATGAACTTTCCACTCATGATTTTCTCTCTTTTATGTTTTTCGTGAAATCCTTGAAATTTATACAATCACATAAATGTTTGCTTTCAACTTGTTTTTCACAAACGAAATTCTAACCTCAAAAATTGAAGCAGATAATTCTAACCTCAAAAATCTGCAGTCGTTGTACTAATTCTTTTTAAAGTACATTCTTCACAATTCCGGTCAGCGGTGTGTAAGTAACTATTTTATCATGTAGAATTAGACAGTATGCTGAAGTTCCATCTGCTACTGGTTCTTCAAATTCCATTTCAATTTTTATATCCACACTTGATGATTTTACCGATTCATTTTGTTTTGAACAATCGATTACAATTATCGGAGCCTTGGAATAATACTGGTCAGGCGATAATAGTGGTGTATTAGTCTTTCCATAATATGACGATTGAAATCTTGCATACATATCGTATAAAATGGAAAAACGTTTTTTGCTGAACATGACATTCAAATTGTCATACGGAAAGAATTGAGAGTTTAAGAAAACTTTACAATTCTTTATTTTACAGTGATCAAATTGACCGGCATTTGCAGTGATAACATCTTTTCGCTTAGTTTGAAAACCGAGTATTATGTACCTTGCCCGTTCCAAATAAGTTGATGTCTTGACGGTCCATGTTTGTCGTTCTGTCTGAGGTAGTGTAGGATATTCATGGAATTCCCAACTTCGGAATGGCATCACAATATCACGGTCAGACTTTAACTTTCTCAATAATACGATTCTATGTTCATCGGCCAATCTTACATGAGGTACTCTCCAAACAACTTTATCCAATTGTAGTTGCCATTCCAGTTTATCTTCCGTAGTTGCAGGGTCTGCAAGTATCAAGTCCTTGTTAGTTGAAGACCTGAGTAATACCAATTCTTGTTTGACATTTATTATTATTCGTTTGTAATCTTCAGCGAATCCCAAAAGCAATCGTAAGGGTACATGAAAATCAAAGTGACCGTTGGAATCCGGTGTTATAGTGTCTTTATCAGGGGCAACCCATCCGGCGGTGACTATTGAATTCTTCTCATGCGGTGTTAATGATGTTAATCCTTTCAATGTCGTTGTTATACCAACCTTTTTTGTCGAATCAACTGTCACCCCTGATATCTCATATCTTATTTCATCAAAAAGATATGCCATCGGGTTATTTATAAAAGGAACTGTTGAAGCAGTTTTTCCATCCAATTTTAATACCCGTCCTTCAATGTACAAATAACTTTCACACGGTAATGTGTAAATATCTTGTTGTTGAATGGGAATCCTTATTTCATCGTTATTGTTTAATTTTGATGAAGTGTAAGGGTTGTGCGTGTGATATTCCTTCTCCCATAGTGTTTCGTCGAATGTCGGTCCTTGAGATATATCCAGGATATCCATCGTTGTTAAGTTTCAATCCAATCTTCTGTAGAAAACGAATGTTGTCCGATGTTAACTCTTCCAATGTCGAGGAGCTACTGAGCTCCCGACTCTTCCGTTGCGGTTTAAATGATAATCCCATGTTGACCTTTATGTTGCCGCTCTGATGTGTATCCGTATAGTTATCGTTTCTCCTCTAAAGTCAACACTAACACCGTCTTGATCCAATATGTTCAGTACGATGTCTGAAATGAAACTGGTGTTTAACGGTAGGTATATCAAGTTTTGTGGCTTCTCAACAATTTTAAAACCAGGAGCCACTGTTGGATAAAATGTATGTAAAATATGCTGATTCACTCCTTCTCTATACGATCCGTGTATAATATTACACGTTACATCGATGCTATTGACTTTCAATATTGTAACAGTTGTATCACCTGAATGAGTAGTTCCAGGAGTTAATATATTCTTTTTTGTATCTGTAAATCCAAGTAAACTACCAATGGAGTTTTTGAAACTGACATCGATATAATATTTTGAAGTTATTTCTGCTTTTAAAGTATTATTGTTTCCTTTAACGGTGATATTTTCTTCTCCGAGTTGTTTTTGTAGTAATTGGTTTATATCATCGATTTCATAAGCTCCAGTAGGAAATGTAATTATTTTCAATTCTGAGTATTTTCCTGAAGCATCCTTAGTTTCATAATAATGTAGTAAATTGTTCTTTCCTTCCGTTACATTGGGAATTGAGTTGTAGGTAGTTAAATCAAGTAATGCCGCTTCCCATAATCTTTCCTTGGATAGACGCAATGCTGGGAACAGCGTACTTTTCAATGTGGATGAATTTCCACTCAGTGACACTGTATACGATGACATCTTAAAGCTGACTGACACTCTTCGCTAGAAACTCCAAACATAAATGCCCACATATTTCAGTATTGTTAGGTTGTTCTCTTTTGTAATTGTAAAAAATGTTTTTGGAGTTTCGAAAATAATGTTGCAGTTCTTTCGGCGGTGGTAGATTGCCAAAACTGTCAAAGTAGTAAACGGTTTGTCCGAGCTTTTTATAGCATACCCAATGAGTGCCTGGACCATAGGTGAAATCCAAATTTACTATTCCAGTTTCATTTTCCCATATTTTAGTTGGTAATGCATCTTTCATAAAAACTCCTCGAAAAAATGGTATTTTCAAACATTTTACATAATCATTTAACTGATGATTTGTTAAGGCTTTATTTGGAATTATCAATTGATTCTTCTTATTTAGTACACACGGTACGGTCTTAGGTATAAACCTGCTCCGTTTTTTACCATTGACCAAAGAGAAGCTTTCTTTACTGTTGCTTTACGAGTTCTACGACGTCTCTTCTTAATGTTTCCACCTCTTTTGGGAGCTCTTCTCTTTGCAGGTCTTCCTCTGCGACGTCGTCTTCCAGCACCAAATTTAGCTTTCGTCTTCATGGCTGTAGTTACTGCCCAAGCCGCTGCTTTTTCTGCAATACTTGCGTCACTTGATTTTACTCTTTGCCAAGCTCTTTCCGCTAGAATTTTATCCGCTATTGATCTATTTGTTGAATCTTTATACTTTGAATATGCTATATCGTGTTCTTTGCAAGCTTGATCTAATTTATTAATTCCAGGATCTCCTCTTGCTAAACGTTTTGACAACTTAGTTCCAGGTCCACAATATTGATAACCTCCGGGCAGATGTAATTCGTATGGTAAAGCGTCTATCGCTCGATTCACAACAGCACCAATTGGAATCCGTCTGAGCAGGGATAATGCAGCTGATGTTAAACCACGTCCTCTCTTGCCGCTGTCTTGACGACGACTGAGCGATACGGTCTTCATTATGCTGTTTTATGTAACCAACGTCTTCACTCTATGAAATACTTTATGATAATGAATCCTTTTTTGGTGTATTCCATACTTAAATATTCATAAGTTTTACTAGTATCTATCAATGATTTCATCTTTAATCCATTGGTTTCTCTGAGAATCTTCGATTTTATTGTGTTTCATCGATGCATTAATCAAATGATTATGCATATCAATAACTACATTACCTACAAGATTCATTACATACTCTACATTAGTAGCATCTTTGTTACGTGTAGGATTATCAAGATTTGTGATACGTTTACCATTACATGTATACACAGATGGATCGTTATTAGAGGTTGCTATAACTTGATTAATAGTAGCAACATCATTCGGAGCTATTCCTGCTGATATGTTAGATATTCTTCTATTTTTTCCATCATATAAGTTATTTATTTTATCTAAAACTATAGTTTGTTTCACAACAACACAATCATTATCATCTTTACCAGATTTTACATGGGTTAATCGTCTACCTCCACATATGAAGTTAACACCAGTAGCTGATAGTTGTGGCACTTGTGTTAAAATAACAGCATCATGTTCTTCCGTGCCTAAACTTATATTTGACAATCTTTTATTTTTTCCATCCCACTTGTTATTTTGTAGTTGTAGTAAGGTAAACTTTTCACTTCCTTGCACAAACTCATCACCTTTCTTTGACACCACCTGATTTTGTTTAACAAAAGCGGATGTTCCTTTCTTCAAGCTTTCATTCATTTGTCTCACAGTAGCAGCATCCGATGGAGTTGAACCATCTTTCAGATTGGACAACACTTTTCCATGACAATCAATAACAGCACCATTATATAAAATACAATTATCTTTAATGTATTTAATATTAACACCATCACTTTCTTCTTTAGGATATCCAATATCGTTTATAGTATATTTATAGAAGGAAAATCCATCTTTTTTCTTTTCTGGTATTACAGAATGCAAATAACGCTTATTGATTGTATCTGTATCCTCGGTTGGATCTGCTACATTAGTTATTTTATAATTTAAAGCATTGTACTTTTTTCCACTTTTAGTCTTTTCCAACAGTAAAGCGTATTCCATCGCAGATAGAAAACAGCCTTTATTAACAACATCTCCATTGTTGACTGGTTTTGCAACATTAATAACCCTGTGAGATTTTGCATCATACAGTTGGTTGTTGTCGAGTTTTAAACTTGTAGATGTTTCCTCCTTTACTGTTTTTAAATTTGTTGCATCTCCATCTTCTTCTGGATCCTTAACAAACTTTAAACGTTTATTATTTATGTTATAGTCACCTTCGGGTGTTTGCGGTAATCCACTTCTTTTTCTGTTTTCTCCAACTTGCACTCCTAACGCGGAGTATCGTCCGAACTTGTCGACGCTCATGTTAGAACTGACACATTATACGCCTGCAACTCTTATATATCCGCGGACAATTATACGATTATGCCGCGATTCCTGAGTTCGTCAATCAGAGCTACCCATTCATTATTTAAACCTGTATGACCGGCTCCCATGGCTTCATGCAATAGTCTCATTCTATCAACCAATTTATTGATGTCGTTGTAGTAAATCACATTCGTATTGTATAGATTTTTCATCAATCCTTTGCCAGATGTTGAAGTATCTCCTTTACTCTTTTTACCATGTTGTTCAAGAAGTGATAAATCCATAGGTGATAAAGATTTTCTTTTCAGTGGTTGTCTCACCGCTGGTGCAGTACGTAATGTTGGCAATTTTCGTGGAGGAAACAACTTTTTTATAACAATGTTATATTTTGTTGCACGTGAACGATTAATCATTGCATCCTTTAATTAGTTTCTTTTATGAGCGTTAGTATTTTGTAGAATCTCCTTAAAAACACTTAAATCTTTGGATGAATATCTTAATGGTATGTTTTTAAAAATTAATTCATAAAGTCCTTTTGTTCCTTTATATTTATGCTCACCAATAATGATGTAATCGTCTTGTGTTATTTCAAGCTTTGAATCGCCGATCTTTAATTCATTC
The DNA here is from genome assembly GCA_030545055.2 of Neoaliturus tenellus. NCBI lineage: Eukaryota > Metazoa > Arthropoda > Insecta > Hemiptera > Cicadellidae > Neoaliturus > Neoaliturus tenellus. The sequence continues at coordinate 139,500,084 of CM061531.1, read as the reverse complement.
CCATCAATTCTCGCTCCGTATACGTGTGATCTACTCAAATTCGGGTTTGATTTCATGTCATGTAGCATTTTCATTATATATTTTCTTCCAAGAGGTCCATGTTGTAATATATCGCTACTCAATTGAGTTAAATTTGGAATAGATTGTTCAGCTTCAGGTATTGGCTGTTCTTCTTCCTTTGCAACAATTGGTTCTTCTTCTTTTGTTTCTTCTTGCTCACTAGCACTTGTATATGAATCATCATCTTCTTCTTTTTTTAATGCTTGTACTTCTTGTTTAGAAACTGGTAGTAAAACATCTCCTTCATAACGAGGTTTACCAATAGTTTCTGATATCTGTTTTAAAGGTTCCGTAATAGGTTTAAATGTAGTCTCTAGAAATTCTTCTCTTTCACTTAAACCCATCCTCAATGCACGATTCTTCATCCTAATAGAATCACTGAGTGATTTTATTTCTTTCAATAGTTTTTCTTGATTCACCATGTTTACACTGTGAAGTTCAACGTGTAACTAGATGTAGCATCGGTAGTTCAACGCATAAATACAAATTTATCCAACCCTATACGATATCTACCATTTTTAATATCTTCTTCCTTCATAATAACGAGAAAGCCATATTTCTCATTCCATGCTTTGCCACACATCTCTTTAAATTTCTCAAATGCCATATCCGCATTTACATGATCATTATATATATGTTTTAAATTTGTTTCATCTTGCTTGAAGATGATCAACATATTTGCATTGTCTCTTATGAGTTGTTTAGGAATCTTACTGTATGTTTGACCAATATAAATGCTATCGATATTATGATGTCTTCCCATAGCGAAGTACTTTCTTATAGTGTCGTGATTTTCACAAGACACATCGTCAAAAATAAAAATAGAAAATGGTTTTGCTTCATTTGGTTGCATAATTGTTTCACTGGCATTAAACTTGTAGAAATTCACTTCAGGTACACTTGCAAGTACTTTATCCAATAATTGATATTTCGGTTGTTGCAATGATTTTGAAAAAATGTATATATTGTTAAAGCGCAATCCTTTAGGATTAGTTATAAGGTTAAAAACAACATTTGTTTTTCCACAATTTGAAGGACCAGTTATTAAACATCTTATCGTATTTGGTAGTAATTCACCATGTTTACCATGATTTAACTTATCATTGTCAACCGTCAATTCATCAATATTATTGATATTAAATCGATCTTTTTGTTGTACAATCTCCATCTTGTGTCAAGGTTAAACACACAATGAGCTATTAAATTACTATACCAAGTCTTTTGAAGGAATCCAAGAGTCTTCACTTTTATCGAATCCTAACCACCGGACTTTAACCATATCCTTTTTCCTTTGTAATACCTTTTCAACAAGATATACATCACCGACTGTTGATTTCAACAATTCATGTCCGTAGAATCCACCTTGAAGTAATTCACCCTTGTTATCCTTTAATAAGTAAGTTTCAGGTATAGTTGGTTGCACTTTATAAACTGTAAATACTTCATTAGTCCAATTTGGTAGATATCTTTTACTAAATACACCTTTGTATTTGCTTATACGAACTTTATCGTTGACTTTAAACTTTTTTGGTTGCAACTTTTCCAATTTAGGTGTCGTATTATTTCTGATGCGTTGTAATACAACCTTAGCATTTGCGCTGTTTACTTGGATAGGTTTCATTCCGATGGTACGATGATATTTGTTGTTATACTCTTTTATAAGTTGTGGTAATATGTCATACCACACGTATGATCCTCGTTTTGAAAATTGTTTGTACATCGCTCCTTTTAATGTTCTATTGAATCTTTCAATTATTGAAGCTTTAACTTCAGAATTTGTAGAATAATGATTTATTTGATATTTCTTCATTAAAGCTCCAAAGTCTTTATTAAAATATTCTTTTCCATCATCGGTCTGTAGATGTTTGATTTTGAATTTATTTCTTTGTATCGTTGTTTCCATAGCTTTTGTAACACTTTTACCAGTCTTATCCTTCAATGGTAAAGCGTCAGCTATTTTAGTAAAACAGTCTATAATTGTTAAAATATATTTGAAACCTTTGTTTAATTTACTGTGCGGTATCATTTCAATGAGATCAGCTTGATACAGATCATTCATTCCCTTAATAATTGTACTTCTTCTTGGAAATCTTCTTCTTGCTGGTTTATGTAGTTCATTTACAATCTTGTCCTTCACACTTTCCATCTTCAGGTGTTGCTTGCACATCGCTTGTAAAAATACTGATCCGTACAACAGTTCATTCTCTTTTATATAGTTTGAATATAGGTCAAGGCCATTTCATATTAGTGTAAAAAAGAGGGAACATGGCATTAGGCTTGCCATGTCCCCTCTTCTTTACGGAAAGGAAAAAAGGAAGAAGGCAGAGGACGAAGAATAGGTTTACTGGTCGATAGGGTTTAGAGAGTAATGTCCAAATGGCAGAGTTCTTATGTTGTCTTCAAGGATGTATCTCTTGTCATCCTTATAGCTCAATGCCGATTTGGTTTGCTTCACACTGAAAAGACGATGGTTGAAGCTTCTTATGGTGTTAAATGTTGCAGTTGTTTCAACATTTTCAAACAAACATCTTTTATAATGTTCAAACTGTACGTTCTTCTTCAGGAAAGAGGTTTTTATTCCTTTGGCTTTCTTCGTGACTTGATGTTCGTTCCTTTCGCTTATGTACAGTTGAAATGAATATAGTTTGGACATTAATGCTACAATTTCCATCATCGGCACACCATTTGTTTCATCTTTAAATTTTCCCAATACTTTCTTGTTTCTGTCGTAGTCGTAATTTGGATGGTCCTTGGGATAATCGGAAAAGTCGAAATCATCTTTATACATAAAAGTGCGTAGATCTTCGTACATGTCATTTGTTTTAATCCAGTAAATTAGTGCATCCGTATCCATATATGCAATACCAATGTTCTCTCTTCCATAATAGTTAACCATCTTCTTATAATGAAACTCGTACATGTGTGTTTTAGAAATATCCAAGATTGACATTCCTAGATACAAAGGACGATCCATTAGAACTGACTTCTTGTTCATGGAAATAACAACTAGATTTTCATTAATAATTACAGATGAACCAAAGTTTGGTTGTTGCACTAATTTCTGTACTTTTACTGGATCAGTTACCAATTTGATATCCTTATGTTTCCTTTTGTTTTCCAAAGTCTTGCCAAATATTGCGTTGTTCATTAGTTTGAAGAAATCTTTTTGAAAACTTGATGTAGCGGCGGCTCTTCTTCTTGTGTTGTTGTCAATGTACGGTTTTAACCAACAAGATTGAGAGAATTGTAGTACTCGATTAATTTTTGTAATTCTCAATCCCAAGTCTAAGGCCTGTTGTATCATCCAGTAGTGTCCAACATACCGAGACTTGTTGGTTAAAGTCATCAATAATTTTGGCCATCTTCCAGTTGGAGAAATTTCAGTCTTCGGAAGAAGTGGTAAATCATAATGTTCGTCGTGAAGATGTTCGGGATATTCAAAATCGACGTCGAATATGTAACCAGTTTCTCCATATTTCGGTATATCCATCATGTTTCCAATTGATTCTGGGTCTATCCATTTGAAATTATCATATGGAAGGGGATTCGACATTGCCCATCCGTATAAGTTATTTGCATCAAAATAACCCAGGAATGTTGTTGGTTTTGATGCATCATAATCGGGCAAATATTTATTGTTCGCCTTGACATGACGTGTTACACTTTGCGTCAATCCTCCTCGAACTCCTGATTCTAACATCAACACCATATCTATATCTGTAAGAAGTTGTATTTTACAATTTGTTTCTTTTAACATGGCTTGCCACGCTAGTCCAGGCGAAGTGTACGAATGAAGAGGGTCTAATCCATATGACGCAAAACATGTATTTCTAAATTCTTCCATCACATCACATAATAAAGTCACATCTAATTTAACGTAGAAATCTGAATATTCCCCCAATGTTCTAAATCCTAATTCGTTCCATACTTTGCATGCATGATCATAATCCTCTTGAGATATATCCATGTCGTACAGTTTACTTTTAAATTCTTCTTTTGGAGGTAGTGATGTTTCATTAAATCTTTCTAAACTGTCTATGTAATCATATGGGAAAACACCTTTTCGAAGTACCAGATCCAGTTTGTCGTTATTTACAATCTTCTTTGTTTCGATTAAATCTTGTTTCCTTAGGTTTTCAGAAAGTTTAGACAAACTCGACGGCAAAAATCGGTAGGAGTCCAAGAATCTTAGTTTGACATTTCCAACTTCTTTGGAAAAACTTATGAACTTCTCTGAAGTTTCGGCTAACACATCGATTTTACCGTCGTCTCTTCCTAATTCAGGTATTATAAAATGAGCGTCGTACCCACTAAGATTATGCAGAACCACAGGGATAAATAGTGGTAAACGATAGCTCAAGTTGCATTTATTACAAGCAGCACCCCTGTAATATCCTGTGAGGTGGTCGTGATCTTTAACTTTATAATTCTCAATAGTAAAATCATTTTTGCACAAGAAACAGTGAGTCGCATTTTCATGTTGAATTTCTTCTTCTTCGTCCATCGGTTTCATTGGTACAATATTTGTATATAATCTTTGTGTATTTCCAGCTATTGAATATAGGTGATCAAGAAATATTTTTTCCGCATTTTCACCACGATATACTAGAGGTTCTGAAGTTAATCCATATCTGTTTAAATGTTCTTCTGATAATGTTGATTTGACCATTAAACAAAAACTGTTTGGTTTGTGCATTTGATACTTTACACTTTTTCTTGCTTCACAATTTTCATCTTCAACTGGAACAAGTGTTGATTCAAAATCCGCATACACAACTAAAGGGATACGGTATTGATGATGAACCTTTTCAAATGTAACGAATGCTCTGTTTTCCGAAGGTAAATTAATCTTTGCTTCATAATTATTGTTACATAATCTTTTGTGTTCTTGTAACCATTCTCTTCCTTGTCTTCCTTCTCGTTGAAAATTAAAACATCTCTTACAAATCAACTTTTTGTTTCGATTTTTTGAAAGTTGCTTATTAACAAGACGATCGAATTGCTTTATGTACACATAGTGAGACACATCTCCTCGCGTTAGTAGTAGTAAATCCGTATGATCTGGTAGCTCTTCTTTTGCAATACGTAAAGGATACACTTTGTTTGAACTATCTAATGCAAAAACATTAATAGACGTGCCGGGATTTTTCTTTTCAAATTTTGATATATCTTTCGTAGAAACGGGATATGTTATTCCTTGAAAATTGTACCTGTGTCTTGCGTCTTCATATTCTTGGTTGGGTCTACATGGATTTTGTGATACAAACTTTGTCGTCATAGCATAGCGAAAACATTCATTATCTTCATTTTGAACATTAATACAAGATTTTGTATTTTCAATTATTTTTGGCAAAGGAATGTAACTAGATCCCATTAGTCCATATCCGTGTTTGTGAACTCTTATATCTAATACTTCAATACTTGTAAGACTCCATCCGGATCCTCTTCCTTCGTGTTCCTGAAGTTTAGTTAATATTTCTTCTATACAATTCTCGACTATTGAATCAATGTTTGAACTTTCCATGATGGTTCGGTTTTTTGTTATGAATCCTCTTGGTGATAATTCTTCTTGTGCATTTATAAACATAGCTTCTAGTAGTAAACCAAATCTAAGAAAGTTCAATCTTTTCAATTCTTCTTTTAAAGTTTTACTTACGATTAGTTTTGCTTCTCTAATAAATTCTTCTAAGTTCAAGTTTTCATTTTGAATCTTATGATGCATTACTACTTTACCGGGTAAAGCAAATACTTGTAGATTCGGTAAAGTAGTTGAAGATGTTGCTGTTATTTCTTCTTGTTCTTCTTGTTCTTCTTGTTGTTCTTGATCTTCTTCTGTGTTGTTGTGAATTAGTTCTTTATGTATATCTAGTAGAATTTCATCGTGAAACGATTCCGAACATTTATCGCAATGATACATGTTGACGATGTTTACTCTTCGAAATTTCGCCGAGAAATGAAATGGGCTCTGACGGTCCCGCTTTTATAACGGTTCCCCCACCACTATTTCATCATCATCATCATCCTCTTCTTCTTCTTCACTATCCGAGGAAAACAAACGTCTTGGACGAAACATTAATCTTCTACTAACTGATTGTTCATTTGTGTTCTCTATTCTAGTTGGGGTTTCAGTATGTACTTCTTCATATTCAAACGATGATGAAGATTCTGACATTACTACATCCATATCCAAATTTTCATTCTCCACATCATTTACACTTCCTACTTCTGATGTTGTTGGATCTACATCCATATCATTTACACTTTCTACTTCTGATGTTTCACTGTTATTATCATCTTCTTCCATATTAAAATCGTCTAGTTGAATTTTATACAATATTTCAATAAGAGGTTTCCTTGGATAATCGGTGTTGTCCACAGGAGCCATTTCAAGTAAATGAGGAATAACTCTTTGTGATTCGGCTTATATGATATTTTGATAAGTATGTCAAGGTCATTTTAGATTAAGCGAGAACTGGGAATAGATCACTAAGCGGCATGTTATTTCATTACCACAAAGTGATCTATTCCCCATTCTCTAAGAAGTGTTCAATCAATAACCAAAGTCCAAATCCATTTCCTTTTTTTTTTTGTTTAATTTGAATCTTTTGTTACATAGTTTATTGGTTGACTGTTTGAAATTTCAATGTGTCGTCTTATTATTTGTTCCAATTCTTCTATTTTTGCTTGTTTTATCATTAGTTCTGTATGTAACTCATTAATGTAATCAGCTGCTTTATCCACCGTTCTTGTTCGTATTTCACCTAACATAACACCAGGAATCAATCTCTGTAGTCTGTAAAACTTAAACTTTATTCTAGACTCTCTTGCCTTAGCCATTTCCCGAAGCCTTTGTTTCTTATTGTCTTTACTTGTAGTCAAGTCCATACTCGTGACAAGTTCGCTTTCAGAATAATTCGACTATAGTACACTCGTCTTTTATACACTTTCCCCCACCACTTTCAATTTCCCCCACCCTACTAATATAGGTCAAGGTCATATGGTATTAACGCGAGAACGAGGAATAGAGCACTAAGTGGCATGTTAGTCCATTACCACAAAGTGATCTATTCCTCGCTCTCTATTCTACATCTAATTTTTTTGGGTTTTTGTTATTTTTATCTTTTTTTTTTTTTTGGTTTTTCTGGGGGAATGAGTGTTTGAATATTACTTGGTAGAATGTCCATTTTTCTTCTTCAAATCTTCAATAGTTTCCAACAATTGTAACAAATATGCGTTAGTTTTTTCTAAAGTTTTCAGTCTGCTACATCCAACTTGAATGGAAGGCACTATTAGTTGCAATTTTGCAAATTCTATCTTTTCTTTCTTGCACCTTTCTCTCATTTTTAGGTTTTTCCTTAGTCTTGCCGAAGATGGTGTTATAGGCTCGTACATACAATCTGGATATGGTTTTGACATTTTTAACACTGATGTTGAAGTACAATGAGATACTTGCGGCCGTTGAGCTTGATAATAATTTGTTGTTGGAGTATTGCAATACATCTTCGGTTCTAAGTTTTGGTGGCAATCTGTAGTTGAAAGTACTGGTGTTGCAGAAGGATCAGTCATCTTTCACTGTTGTCGTACAGAGTGAACTCTTTTTTTAAGTTTTACTTCTTTTATCACATTTCCCCCACCACCGACTTATAAATTCTTCCCCCCACCATAATTATTTATACTTGTTTTTCCACATTTCAAATTTTATACCATACTTCCAATGTGACATCTGCGTCTTCCTCTTTCAAGTATTTGACAAATTCAGGACTCCTCGACGATACATTCGGTCTGTTTAGATAGCTCATCACCTTGTGATGGCTTTCCTCATTTTCTATGTAACAATAAACTTGCATTAACTTGTTTTCTTCTTCTTTCGATGATATGAAATTTGCAACAGAGGTCCACTCTTCATATTTAATCTTGAAATGACGCACTTCGAATTCCATGATGTTTCTTACAATGCCGCAACAATAATAAAACTCTCTTCAAACAACCTGCGTATATACACGTTCCCCCACCTAGTTATAACCCCCCACTCTTTTCTCCCTCTCCTTTATATGTGGAAGGGGTATTATGGTTTGAATGCACGATACTTAATAAATTCAAACAAACACTGTGCACAAATGTCGCAGGTGTTATTACATGTTTCGAATTTCATTATTTGACCTTTTACAAGATGAACTAACCTACCTCCATCATCTTGGAATTGTTCAAAATCTAAAACAGACGCTTTTCCACAATCATGACACATTTTTGTACCATCTTTAAAAGTATAAGCAAGATAGATAGCAAATCCATAATTGTCTCTTTTAAATTCAATGAGCATTTCACGAATTGCTTTAGGTATTTTACACTCATTTGATCTCATAATATAATGGTAAAGAAACCCATTATTGATAATTTCTTGTAAACACAGAACCAACAACCTATCCATCGTGTTAGACTTATACTGATAGTTACATCTTAAACCTCTTTCTTATATGATTTTCCCCCCACCACTTTTATATAGGTCAAGGTCATTGTATATCAAGCGAGAACTGGGAATAGATCACTAAGTAGCATGTTATTCCATTACCACAAAGTGATCTATTCCCCATTCTCTAAGAAGATTGTTGATAATTTAGATTCCTAATATTTCTTTTCCTTCTTCTTCACCTTTTTGAACTGTAGTATTACCAGACATGTGTGATATTAGTTTCTTCATTTCTCGATTTTCCATTTCCACTTTCTTCAATTTTAAATCTCTTGCTTCGATTTGTAGTTTTAAATACTTGATGTAACTTCCAGCCCAGTGTAGGGTTTTCAATTTTGGTGCTCCCATTGCAATTCCAGGTATTTGAAATTGTAGTCGATTGAACTCCATGTTCATATCTTGTCGGTGTTGTTTTTCCTTTTCTAGTCTTTTCAATCTTTGATTCTCCCTTAACAAAGAAGTTGGATCACAAGGAATATGACGAAACATTTTGGTCAACGATATCTCGAAGAATAAGCTTCTACGCAGAAAACCAACACATTTATGCACTCCCCCCTCCAACTTTAGGCTAGTGGTGGGGAGAATTACATTAATTTAATACTTATTTCCACCGTTACACTTGCTCCATTTTCAAAAAGGTATCTGTAAAATGGTTCTGGATACTGGTATATTTCACGTCCTATATTTTCCTTAAGAAAGTTGAAAGCTATTCTTTTCGAATAGTCATTATGATATACTTCTCTTAAATTAACAAGAATTCCATCTTCCAGAAATTTCACTTGAATCATTGGTATTTTGCTTACATCATCTTTGTCTATCAGAGGTAGCCTGTAGGTGAACGTATTTGGTGGTAAACGTAAGGTTCTATCAAGTCGAGAACAGAATATTTTGAACAGTTTTTGATCATTGATTGCAATCTCATGAATACCTATCATTTTATAGTACGAAGGTTCAAAAGGTACAGCACGAAACGTTTTTACTAGACAGTTACTCGAAGAAGGTTCTGTAGGTGCGTTAGGATTGAACATTTTTAGTCGACAGTTTCCTGACGAATAAGCTTCTACGCAAATAACCAACACATTTATGAACATTCCCCCACCAACTTTAAGCTAGTGGTGGGGAGAATTTTCCCCCACCACTTCTTCAGAATTAATAGCTTCAATTTGAATTACAACAAATATATTTGACGCAAATTCCCATAAAACTGAATATGAAACAGTTTCTTCCACATCTTGAGATTCATTTTGTGTTTCAACCATTTCCATCATTGAAGGTTCTTGATCAATTTCTGTTACTTCCATCGCTTCTTCTACAGGATTTTGTATTGTGTCGGTTGTTTCAACTTCATCTTCTTCTTGAACTAACGTAATATTTCGTTGTCTCACAATTTCAATTAATTGTATAAAAGAATTATCTCTAGGAGACATTATTAACCATACATGTAGCTCCAACAAATGCTGACTTACTAATGACAAAACTCTCAATTTATAAGACTTGTTTGAATAATAAAGTGGGGGAACTACCTTAGTCCAATTCGGATTCGGATTCAGAAGACAATAAAGGTGATATGGGTGAATCCAACGATGAATCTAATATAAATGTATCAATAGCTTCCTTAACTATATCTTCGTCACTATCGTTTATCATTTCTTCAAAAAGTTCTTGTTCAAACTGTACCATTTCTTCTTCCATCGTGGAATCATTATCAGTTTCGTTATAATTTTCCTCTGTATTGTCTTCTTCCATTTCATTTGTATTAATATAAACATTTTTAACTTCAAAATAATTAACAAATGGAGTATCTTTAGACAACACATTTGTTCACCACTTCTTTTACCTCGAATAACAAACTATGTATCGCTTACTTAGTCTTATATACTTCTACCCCCACTTTTTTTGCACAACGTGAAGGAAGGTGGGGAGAGGATTTTGTAGCTATTCTTCTCTATCTAGGTTATATTTCATTGCTAGCACATCTACTATAATTTTCTGCTTTTCAACTTCATCACGAATAAATATTGTCCAGGGAAATAGTTCATTAATATTGTTGATTGTTACTTTTATATCATACAAAAAATCAATATGTCTTAGTAATGAAACAATAACAATAACTCCTATCCCATTGTTTGCCATAATTGTTTCTTCAATTTTAATACGCAAGTTTGTTATCAAACTCCATATATTAATATCATTGGCTATAAAACCATCAAGTCTAGTACTCATCTTGACGGTGCAAGTACAGACTAAAAACCTGGAGGTTCATAGTCCGCCTTTTATTAGTTTTAAAAATGGGGAAGGGGAAGGAATAAGGATTGGGAGGGGATAGGGTGGGGGTGAGGGAAGGGTAATGTGGTTATTAGACCACTTGTGCGACAAAGTAGCCACCAATGCTAACTTCGAGCTCATAACACTTCATAACATCATCCTGCCAAGTCAACATACGTTCTCTAGTATTTGGTGTTACACAGAAGAACCTACTGTCATTATACACAATAGCTGAACCAATTATAACATTGAATCCTAAATTTAGCCATTTGTGTGCTTCCGTAATAAATCTTTCTATTGTATCAAAAGGAAATTGTTCATCGATGTAGATTGGTCTCATTTGTTCATCAAGTTCAATTACATCTTCATCTTCACTGTCACTGCTACTATCATTTTCATTGTCACTGCTACTATCATAATAATCTATCACATCTTCTTCAGGCTGTTGGAAAACATCAGCAATTTCGGAAGGATTGAAGTTTTCACTATGGTGAGGAAGCATTTTAAAGCAAATAATAACGGCAGAGACGAAACAACAAGTGTGGCGCGTGAAAGCAGAATGAAGGAGTGAACAAAGCTTGCTTCGCTTTTATAACGATATGCTAATGAGAGGGGTAAGAGGTGACCCGGGAGGTGGGGAAAAAGGAAGGAGAGGGGATATTTATTTTAAATAATTTGCATAACGTTTGACTAAAATAAGATAACCAAATTCTTCTTTTACTAAAATGTTCGTCTTACATAGACCTTTTCAATGATGTATCGCTTGTCGTAATCGATCAAACCATTATCGAGTTATAGCCATTTGAATTTTCGGGGGGGGGGGATTTAATCTCCATTTTTTATGGGGGGGGGGTCCGCTTGGGTGCTCATGCGGAACTGATCTTCTCACGAGATAGTCGTGTGATAATGAAGACAAATGTTCATCGTGCCGCGACCACTAATTAACTCGCATTTGCCGTGTTCATATCTTTCCTACTCATTATATATACGTTTCCTACTTCATTATTTCAAGACTAATTAACTTGCAAAACAACAGTCTCTGTCTTTGAATGCTGATGAGATTTCATTAGGAACCATTCTTTGCACGCTATATGAAGCTACACTGGCTATGCAAGTCAGAGCGGTCATATAACTGTACAACAACCTCTGAAAAGTAGGTCACGAGACTTAGAGTGTTAAAAAATAATGGGGGAGAAACACAACGCTATAACGCATTGTGTTTCTCCCCCATTATTTTTTAGCAAAATTTGGAAAATCTATGTGAATTTACTGTTTACGTCCCCACCTTGTAATACGATCCTTTTTATCCCTGAGGAGAAAGTCTTGAGAACTTAAATTGTTAAGTCTCTTCTCTTTACACAAATTGTCAGGAACTTTAATTTTATATTTATTGCCGTTACATTTTGCCAATATGTGTTGGTGGTCAACAACACTTAGAAAAAAATATCTCAAACCTTTCTTAAGCCTCTCTCCTCTGACGGATATTATTTCAGGATCGTCTTCAACAGTGGGGATTTCTGTCAGTTGTGGTTCGGAAAGATGTTTTACGATATGTACACGGCAGAAATGTTCGTTCTTAACACATTTCCTACCACAAGCTGATCCTTTCTTAATTCCCCTAGCGAGCACTTCAGGGCAAGTAGTGGGACGGCTAAATGCCCTACGACGCTCTTCTTTTAATAATTGGAAACGCTCTGAAGGAGCAGACTTAGGAGATTTATTTTTAGGATAGGCGTGATCTTTAGGAATAGTAAGTGGTGGGGTAGGAGGCAATGGTGACAGTGGAATGACAGGTGTACTAAGACAATGAAGCAAGGTTTCAAATGAAGGGGTATTAGGACGAGGAGCTGGCTTCTGCGGTGGTGGCATGTTAGTTGAAGGCGGTGTGGAGTCATTTGAAGACGAAGGCGGTGAAAATATGCTGCGACGTATGGTATTGTTGGCCGGGGGAAGAGGAGCTCCAGAAGTTGAAGGTTTCGAGTCTAGTTGCTTCTTATACCAATCGGGAGCATTTTTCAAGCGAAGAGTTTTCTTGACTGGAGTTGAAGCCGTAGTAGAAGTAGAAGTTGAACTTGTAATAGAAGAGCAGGCTGTAGTGGAAGTTGTAGTCGGCAGGGATGACATCGTGGTAGTTCTGTTCGCAGTTCGCAGCTTAACGTCTGGAATCAGAATGAAACGTTAGCCGTGGTCGATGCGTCTTTTATAACGGTATGCTAATGAGAAGGGTTAACAACCGTTAGGTGGGGGAAGGTGGGAGAGAAGGAAAGAGAGGGGGTATTTATTTCAAATAATTCGCATAACTTTTGACTAAAATAAGATAACTAAATTCTTCTTTGACTAAAATGTTCGTCTTACATAGACCTTTTCAATGATGTATCGCTTGTCCTAATCCGTTAATCCATTATCGAGTTATAGACATTTTAATTTTTCCGGGGGGGGGGGGGTTCCGCTTGAGTGGACACGGGGGGGGGGGGGTCGGTCATTGACCCTTCCGAAAGTGGGTCAAGGTCATTTAAGACTTATAAAGAACCAAGGTGATGGGAACAGTAGTAACTGTTCCCACCACCCTGTTTGCCTAACGGTTCCCACTCCCAACCCACTAGTTACGTTCTGCGAGGGACATCGACGCAATTTTGTTTGGCCCGTCCGGGTCCATCCGTAACGGGCCGGTCCGGGTCCATCCGTAACCGTGAATTCGAAGGGAAACTGGAACAGCTAATGCAGAAACGCAACTCTAACACCCACCCAACTAATCCCACCCATCATATTCCTAAACAAAATGCAAAAACCTAGTCCGCAATTTGCGGATGTCCCACCCCTTCTAAGTGAAGTTCAACGGAACTTCTGAATTTACAGTTAATCTACCCCCTATCATCTAGCTGAAAGGCAAAACAACAACATTAATTATAAATACCAACACTTAAAACTAACAACACATCATTATTAAATATCAAATAATTCAACACAACCAAATACCATCATTATTCTTAAAATTAATACACCTTTAACGCTAAACACAACTTATAACTAACATCGCAATGCGCAAATAAATTCTTAAATTAAGTGCAACTTACAACTAATATTTACACACACACACACATACCACATTGCATTAAAGAACGCAACGTAGTATAAGAAGTTCAAATATATATAGGCCTACTATATATTTGAACCTCTTACCGAGTCGCCAACGACTTTTCGCTATGAAAACTCGTTGACGACTGACGCGAAAATCGGGCTCGTATCGCTCCTCGGGTTTTCGAGTGGTGGGGGTAATTAATGCAGTGGTGGGGAAATTGTTTCACTCCAGTACGGTCTTCAATCCACTCCAGTTCGCAGCAGTGTAAAAATGAAACGAAGGAGTGGGGGTGGCGCATGCGCAGCGACGTAAAATCCAAGGTTTGAGGTTAGAACTTTCCGTGCACAGTAGAGCTAAATTGAGTAATACAGGACTCGGCGCATGCGCAATAGCGAGGAGTGATTCCGATCCGGAGAACTCGTTGCATTCGCAGCAGCGCTAAAGTGAGTAATACAGACTAGGCGCATTCGCAGTAGCGCTAAAGTGAGTAATACATGACTAGGCGCCGTAGCGTGAAGTTGGCTCACTCCAGTACAAGTTATAGCAGCATAAAAATGAAACAAAGGAGTGGGAGCGGCGCATGCGCAGTGACGTAAAACCAAGGTTTGAGGTTAGAATTTTCCATGGTGGCTGCCATGTTTAATTCTGTTTCATTCAAACAATAGTAGTTCATGGCTGGCATGGGATGTGAAGTGTGGTAATTAGATGGGGTTAGCAACCGGTCGTGACCGGCCATTGACCGGTCATCGACCCGGCGGGGTTCCGCTTGAGTGACCACCGGGGGGGGGGAGGGGGGGGTTTAATCTCCATTTTTTATGGGGGGGGGGGTTCCGCTTCATTAGTCACGGGGGGGGGGGTTCCGCTTGAGTGAACACGGGAGGTTCCACTTGGGCGCTCATGCGGAACTGATCTTCTCACGCGATAACCATTATAAAAGGAGATTGTTCATCGCGCCGTGACCATTAATTAACTCGCATTTGTGGTGTTCGCATCCTTCCTACTCATTATATATACGTTTCGCCAACTTCATTATACAAGTCTAATTGCTACTAACCTGAAATTTCATTTACATTAGCACATGTCGTCCTGTTTGAATAACCTTCGCGTGCTCGACGTTATATCTCATTCATTTGTCTTGTTCTCACTTCTACACGTCTGACATACTTCTTGTGATGGATACGCAATGTTTGAAATTGAAACTTTTGCGGACACAACATATATTACGAAATAATTACAAACCATCGGTTTCAAAGACTAAAACAAATTTAACAAAAGTGAGGAAGAAATTAAGTTTTAACCCGTTATACTCTGTTAGAACTTCGCAGGTTCACGTTGATGATAATGTTATTCACAACATTTTGCGTTCGATGTTACGTTTCCACAACTTCGAACTTGTTACACCTATCGACTGTGTTCAGCAGGTTTTCATATTTTACCCCCACCCTTCTTTATATAAGTGCGCTCACGACAATTCCTGTTTCATTCTTCTATACGCTCTTCGACCGACAACTACTCCGCTCTAAATTACACACTACAAGAAGATGGATACAAACCAAGAACAAGTACAAGTTCACGAAATATCGTCTACTACCCACCCGAGAGAGAATCCTCCAAGAACTTCGCCTTCACCGAATCCACAGAACCCCGTCCAAGTTTCGGATGTATCTTCGACGGCGAGGAATGATCTTGAAGCTATTCTTCGGTCGCTCGTCGGTTTCGACTGACCTGTACGACGATCGATGTTAAACTGAACTCTTAGAAGTTCAGTTTTTTTTTTAAAACTTCCTCCGGATGACCTTGAAGCAATTATCCCCTCTCCCTTTTCAACTAACTTCTACTTTTGTTCAACTGTTGAATTTCAGTTTTGAACTAACTTTTAATTTATGCGATGTTTTAGTTGAACCCGGTTAATTTATGCGCGCATTTAGTTCACTCCCAAATTGTTGAATTTCAGTTTTGAACTAACTTTTAATTTATGCGCAAATCTACTTCAACCGCTCACCCCACCTCCTCACCCCTCATTTAATATACGACCGGAAGCTATGTGCCCCGGCACGTGGCTTCCGGGGCAGCTGACCTGAGCCAGAAGTAACCAAATCTAACTACTAAATGTAAACTACGCAAAAAACTGATTTATAAAGCAGCAAATCAGTTTAGGAGCGACGCTCGCCCCTGTATCCGGGCAGCGGCGCAGCGTCGCAAACTTGATTGGCAAACATAATCAATGGGCGACAATTAAGTAACGGCGAACAAAACTTGGACTAACGATCGAACAATTGGATTGGGCAAGGCAATCAGTTGAAATTGTAATGTGACATATTTTTCGATACAATCTATTTAATTAGATCCCCCACCCTTGAAACGCGGATCTGTGCAAATTATATCGATTTAATGTGCAACGCTGTATAGATTACTGGTGAGGTTTGTAATTACATGGGCTAATTAAAAAATATTTATTGATGCTTAACTGGAACTAGGGTAATACGATCGTTAGTTTGCAAAAATGTAAATTTTGCCTCATTAATCATTAAAATTAGAAAAATAAACCTTTATTGTTAACTAGAAGCAAAGCCCGTTGTGGTTAAATACAACGGTCTCTAGAAAAACTGTATCTATACTGTATGCTATTTCCGGTGAAATAAAGAAAACAATTGTAGTATTTATTTTCAATATTGAAATTCTATTTAAGAAGAAAATTATTTTCTATTAGATACAAAAATCTAATAAAAAATTCAAACGCAACGGTAAGGTATTTATTTACAATATTTCTTTGTATACAACATTCTTTGTAAATACTTTATCTGAGTTTTTTAACAATCTTCCTTAATCTTTGCAAGGGATACTTTTAATTTTAATGTCATCGAACCTACTTACCCTAGATAATGCAACATAAAATTGTCCGTGGCTAAATACTGGTGCTGGTAGGTAGACACCAACTTTCTCCAATGTCTGGCCTTGTGCTTTATTAATTGTAATGGCAAAGGCTAATTTTATCGGAAATTGTCGTTTTTTTAAAACAAATGGCAAATCTGTGTCCGTCTGTGCTAAATCAATCCTTGGAATGAACACAATTTCACCTGCTGAAGATCCCGTTACAACTTCTGCAATTATTAAATTCAGCTTTAGATCTTTAAAAATTAATCGTGTGCCGTTACATAACCCCCTTTTGTGTTAAGATTTCTTAGTAACATTATAACACCTCCAATCTTTAAATTTAATTGATGTATTGGCATTCTTAATGGTGATTGTTGATTTAAAAACTCTATCGGGTAATGTCACATTTTTCACATTTCACATTTTTGAGTAAATATACATAGATGAAGCTTTCCGACAACACATAAAAGATTATTAAAATCGGTCCAGTACTCTAGATTTAGCTGTACAAAGTTTAATAAATATATCTCTACCACAGTATTTTTTCAACGCAAACAAATTGGTAGTAGCTTTGGTTTTTTGTAAATAACTTTTTAACGACGAGGAAATGGAACAAAGTGGATTAGTGATTTTTTGAAAGAGAATTAAATTTCCTACAATTTAAAATTAAGCATTTCTTGAACAAACACAATAAATGCAGCAAAAAATTGCTTTCAAGTAAGGGATTCGTAAAACCCCGTTCTCAATGTATTTTTTTTATAAAAACATGTTTTTTTATTTTTTCACTATAAAAACTAAAAAATATCAATCTTTCATATTTTTTGGCAAATATACAGGATGAAAGCTTTCCAAAGACATCTTAAAAATTAAAATCGGTCCAGTGGAACTCCAGATTCCATTGCCCCAAGATTTTCAAAACTGAATTTTCAACGCAAATAAATTGGTAGTAGCTTTGGTTTTTTGTAAATAACTTATAAACGGTGAGGAAATCAACCAAAGTGGAAGGTGATTTTCTGAAAGAATATTAAATTTCCTACAAATTACTTTCAAGAATTTCTTGAACAACCACAATAAATGCAGCCAAAAATTGCTTTCAAATAGGAAATTCGTAAAACCCCGTCTACAGGATGAGAGCTTTCCAACGACATCTTAATAATTATAATCGGTCCAGTGGAACTCCAGAATCAATTCTGCCAAGATTTTCAAAACTGAATCAAAAATTCAATTCAAAAATCAATTGTTTTATAAGAATAGATTACAGCATTAGTTGACATAGCTTATCTGCAGGGTGATTGGAAAGTTTAAAAATTAGTTCTATAAGTAACCGATATAACAACTAAAATAGATTAATTAAAACATAATTTTAGCGTTTTAATATTACATAAAACCCCACACATATCAAGATACCTGGGGAAACCACTTTGGTTGGGTACGCCGATGATGTTGCAGTTCTCATTGCTGCCCGCAACGATGAGCTGGCCCAACTAAAGTTGAACAAAGTCATGCGTGTGGTCAACACCTCGGGGTTATGGTGGACACCAAGTTAAGCTGGAGGGATCTGATCTTCCATTCGGCGGACAAGGCCGCTAATGTAGTCACTTACCTTAGTAGGCTGATGGCCAATGTTGGAGGTCCCCGATCAGCAGAAGACGTCTGTTGATGTCCGCGGTCCAGTCCATGCTTCTTTATGGAGCGGAGGTGTGGGCAGACGCTCTAGATAAAGAGTTCTAGAGGTTGCGACTCGCCCGGGTTCAGCGTCAAGCGCCACTCCGGGTGTGTTCCGCCTACCGGACAGTGTCCGAGCCTGCCGTCGTGGTGGTCGCTGGAGTCATCCCTGTCAATTATTGTCAGCAGAACTTGCTAATTTAGGCCTAGCCTGATGTAATGTGACAAACAATCCCAGGCTAGATTCCTAAATTGTAGAGGAGGTTTTATAGTGGGTATACCCGTTTTTTTATTTTTATGGGAGCCCCACACAACAGGCTGGCCCCCTGTGTACGTAATGTATTTCCCCTTCCTCTACCTAAAAAAATGACACACACTCATCAGATTTATTCCTAAGTAAACACCATAGTATTTTCCATGCGTTTGCGTTACCTCATTCACTTATACATTTAAGCGTGATTGAAATTTTCAGAATTAATCGATAGGACGAATATTTTATAAATTTTTTCTTGTACGACCTCACATAATATAATTTTTATGAAGACCAACACACTTCATGACTTAACATTCTACAGATGCTTGAACATTTCTCACTAATTTATAAGAATAGTTGTTTCAAAGACGTTACACAAACGTATATAATACCAGCTATCATGGTGAGGTTTTATTCATTTTAAAGAGCTTTTAAGTATCGGCATGACAGTAAAAATATTTCGAATGCAAAAATGTTTTCGTTTTCGTTGTGTCACTTTTTACTTAAATTGATTTTTTAACATTCAGTGACTTTTAGCTGGATTCAGGGTATTAAACATCACAAACGATAGGACGAATGTCATATTTGTTGAAACTGGTTTTATACAATTTTTATTCTTCTAGTCATAGTGTACAAAATTACTTTAGAAATAGAAAAATACTAAACTAAATTAGAAGAAGGCGCCTCAACCAAGCAGTGTGTTAACTTTTTCTTTTACACTGTGCAATTTGTCCAGTTGTTTATTGCTCACTGTTAACATACTGTAAAATACAAAAAGTTAAATAATCAGAATAGTGTAGAGTTATAAACTGAATAAATGGTTCGTAAGAATCACAGATATTCTTTCCATTAGCTTCCTTATTTATACATTCGGTAAAAAAAGTTTTTGCTCAAAACTATGCATGCTCGACAAATAGAGCGATTTTTCAACAAACATAAAAAAATGTAAATACGAAATTTAACTACAAATTTAAGTATTTAAAACCGTTTTACGGAAGAAGGTCTTATCAGATAGGACCCCCAAGTCTGAAGTCCCAAATATTAGCTTTTAACTGAGTTATTAAAATAAAACAAAAATTTACTTTAGAATTATTAAGAAATAGACAAAATATCGGACTAAAGGATTACATTGAAAATATACATGTATATTGAATTATTGAACTGAGGAATCCGCACTACTGCTCTTTTAATGTTTTATGGTTGCCAATGGTGAGCATGGAAAAATGAACATACTGTATATAGGAACAATGTAGTATCGTGATCATCTAAGTTAAATGAAGTGCACTAAATATTGGTGTTATCTGTTACAGGCCAGTTGCCATGGAGTAGTGCGTCTTGCCTCACCATCACAGGTTAGTGATGTTTACTGTCAAGACATGTAAATTCACCTTTCTTAAGTCTGAATCATTTATAAATTGATACATTAAAACCCACTTTGATTCGTTAACACCTGTGTGTATATATTCAGTTTGTTACATTGACTACTTTTACCAGGAAACAACAAAACCACGAAAACTCATAACAGCTTTTATGTTTATACACTATTTTCTCTTAGTTAATCATTACCATCACAGAAAGAAAAGTTTTGTTGAGTCAACCAAAACGTTTGATTAAATAGGCGCCAAATAGATAATTTCTTTGATTTTAACTTCTTCAGCAGTTTTTTTGACTTTCCAACAAAACTAATTTATTTAATCAAATAGTGGAATAGTTAAACTAACAAAGTTTTAGTTAAACCAACAAAAAATGATTAAATTATAGTTCTTAGGTCAAATGATTTAACAAAATAATTTTTTTGGATTCAACCAAACAGTTTTCTCTTTAAAGCCTTACGTTTTTATGACATTGGATAGAAAAAATAACCTTTACAAGTAGTAAACTACTGTATTAATGTCAATATATTTATATTTCTTATTTAAACTACTTATTATAGCAAATGCACATGAATCAGAGCAGAAAAACAACAAACCGAGCGATAAGCAGGGTAATGAGATAAAAAGATAATGAACTATAGGTAATTTTTTTAAACTTGATCCTTCTTGAGAATATTTGGACGGGGGATAATTTAACCTGTAAACAAAACATTTTTTACTTGTGACAAACGTTTTTGAAGAGAAGGTCTCTTTAAATAACGTTTTCATTAACTTATAACCTGTTTCAGTGACTCCCAGACAGCTGTATTATTTTAAAGCCAACCTTATGCCCTGTTAAAAAGTAACAGTTCTAATATATAACTGCTTAAATTAACTTTTAAAAAGAATATTACAAAACAGATACACAAAAGGTTGTGATGTAAAATTACCACCTGGCATGCAACAGTGAATTAAATCAAAACCAACAAAAATCAAAAGGCTTCAGCCAATGAAATATTAGCAAGTGTAGCAACAGACCCCTCTCACCACTATTTCTGTCCCATCCTACAGAGGATCAAGTTTTAAAAATGGGCTGTATACCAAACATGCCGTTCTTTGCTTGTTCATGATAAATACCTCTTAGTAACAATATTCATCAAAAAATTAACTGATACAGTAAAAATTTGTCTTATTCATAGTTAAGGGCCGGATTTCCAGAATAAAACTCGCGAAAAAGAAATTCAAAGGAAGTGCTTGATTTTATTATTATTATGTCCCACGAACGTTTACGGGATATTTTGGAGACAACCCTTTCAAACTAAAATACATTACATTGGATAAAACAATAATTTATATGAACTTGAACATGTATGGATGGAAATAATTGTTTGAAAGTGAAATAACAAACATTATCTCTCTACTATTATTGCAGTCAAAGAAAATTATTCATACTAATGTTATTATTGCGGTCTCGATTGTTGACGGTTATCAGTCGGCCGCCATACTGGTTTTGCAGTGGAGACAGGCAGGTGATGGCAGGCCTGATGATATTAACAGCGTGATTATGCCAATTGATGCGGCCATTACTGTGATTGTGTCACCGTCCGTCACACGAGACTCGAGTAACGGCTTAATCAGCTCCGACCAGACACAAATGTACACCTAACACCAGACACATGTCCACTCCGGTCCTCCAGGGTGTCTCAAAACTTTACAATATCCAAAGTTTCCGACTAGCCATAGTAATTTTAAGGTTTCTCAATTATTTTTTGGCATTGTTAGGTAACTCTATCAAGAAAAGAAAAAAACGATATTTTCTAAACAAAGTCTGCGAGTAAAATAAAATACAAATAATTATGTAGATCTAGTCACATACCTTTTTTAAGAATGAGAAATAGAGCTTTTCTTTTTTGCCAAAGATCTGTGTATGAATGCTGTTCCTAAGACACAACTATCAAACATTCTTCATACAGTATAACAAACTACCCTTCTTACTTTATACAGTATGGATAAAGTTAAGGTTTTTATAATAAACGTCTTCTTGTTTAAGCTACTACTGCTATTAGGCATCCGAGTTCTTTTGCTGTCACCTTAATGTTAATATAAAATCAATAAAAATTATCTTAGACAAAATCCTATAACATTTTTTGAAATTATGACAAAATGTCTAAATTATGATTTCAAAAAATTCTTTTTGGGGCTACCCAAAAGTTTAATTTGTAAACACAGGCCATGTTTTAGCTTAAAAACCCCATACCGTGCCGATGAATTGTTGATATGGATTTTTATTGCTGTACTGAATATCACTAAGGATTCCTTCATAAAAAATTGCTAGCAATTATCGTAATATATTGTATAATTCCTCAATTCACCTTCTATTTGCAATTATGTTTTTTAGTTCCTTATATTCTTTTTACACACATCAGTAGATTCATTATAACCTTTATTTACAAATAATGAGAATATTTTTCAGTCATTTCTTTCATTAACAAAATGCAACGAACATTTTCTTCACACTTTATTTTCGCATTCTAAGAAGTTATTAGTTAAATAAATTTTAATATAGGCCTACATAAATAAAAATATAATTGGGTCGAAATCTCATTGAACAATGTAGATAAATTTTCAATTTTAAAGGAGAATATTAAAAGGCTTCTGAAATATAGCATGATGCCAAAGGAGATATAAAATCAATTGTCTGAGAAGCGCAAATTCACTTAAATCTTTGTTTATCTTTCTACTATATTCTATTGAGCAAGTTTTCTTTACATGCCATTTTGCATGTTGTACATCATAATTGTAAATCAAAAGAGAGATATGTTAGGCCTATTAGTCTTGACAGATGAAATCGGTAAACGCAATTATAAGTTAATTCTTGTAATAATAAAGAAATCTAAGGTAAATTAAAAAATACGTATGTAGTGTACAACACAATGACTAAACAAAATTTTTATGAGCATATTTTACTATTTCATTTAGTATAATGAAATTTCTTATATATTGAGCTATTGATGTATCTTCGAAAAAAATGTCAACATTTCTTAGTTATCAATAGAACATATGTTAATTTATACAAAATACCTCAATACGAGTAAGTTGAAGAGACAGATAGAGGCAGCGTGAGAATGAAACAGGTTGGGCCGGGACAGGCGCTTAGGCTTTTGGGAACTTCACTCTAATAGAGCTTATGAAGAAGTGATCTTTGCCAATAGCGTACTGAGCTGGAGCTTTTAGCAAGGAATAAACAAGGGACCCATCAGCGATACGGGTGTTCAACACACAAACACACCCGCACGTACACACACACACACACACACACACACTCCGTTGAAGCATCGACAGCCACTCTAAGAGCTACTGAGTTATTCTTTAAAAGCGTTAATGGACAAGGACCGAAGGCGACAATTCCTGTGAGTGCAAGAGAGCACTTAGTTTGTTAGAGAGAGAAAGAGAGAGGGAGAGAGAGAGATGAATGGAGAGTGACGGAGAAGGAAGACCACAGATTGAGAAAGGCACTCAAGGCTTTTAAAGGGAATGAGTTTTATCCCTTAGTCGATACAATGACGCGAGAAGCATTTTCTTGGCTTTGTGAGTATAATGTTCGTAGTAACTTTGAAACCCTTGATATTCGAGTGGTTTATGGATCTGGTTTATATGTCCGCATTCGTTGAACTATTAAAAAATAAATGTAAAAGGGCAATTTTAAATAATAATAATAATAAAATCAAAACAACTAAGAAATCAATTCAAGAATATTCACCTGATAAAAAGGATCTATAAGAACAGTTATATTTTACAAAAGTTTATAAAATTTAAGTAAAAAATACAAAAACTTTAATCATTAATCTGTTACAATAACAAATATAGTGTATTAATTGGACCAAGTAGAAGTCTTTATTGTAATTTAAATGGGAACAAAGTGACAAGTTTGTTTATATTAATAAGAAAGGGATACATAATGCATGGTACAACTAATCATATGATATGTAATATATCTCAGAGATGCTATACTTGCATAGACTTTTATCGTATCCTTCACAACGTGAATTGGAATGGTATCGACTCAAGTCAGGCTGACTTGTTCCACGGAATTCATCAAGGGTCTGTATTTATGACCTTGGTTTTTTCTAATCGCCATGAATTGTCATTTAGTGATATTTTATGGTGAATATGGCCCAAACAGATTAATGAACTTCTTTCTTGGATGTTTAATAAATCAATCCAATGGACTCAAGGTTTCATTTTCCCAGCGTCGAAGCAACAAATAAAAGGACGTGTGAGGTCACTAAATTTTGGTGTAACCTGAAGATGTTTGTTTGTTTGTTTTTGTTTTGTTTTGTTTTGTTTTTGTTTTTTTTTTGACATCAAAACGCGTAGTCCACCGGTACTACTATCACCGAGAGTACTAGGATCACCGGCTGTATCAGATATTTTAACCTTTTAGCAATATAAATAAAAGGACTAAAAAGCTTTAATTCGATTGCACAACTACGACTACCTACATAAATCAACAAGCAGCTGCTCCTTAACTTACCTACAAATCTGTCTAATTGTATGAACAGTCATGATATTGTGATGACCAAAAAAGTCACCATACCGTTTTCGGTCGACAGAAATCAGTTTACCTAACTACTCTGATCACCAGTTGAGGGTTATTTAAATTATTTATTGTGAATTATAACTCCCGTACAGAAAAATCCTAGTTTCAAAATATATCGGGACGAGCTCAAAGTTAAAGTGATACACAACAGTAAATTATTTTATAGGATGGTTTTAAAACAAAAATGATTTCATCGTTTATTAGGAGTGTTATTTTAGCTATATAATCTTAAAAAATGTAGGTATCTCTAGGCCTCCCTTTCCCCCGTAGTTAACAACACTAAAATAAACATCTGACTATTATAGTATTATAGTATGTGCCATTTTAACTATTCGACTACGACAAGATGTCCAATAAATTTCAACTTCGACATTTTGAAGATTTGACAATGGGACATTGTTCCCGAAACTAGTAATCACTGAAGAAAACTAGTGGATTGACGACAGTGTAACCTACTATAATAGTCTAATATCAATCCAGGAGGCAAATCATCATGAATAAACATCTGAATTGCCTGTTTTACGCCATATCCGAAAAGTTCCTAATGGCTAAAGTTTTCCAAGTATTCCCATAGACCATTCCATTCTAATAACAAAAAAGCGAGTTACAAAACTAGCCCGAATAATTCACCATACAGTTAAATTTTTAGTCAAAGAAAAATTATGACTCCCAGGAAGTCAATTAGACCACGTTAATTTCGACGAACCACGTGTGTTTGCTGGTTGGACACTACCGGCGTCTAATGACGAGGGTTTACATCCGATGATCCAATCAGCAAACACCTATTGTTTTCGGTGTTTGTGTTGGGAGGTTTGCTCAGTCCGAGCCAGGACGTCTGTGGCGCCCATGTAAACCACAGACCTCAACGGCCGGACCTGTGCAAACATCTGCTGCGGCCGTGAGCTGCTCCAGCGTCAGTAAACTCCTGTGGCTGGGTGGATCTCGAATTGATTTTTTTTCTCAATAGAACAAACATTAATTATTTTCAAAGTAATATTGATGAATGATGGGTGTAGGTGAATCATTTTGGATGTAGAACAAACGTGATACCCTTATATACCGTGTTACCTTTGTTCCTGACTTAAGTTGGCCGCTCAATTGAGGATTACTATTTTATAGTTGTATTTGAAAACATTAGCTGCATTAAACAAAACTTAATATTTTACTTCGAACAACCTTATGTTTCGAAAGATTATGACACTTTCTCTTTCTAATGTAAAAGTATGTCACAATTTCTGCTCTTTACAGTGGGATAAAAACGACTAATAATAGATTATTATTAGCAAAACATTCATTAAGACTTCTTCATACCTGAACTAGTTAAATTTCCCTATGCGCCACAGCCCATTTTTCTTTAAAATAGGACTTTTTTAGATAAATTTCTAAAAATTTAATCAATTTCTAAGTCTTAACCAACCTTAGCGTTATTCAAATGCAGCATAAGTTGATATCCAATACGGTAGTTGTACAGTGTAATGTATTACAGTCAAAACCAATGCTGTGCTGTGCGATCGATAAGCTATATCAGGGCGAGGAGTATCCGCTATTGAATATTGCCTCATCTGTCTTTGCCTTTATATTGCTTTTCTTATTGTCCAAGTAATATTCTTGTGCTCCCGGTATATTGTTCCGTCCCTTCGGCTTTAAATTGAATCGGACCTAATTGATTTCGATACGCTGGTTTCCGCATTACGATGTTATTAGATCACAGAAAAAGCCCGTGGAAAAATTAATTATTTTTAGTTATTTTTTATTTAGGATAACTGTATTTTTTAAATGAATATATTTAAAATAAGTATTTAAGAAGTTAAAAGATCTGGACAATAAAATGAAATATCGAGGAAATAAAATAGTATATCCTAATTATTGTATCCATTATACTACAGTCATGGTAGTTCTGGGCACACTAAGAAAACAAACCGTACAAAAAAATCACAATTAATTGTCCAGATAAGATAATAATAGCATAGAAATATGTTCTTAACTTTTTAAATACATAAACCAACTAAACATTTTGTATTTTCTTAAACATAATATTGTAAATGATGTTAAGATATAGCAATCTTATTTTAATTGACAATTAAACCTAAATTATTATCTGAGAATACTTTTATTGTTTACACGGCAAAATTGCCAATACGATAGTGTTACAAGTTTATATTCTCAACCGCAAAACCGGACGCCGATCGGTAATGCAATTTATTCTGGTGGAAAATTGACAATCGGATCCGATTCGCTATCTAGCTGGAAAGTGGATAACTTTCTGTGACTTGGAATTGGTTGTGGATCAACCTCCTCTATCACTCACGGTACCACTCAGAAGCTACTACCAGCTATCTAGCAGCAAAGTGTATAACTTCCCGTTACTTGGAATTGGTTGTAGATCAATCTCCTCCATCACTTGAGGCACCACTCAGAAGCTACTACCAGCAATCTAGCAGCAAAGTGTATAACATTCCGTGACTTAGATTTGGTTGTGGATCATCCTTCTCTATCACTCGCGTTACCACTCAGAAGCTACTACCAGCTATCTAACAGCTGGATAACTTCCCATGACTTAGAGTTGGTTGTGGATCAACCTCCTCCATTACTTATGGTACCACTCAGAAGCTACTACCAGCTATCTAGGAGCTAAGTGGATAACTTCTCGTTACTTGGAATTGGTTGTAGATCAATTTCCTTTATCACCCTTAATCTTCTCCATCACAGTCTGTACCACGCATTAAATTTCACTGACATAGAGTGGCGAAATAGGGTTCTTTTTTAATTAGTGGTCGCTTTTACTGTTAAAATGAACTTCAGCTTATTTTTTCAGTGTTTTTTAATTGGTAGTTGATAAATTTATTTTTTCTTCAATATTTTGAGCAGAATTTCATTTGCCTTGGAATACAAAGTTACTTGCTCACAAATATGTTATTACAGTGATTAAAAACCACCTAGTATGTTACTTTTAACATCAAATTACATTATATGCTACTCGAAAGGTTGAAAAAGTAGGTATTTAACGTGCAGCAGTCTACTTTCATTGTCTCATGAGCGACAAAGGTCTCATATCAGAATCATGACCTTTCTCATTACAAGTTACCCCGTCTCATTAACTCTCTCAATGGATACGTTTGATAATGGATAGCCAATTACATCGACCCCGAAGACTTTCCTTCGTCTTGATTTTGAATAACTTACAACCCGACGGAGTTTCCCAACTTTTGATTAAAAGACGCCTCGCCTTGGAGCACTTACATACCACATTGGTTTATGCATCTATTGAAATTATAATACCAAATTGTGTATTGGAAAACTTATATTGTAGGTATTGGACAGAACATTTGGTTTACGTTTGTTTGAAACAAACCTAATCCGATGCTTGATTCTAGAAGTAGATGAAAGAATCAGAATAGGCAAAATAACAACGGTTTAGACTCTTTAACAATTGTCCTGATTTATTTTGATTTAAAAGTATAACACTTTTGGTCTTTAAGTTTAAACTCCTTACAACTTAGGGTACAGTTTTAAGGTTTATAATAAATTTAATGCCTTCTCCAACGATTGAAACATCAGTAGATTAAACAGTTAATATTTTGGCTTTACCTAGATTTCATAAACTTGAAAATAGGGTGTACTTTATTGCAATCAAGTTAGTAAGTGGAATACTGTTACATAGTATTGCTAAACATGACTTCTCGTCAAAGATGCCCCTTTAAGAAATTATAGTTTCCAAGCAATCCCATGAACAATAAAAAGTGAAAAGCAATGCATCGGATTATTTTATTTACATTACAATCGTGTACATAGCGTTATTTTGATGTGGTTTTTTCCTTAAAAATAAAAATCATTTATGTTCTTTTACCTCTCCGATATAAATTTAAAACCTCTAATTTTTTCAACGTGAAAAACCTTAGAGGTTATTCTGCATTTATTCACTTTCTTAGTGGCTCGACTGCCCAAAACAAGAAACTGGTGATTAACCTTCGAACTACTCCCCAAAGTACATGAGTTATCAAATTTCTAACAAGTCAAACCCTCAGCATTCACCGCCGCGCCGCCGAGGAACACGTCGCGAGTACGCAGGCTGATGCCTCCCCCTCCTCACTAAGCCAGCCTCCATTAGACCCATTAACGGCGGGATTTGTCGCGGATCTGGATTACCTTAGCCATCAACGCTCTTCGCCCCGACGCCGCGCAACGATGAGTCTGCCACCTTAGAGAATTTTAAAGGTGAAAAACTGTTAAATACAAAAAGAACTGTCTATTGCAATCAAATGCAAAGCTAAAATAAGCTTTCCTTTGTAACATATTATTCAACTTCGTATTGTATGAGGTTTCTTTTTCGTTTTTTTATAATGCAACACTACGTAAAAAATGGTAAAATAATACACAGGGTGAGTTCCTTAAAGTGATCCAATATCTAACTTTTTTATTCGTTGTCTGAAAGTATACTTCTTATGGGAGACCCCCATTACTTTTTTATGTTGCTTTCTGGTATGTATTTCACTTTTCAAAATTTCCCGCCATTTTTCCAATGTGGCGGAAAACTTTAAAATTTCTTACGAAACACCTTAAATTTTATGGTGTTTTTGAAATTTTCATGTAATTTTAAGATTTTTTTTATTCTTTGACATTTTTCTCTAAACCTAACGGTTAGGGAGCTTGAGGCAATTAAAGTTTATTTTTAGTTCCATTGAATAACATAGGTCAAACTTTATATGTTCATATCTCCGAAACCATTGACTAAAATAAAAAGTACTCAAGGATAAAAATCTCTTAAATTGATGTTTTAAGAATATTTTTCCTGTGATAACATCACATTTTTTTACGTTTTAATTTTTGCCCGCAATATTGGAAAGAAGTTTATGTATGCGTTAAAACAAATTTTTATGAGTAAAATGTTCTCAAAACATAATTCTAAGACATTTTTATTCTTTAGTATTTTTTATTTTAGTGAATGGTTTCGGTGATATGGGCAGGTAAAGTTTGTCCCATGTAATTCTTATGTAACCAAAAATGAACTTTAATTGCCTCTAGCTTCCTAACCATTAGGTTTAGAGACAAATATCATAGAATAAAAAAGTCTTAAAATTACATGAAAATTTCACAAATACCATAAAATGTATGGTTTTCCAAGAGAAATTTTAAAGTTTTTTTAAATTTTAAAATTTTCAGTTTTTGTTATTGTTATTTGGTATTGTTATTTGTATATTGATGTATTCTTATTTTGCATTCAATTTGGGTCTGTCTATTCGAATACCTTACTTAGCCTTATCTCAAAGGTAGCATTGCGTTCTTATACACCGACAACCAATCTCGATCTCTTTGGGTGGCTATGGTGTAAGCTACTCTGTATAAACTGTTGACTGTTTAATTTCACTACAAACTTCACTTCCACGACGAGGTTCCATTAGATGCGAGTGTCGTCTACCACTGAACCCCTTCCACTTCCACCTACAACCATCAGACCAGCCGGTTGTGATAATTACGGCATGATTGAACCCCGCAGCCATCAATTATATAAATGTAATTAGACAAAATAAATTGGTTGAACAGACGCATCGATTAATTTGATGAGAGATATTGCCGGCAATTAAACCAGTAATAAAGGGGATCACTTTAATTAACTGTTGGAACGCGCAACTCTGTGGCCGATTCGATCCGCTGCGAAAAACGCTGTTTTATCATTTAGAAACACTCTACCTTTCTGTGCATGAGCAGGGTTAATTAGTTGTTGGAATTTAATTGTCATTTTAGTTGAATTTAATTTAATTTAACTGTTGTTTTTATATTTAAATAATTGAAAATTAGTTCAATTAACTGGTCTACAAAATTGAATGTACATCAATGAATGTCATGTAGTTACTTGAATATTTTATTCCAGTAGTTATGATTGTAGTCGATAACTACGACTGTACGGTTTTTGTCTTCCGCGTGCTTTCATGAAATAAGCAAGAAAATCTAAATGACTTTAATTAAGGCTAATGATATTAACTTGAAAACATATGGTTCACGCATTAATTTTTCTCAAAATACCCGTAAAAAATTCTTAATATTGTTTGTTAAATTATTATCCCAACTGTAACCCGTAACTGTAATCACGTGATGAGACATGCCGCCCGAAACGACAAACCCTAGAGATCTGCTAGCACATCGGTGAGATGAAACACTGAAGTCAGGTGTAATATTTTCAGCCAGATAGTGAAGACTAAATTCAGAGTTATCGTTGAAAACCTCCTGAGTGAGAAAAACTGAAAAATCACTCGTTGAAAAACTGAGTGAGACTCCAACTATTCTCCAGTGTCATT
Organism: Neoaliturus tenellus; assembly: GCA_030545055.2. NCBI lineage: Eukaryota > Metazoa > Arthropoda > Insecta > Hemiptera > Cicadellidae > Neoaliturus > Neoaliturus tenellus. The sequence continues at coordinate 139,469,176 of CM061531.1, read as the reverse complement.
CGCCGAAATTAACACAATTGCGCCAACCGAGCGAGGAGCAGTGCAGTGAGTCTGCGGGAGAGGGGTGGGGGTGGGGTTCAGAAGCAGACCCTCTCTCATTACAAGTTTCCAGCAGGCCTCATTAACTCGTTCAATGGCTCAGTGTTTGATAATAAATAACCAATTACAGCAACTTTGTGTCTTCGCTAATTATACTTTGCCTTAATCAAGGCTCCATTATTTGATCAGCTCTACTCGGATGAATCAATTAGTTTATTAATTACGAAATATCAGGTCTGCCCTTTGTTTCGCTTTATAATGGGATCAAAAAATGTGAACTCATTTGTACGTTTCTGCCAATTTGGTAAATGAAATGGTCATACCCATTTAATTTATTTCATCAACCTTATTTAATGAACTTTGTAAGGCAATAATGGATTGCATGAATGTATTCTAATATTACTCACGAACAATTTTTTAGCAGAAAAAATCATTCATTAAACCAATCTTTAGCAACTCCTTAATTAATTTCGATTATAATTAGTAGTGTTAATAATGTTTTCAGTTATCAATCAGTTTTCATAAGCTGATTTTGTAACCATATAAAAAATTAAAAAAAGTCTATTCGGACCTTTAAAAAAATTAACGTTGATATTTTCTAAATATCCTTACAGAGTTTTTGTTGTTAAAAACAAAATTTATGTCATAGACATAATGAATCTTAAAAAGTAAAAATTGTGTGCCATGTTTGTTCATGAATTGTTTATCGTTGATGCTAGAGGGTACACGTTTGGCATCATCTACGTTTCTCTTTTAAATATGACCACTTTTAAATCTTGTCCAACTTTGTTGATCAAATGTGATTTTTTAACAACGAATTGTAGAGAAATAATTTTCTTCAAAAATGTTCTGAAATGCCCTATAGAATAGATCAAGAGATTGTTCACTCTTTTACTGCTATGTGGTAAGTACACTCATAAACGTACATTAAACTCGCCCTCAATATAAAACAAAATAAAATTCTCTTTCCCATTGTAGACCTTGTCAACTTGTTCGACTACTTACGGACATACTGTATATACTGATCATTTGGCATCGTAGAAGAGGGTTTTCAAAATTGATTATTGTAGAATTGTAGAAGATTGTTGGTAGCGGTGGGCGTGTAGCCAGTAGCAGCGCGGGAGGGGCGTTGCTTATCAAGGCAACTCTCCGAGGAGGCAATTAGATGAAAACATCCGCACCCTCGGGAGCCCACATATCAGGGACTCGTACCGCCGCTATGTCCGTTACACTGACAATTTGCATTCATCATTTCCACGCAACTTTCTTTTTTTCTGTGTATAATTATTTATCATTTTGGTCCGCTTATTTATGACTTGATTGTACGTTTGTTTTTAGACATATTTTGGTAAAATATTTTACCGTAGCTTTTCTTGATTAGTCTTAATCTTATTTATTAACACTAAGAGAATCATTTTTTGTCTTTATTCTTCAACTTAACTTTCGATTTGTAGGAATTCCATTGCTATAACATAGTGTACAATTCTACCGATTAAATGCTTGCCTCGTCGTGTTCGCGTGTTGTAAACAGTCTGCCAACACCTGCGTGTCCTATCTGTGACAAGCCGTCTAATATCAGTGTTTAAACCGGTTTGTGTAGCTAGTGGTAACAAGACGTGCTTGACTGATGATCTAAAAATTAGTGGCAGAGTACCACTTTTTGAATACTACGCCGAATATTTGAATATAATCAAAGTTGTAATGACGTTTTGATAGCACTAACAACTGATTACAGTCAAAATATAAGGATTAAACAAAAGCCTCATGGCTAATATATCATTACATAATAAATTTACATGGTTAAGTATACAAGTTCCAAAAGCATGTATTTTTACAGTGACATGCCAGCATTATTGCTTTATATCATAAATATTATAGGAAAAGATTGGCCATATAAACAAAATGTAAGTTTAAATAAGAACTAAATATAGCTTAAAAACCTTAATTTTTAAAGATAGGTGTTATTCATCCGAAACTAAAATAATTTCGCTTTATAAATTAAAATTAGTATCATACAAGAATCATCTTTGAATTCCTTAACATTGAAACCTTATAGTTAGGGTGTCGTGCTAAATGGGTACAGTGGTAAATGGGTACAAGCGTCAAATGGGTACAGCTTGGGGTGACAGGTGTTTAATGACCGTTTGACAAGGGTTTGATGCGAAGGCCTTAAACAGAGGGAGTGCCAAATGGGTACACTACCTGCCTCGGCAGGGGCGGCGCGGCGGCGGCGGCAGCGGCCGGCCTCGGCCGGGGAGACACGGACACGGCGGGGGCTTACCACACATTAGAATACAGTACTTATAGTGTTTATGTGACCTAATAATCTCTTAACATTAATATAATGTCATTTTGCGAGTTATGCAAAATTTTGTTAGGTAGGCTACTGTAGTTATCTTCATACCACTTACTTTACAGTCTTCTTCCATTTTCTTTATTCTAGTGATATATTTTTTTTTTTTAGAAGACGTATCTGATACGGTTTCCCACCCGCCCCGCGTGGTGAAATACTCCGGTTATCTCAACAGAGAGACACAGCGCTACACCGCGGTCCGGCTGGGATACACCGTGTAGAACATCTACCACGGAATTCGTAACAAAGAAGTGTTTTATATTTGATTTCAAATCAGATTGTGGGTTGTGTTTTAAAAGAAACACCTTGTATTAGGCCTACACTCTTTCTCCGATTCAGACTGGCGGACGATGCAATAAGTATTTGTAGCATTTCTTAAAGAACATTATACTAGAGCAATCATGCCAAGGCTATTTAACAGTGTTTCTAACGAAGGAAAAAAACTGCTTTTCATCGTGAATCACTCCCTATACAATTCAGACTAGATTAAGAAACTAATATTTTGCCGCGTCTTGAACTATATATATTCTGTATTATAATACAAGCAGTGTCTGAAGCAATGTATTTCCCATGATTCGAAGTCTAGCGTGTAGATGGTGTACAACTTTGCATTTGAGAGTAATTGATAATAATAATTGATAAAATTAAAATGTCAATTATTTCGCCAGTCCAAAGCCTGGATAAAGAGTGATGGGAATCATAATAATCTAAATATTGTATTCTTAGCTTTAAATCCAAAACAAATATAATTGCCGTTTAGAGCGTAGGCCTAAATGGTTTTTCTCAAAAGGCGGAAAAATGTCATAGTACAATACTTTTGTTATTGTTAAACAATATCGGATTAAGGAGATACAAAGCCTTAATGATTGCAAGTAGTAAAAGATGCAACTTATCATTGATGAACTCTTTTAAGTGTCAAACTGTTAAACATTAAATTTTAATAAAACGTGAAACATTAATGAAAATAGGCCTATTAATCTTAACTTAAATAAATATTTGTTTTAAGGGAGCGCTACACCTGAAAACATCGCGGCTTAACTAAGGTTCAAGCAGAAGCATACCAGCAAACCACTCAATCTATACAAAATATTCAATTTTAACTGCAAAGAAACATCGCCTGACCGCTAAGACTCGATTTACACTCAATTTCATTTTTATGTTTTTATCATAACATTTTAAAGCCACAACATAGTTCGCTACAACGTAATGAAATAAAAAAAGTTCCTGTTGTTTTAAAATACAGTACACAAAAATACTTCTCATTTAGGTAATTAATGGTCAGATAAAAAGACATTGGACCTTAAGTATAATGCTACAAATACTTATTGCATCGTCCGCCAGTCTGAATCGGAGAAAGAGTATAGGCCTAATACAAGGTGTTTCTTTTAAAACACAACCCACAATCTGATTTGAAATCAAATATAAAACACTTCTTTGTTACGAATTCCGTGGTAGATGTTCTACACGGTGTATCCCAGCCGGACCGCGGTGTAGCGCTGTGTCTCTCTGTTGAGATAACCGGAGTATTTCACCACGCGGGGCGGGTGGGAAACCGTGTCAGATACGTCTTCTTAAAAAAATACCCCCTTGGCAGCAGACCTGCGTACTCAGCGAATTTCCAAATTAGTAATATTAATTTTGACCACATAAAACTGTAAACCAAACAAAATCACATGCTCATAAATAGGGAAATAAATGTCTATTCTCCTCATGATAAATATAAGGAGAGTATGCAGGTATGCTGCCATGGGGAACACTAAAAGTAGGTTTTTATCATAAAAAAAATTATTTCAACCATATGAAGCCATATACTAAGTTTTATCAATATCTGTCCATTGCTAAAGAAGTTTGCCTATTCTCCATATGATTAACATGGGAAAAGAGTATGCAGGTTTGCTGCCATGATAAGCACAAAAACCAAGATTTTTTACCATAAATGGATAAATCTCAACCAAATGAAGCTGAATTCCAAGTTTCATCGAAAAATATTGGTTAATAAGTGAAATATTAATACATCCTAATTCTCCATAAGATTAACATTGGAGCCCCAAAATACAATGTACTGTCATTAGACTTTGTAATATCTCGGTAACCAATGGAGATAGAGCAAAGCTTCAAAATACTAAATTGTGTGTTTTTTGAGCTAAATCCAATGGTCAAAATAAAAATTTAAAATTTTTTAAATTTACATATGAAAAATGCAAAAAACCCATTTTTAAGGTACAAAACCCCCCAAAACTACCCCTTCCGGTAGGTCGTCTGGTTTACGAACTCATCCGAATAAACGTAGGATTACACATCTCTACCAAATTTGGTCCCGATCGGACCATTTTTACAAGAGTTATCGTGTCTAGGGACACATACATATATACATATATATACATATATATATATATATATATATATATATAAAATTTTTAATGACTATTATTTTTGGTCTCTGGGCACCTAAAAACAAAAAAGTAACATGGTCCCGGGCTTAGGTCTTACCATGAGACCTTCGGTAATAGCTTATTCCCTATGGGAAATTCGCTAAAAAATATCACTAGAATAAAGTAAATGGAAGAAGACTGTAAAGTAAGTGGTATGAAGATAACTACAGTAGCCTACCTAACAAAATTTTGCAGAACTCGCAAAATGACATTATATTAATGTTAAGAGATTATTAGGTCACATAAACACTATAAGTACAGTATTCTAATGTGTGGTAAGCCCCCGCCGTGTCCGTGTCTCCCCGGCCGAGGCCGGCCGCTGCCGCCGCCGCCGCGCCGCCCCTGCCGAGGCAGGTAGTGTACCCATTTGGCACTCCCTCTGTTTAAGGCCTTCGCATCAAACCCTTGTCAAACGGTCATTAAACACCTGTCACCCCAAGCTGTACCCATTTGACGCTTGTACCCATTTACCACTGTACCCATTTAGCATGCATTCTATAGTGAATGTAGTACTCAGTAATTTATATAAAACTGTATCAGTATTTCAAGTTAACTAAAATAATATGGAACAAACAATGTCATAAAAATGTGATTACGCTATTTTGTTTTAAAAAACACATGAAATATCGAAAATGTATGTTACGTAAATTTGGAATATAAGTTGAATAAACAATTTTAAACTATATTTGTTGAGTGCAACGGTATAGGCAATTGTAGAATTGTACGAATTGTACAATTGTACAAGACGCAAAAAGTGCCAAGAGAAAGTATTAAATCGAGAATTAAAATATATTACCGGTACATGAATTGGAAATTAGCTACCCAGTGGACTCATTTAAACCTAAAACACTAAAATAAAAAAATAAAAAAATCCACCAACTCATTTAAGGTCAAACTTCAGTTCTAAATATACTAGTCGAGTGAAATCTGCTTAAACAACAGAACCCATTACACTGGCCATTATTATGTAAGTTGGAGTTATTGTTTGGTCTTCATATGCCGTAATAAGTGAACAGTAGATGGAGGGGGAAGAGAAACTTTAGCTCAGAAACACAAACAAAAGCAATTTGAAGTTGTAATTGGAAGCCAAGAAGCTGCCAAATGTGATAAGGACCCGGCCTCTGATGCCTGTACCTCCCACTGCACCCATCCCTTGCTCTCTCTCCTCCTCCGCCTCGCCGCTGCCCATACACTACCAGCATCGACACTCCTGTACGCGTTGTGGGAGTCAGTGACCGTCCGGATGTGGTTAGTGACTAGTGATACTAGACAGGACAGTAATGAAATAACATAATAAATAAACAGTAAATAAATAAATAAGTGAACCCGTTAAGGTTTACAATATTTAGTTAAATCTTTGAAACTGTATGAAAACATAAGTAAACTGATGAAGTAGGCCTATTCTTTTCTAGAACATTAAATGGATCCAGCTCTAAATTATATTCCAAAAGAGCAATTTGGAAAGACAAATATAGTTTTGAAAATTAACTATATGATTGTTTTACTAATTTGAAACTTGAATGAGGTAGTCTTATTGGGCGCATTTTACTCTCACAATCATTACTGTCTAACGTATATAACGTATAAAAAAATACATTTTTATTGTACGTATGAAATATATTTTTAGTTCTTAGCACCTATTGCACAGTGTACAATACAACCAAATGTAAATACCGTCATTAGAGACATTAAGTACTCTTAGGGCTTTCCTGCACTTGCTCTCAAATTTTCATTGCTTACGCAGTGTTTTAAATGACTAGAATAACAAAAAAAAAAAATAAATAAAAAAAAAAATAAAAATAAAAATGCCCGTATTACCGATTTTCGACCATACAAGCAAGCAAGTACCATACCCATACCCATACCCATTAAATTTTAACAGATGTAAGTTTTTTTACTCGCATTTGACCCATAAGACGGTAAAGGTTAAAACTACTTGAAATTCAAATTTTTACTCTTAAAACAGCTTTAAACACCATTTACAATCATTATAAAACATAAAGTATCTAATTATTTTCAACCAAAACGATCCAATTGTTTCTTTTTAAAATTTTGGCACAATTTAATAGATGAGTGTAACAAGCACCCCGTTCACTTGAAGAGAAATCAGTTCAAATGCAAATGAATACACTTGTTAGACTACATTATTACAAAATATGGAGAAATGAAAACTGAGAGGAGTAGTGTGAAATTGTTGGTGCTGGGCCAGTTCAAGGTCACCTGAGGGATGACGTCATCGAGGTCAATGACCTCACCGATGACGTTATCGATGACGTCATCGATTGCGTCATCGATGACGTCATCACCAATGACGTCATTTCTATAACGTCACACCCATGACGTCACAGAAATGACGTGCTGATGACGTCATCACCCCTTACGTCATCAAAATGACGTCACCGACGCCACTAAGGTCAAGGTCATGCCGAAACTTAAAATTTTTTGGCACTTTTGCCGTTTCTCGCACTACGCTCCGAGTTTCAGTCAGAGTCCCCGTGACCTTGACCACTTGGAGCGAATTTTCGACGAGAAACGGCAAAAGTGCCAAGTTAAACTCGAGTTTCTGACATGACTCAGCCTAAATGGGCAATCGGTTATCCCTCAGGTGACCTTGAACCAGCACAACACCAACAATTTCATATTACTGTGACCTTGAAAACCTAACAACGGAGCGCCGACACCGATGCGCACCCCACGACAGCCACCGAGTGACTGACTGTCAGGCTCCGTGCACTCTAGGTATATCGGCTTGAGAGACTAAGACTCTAAACTGTCAGGAATGGGAGTAACTAACTGAATTTTGCAAGGAAAAGTCATTTCATCCAATATTTTAAACAAATCCTCATCAGTAAAACTGACATTAGTCTGTTTTGTATAAAACTTAGGGTGTCCGCGCAACAGTTTGCGCCACTTAGCTAAAGTCGAAACCCTCTTAACTTTGAGTGGTGGACAGTGAGCAACTAATAAAGCCTTAACACGGCTAAGTTTCTTACCTTAAGCGTCCCGCGACATGGCTTCTCCTCACAAAAGTCCGCACAATACTGAGAGACTGCTTGTAGCGCATGAGTCAAGGGAAAAGAGGTGGGGGAAACAGCAGGAGTGGGGGAAGGTCACAGTGGTGGGGGAAGGTGAGGTGGTACGCTGGAGTATCGCATCACTTCACCATGAGCTGTCCTACAGTCAACACACTGTTCTCTTGGCCCGAGTTGGCACTAGAAGAAACATTTCTGTACAGCTTAGGCTGTGAGAGCCGAGGAAGCAAAGTCAAAGTGGAAATTGTGTTAAACTCCAAGATGAAGAGTCTCCTAAATAAACTAATTGTATCCCTGCAATCCCCTATAACTTTAGAGAAATACCACTTTATTAAGCGACACCTTATACTTTGGCAAAACGAAGTAGAAATGGAAAAGATTACAGTAAAATTAATTTAACTTAAAACTTGGACTGGACACTCATGGCGATACCACGTGGCGTGCAAACGCCACCCTAAACATTACAAGTTAGGTTATTGAGCACCTCTGGTACGATAACTGATGTGTTAGAGTTAAAGTGTGATGACCTTGAGTCAAAACACTGAAATACTACAAGTCGATATCGTCCCAGAGTTAAAGTGTAGTGACCTACATCCAGAACTTGTAAAATTACTTACATATAGAGAGCTAGAGAACAGCGAGACGCACCGCATGGAAGCCGGAGACATACTGGCGAAGCGGTGTTGTGCAGCATAGGGACCCAGTTGTGGTGGGGGTATAGCCAACACTTAGAGTACAAGTGTTGTGGGTGACCTTGACCCACTTAACTTACCTGACCCCCCCCCCCCCCCGACAAAAAGTGCGAGCCCCCCCCCCGACAACTTGTGAAATTGAAATTTTTAAATTGGATTTGGATTTGGAATAAAAATGTGTTAAACAGGACTCGAACTTGGACTTGATTGAGGTTTTGTAAAACAGAGCGGGGGATAGATCACTTTGCGGCAATGGACTAGCATGCTGCTTAGTGGTCTATCCCCCGCTCAAAGGGTATCTTTACGTGACCTTGACCCACATAAAATGTATAGTTGGTGGGGGGTATAAAAAGGGCAAACCAATTGGATAGATACACCACTTTCATACCATGGCTCCACTTGACAACACCGTGTTCCATCGCGACAGAATCCTTTCAATTTTGGAGGTAATACCTGTAGAAGTTATAGAAGCAGAGGACCAACTACCCGCGGTTGACCAGGAAGAGGAGGAGGAAGAAATAATGGATATTGAAACGGACTCTGACGAAGCTGGTTCAATGGACAATGAAGTGGACTTGCACGCCTACGAAACATTAGAGTCATCATCTGAGTCGGAAATTGAAGAAGAACAAGACACTCCTCATCGTCCAATGGATAGGATGTTAGTAGCCAGAAGAATTATGTATTGTCACCGCTACCTATTTCGTGATGAAAATGATTCCGACTCTGATGGTGATGTTTCACCGTTGTAAAAAGTTTAAACAAAAAGTTAAAAAAGCATGTGAGCGGGGGATAGAGCACTTTGTAGTAAATGATGCTGCTTAGTGCTCTATCCCCCGCTCAAAATAATAATTCCAAATGACCTTGACCTACATAAACTTGCTCAAACAGACGTCTTTGAAAAACTTGTACAAATTATTGAATCTAGACCAAATATCATCAATTTATCAAGCCTACTGATAAATGTATTACAAACGGTTGTGTAAAGGCTAAATTTAGCACATGAGTGATAACCTGTTTCTATATGACGTCACTTTCCCCACCTATCTGCCTCGGATATAAAGGATCCCGGTGGAGCGCGCTGCTCATTATTGCGTGGACATTCACAGAGTGTGCATTCTAAGCCAAACTGTTAGAAATGGCTCTTTGCGACATTTGTGGGGAAATCTTTCAAGACGAAGATCTTTTCACCCTACACAGAGAATTACATGAAGATGAAGATAGAAAAGAAGATATTACCATGGATGAAATAGACTTAGACTCAATTGACCGGTTTTTGGAAGAGCACCAGAAGCAGACTTACTACTGGGACAGCTATCTACAGCAAATGCAAAGAAGAAGACCTAGTGTGATACAATTTGCTGGTGCTGGACCATCTACTGCTAGAAGACATATTGAAGAAGAGGACACCGAAGAAGAGGATATGGAAGATGTAAGACAACTGCGCACCATGGCCTTGCCAGGACGAGTTGTAACACATTTTAAAATTAATAACGTTCAATTGGAACTGGAAACATTCATAACCCAGGCTAAGGAACTTGTTGGTCAAACTTTGAGGGAAGAACTACAAAGGCTAAATTTTATTAAATTTGGAATGGTGTTAGAGGCTATGTTTAACAATACTGATGGTGAAACAGCGTTGAGAGCATTCATTACCAAAAATCGAACCCTTACCTTCACCTCCGACATTGATGATATTATTGAAGAATGCTTGGAGGAACTTATGACCAAACTCCAAGAACATGAAGGAAGAGGATCTGGATGGACTTTGTCATCAATAGAAGGTATGGATGTTAGGGTTCATAAACATGGATATGGTTTAAGAGGTAGTAGTTTTATCCCTCTACCAAAGAAAATCCAAAACACTAACTCGTGTAGATATGTTCAAAATGAGGGTAATGAATGTTTCAAGTATGCAATGTTAACCAAGTATGTTAAAGATCATCCTTGTAGAGTTGGTAGAGAATATTACGAGAATGAACACCGCTACAACTTTCAAGGTCTCACCTACCCAGTTACCTTGAAAGACATTGACAAATTTGAAAAGAAAAATCCTGGCGTTTCAGTCAATGTTTTTGGTCTGGATGATTCGAACAACGTTTATCCTTTGCGGGTAGTAAAGGTTGAGCAAAGAAACCACACGGATTTGCTATTGATAACTAAGGGTGAAATTTCCCATTATGTATGGATAAAGGACTTTGAAGCCTTAGTTGTAAAACAATTGACCAAAAGAGTAAATAGGATTACAGTTTGCAAGAGATGTTTCTGCTTTTCTTGGAAAGATTCAAGACGTGGAGGATCGGACTGGTTGTTGGAACATAAAAGACTTTGCAACGAGAACTATGAAGTAAAGATAAGTCTTCCACCGCCTACCCGAGCTTCAATACAATTTAACAAGACGGTTCACCAATATCGAATTCCACTAGTGGTCTACGCAGATTTTGAATCAACGTTAGTACCACAGGAGCTGCCGGACGGCGAAGTGACTAGAAGAACAAAATATCAGTTGCATCAACCCAACAGTTTTTGTTTACTAGTTAAATCAACCTTGTCTGAAAACCAATTGCAAGACTATGGTTTAACATCCACTCCAATACTCTACCGTGGTGAAGAAGCCGCTAAGTATTTCGTAGACCAGTTGTATGACATTGCTGAAAAGGTACAACGCTTGTATGGTAATGTCGTACCTATGGAACCTTTGAATGAGAATCAACAAGAAGAATATAATCTGGCATCAAGATGTTATCTATGCGAGAAGAGCTTCAGTGAAGAAAATCCAAAAGTAAGAGATCACGATCACTTGACAGGTTTATACAGAGGAGCTGCTTGTAATTCATGCAATATAAATTACAAACTGCCTTACTTTATCCCTGTCGTGTTACACAATCTTAGCGGCTACGACTCCCACTTCATTATTCCAGAGTTAGGAAGAGATGATGGTAAAATTGATGTTCTTGCTACAACATTGGAAAAGTACATCAGTTTTTCAAAAACAGTAGGTAAAATTAAACTTCGCTTTGTAAACTCTTATAGATTTATGGCATCTAGTTTGAGCAGATTGTCTGAGAATCTACGAAGAGAAGACCTAAAAGAAACCAGCAAGATTGTACCTGAAGATAAATTGGACTTAGTATTACGTAAAGGAGTGTTCCCCTACGATTACATAACTTCTGCAGAAAAATTTGAAGAAACCAGTCTACCACCGATTGAAGCCTTCAACAGCAAATTAAACGAAAGTGAAATCTCCGTTGAAGACTACAATCATGCTTGTAATGTTTGGAACCAACTAAACATTCAAACCTTAGGGGAATATTCAGACTTTTATATAAAACTGGACGTAACTCTGCTGTGCAATGTGATGGAAGAATTCAGAAACACCTGCTTCTCCGCCTATGGACTGGACCCTCTACACTCGTACACATCTCCAGGATTAGCATGGCAAGCTATGCTAAAGTCAACCAACTGTCGATTGGAACTTCTAACAGATATTGATATGGTGCTCATGATGGAATCTGGTGTACGGGGCGGTTTGACACAAGCTGTAACACGTCATGTTAAAGCCAACAACAAGTACATCCCCGGCTTCGACGAGCAACAACCATCGGTCTACCTTGGCTACTTTGACGCAAACAACCTTTATGGTTGGGCAATGTCAAATCCGCTGACTTCAAATGGATCGATCCGGCCACCATCGGAGACATCTCACAGATTCCAAAGGATGGTCCAAAAGGCTATATTTTGGACTGTGATTTTGAATACCCGGAGCACCTTCATGACCATCACTACGACTTGCCTCTCCTAGCCAAGACTGAAGTTTCACCGACAGGAAGATGGCCAAAATTGATGATGACCTTGGAGAATAAAGATCGGTATGTGGCTCACTACTGGGTAGTTCAACAGGCTCTTGAATTGGGTCTACGTATAGTGAGAATTCATAGAGCAATTGAATTCACCCAGTCATGTTGGTTGAAACCATATATTGATTCCAACACTACAAGAAGAGCTGCAGCGACAACAGCATTTGAAAAGGACTTCTATAAATTAATGAACAACGCCATCTTTGGAAAGACCTTGGAGAACAAAAGAAAACACAAAAATGTAAAATTAGTGAGTGATCCTAGGAAATTGGAAAAATTAGTGCAAAAACCAAATTTCCGAACATCCATGATTATAAACGAAAACCTAGTCGCTGTCAGTATGAAGAAAACAACAATAGTCATGGACCGTCCGTTATACATAGGTATGTCGATTTTGGACATAAGTAAAACCCTGATGTATGATTTCCATTATAACAAAATGGTTAAACACTACGGAAGGGAAAACATTGGAGTCGCATACATGGATACGGACGCGTTTATCTACTGGATAAAGACTTTGGACATGTATGAAGACCTAAGGACTTTTCCATACAAAGAAGATTTCGACTTTTCTGACTATCCAAAGAACCATCCAAATTTTAATGAAAAAAATAAAAAAGTAATTGGAAAATTCAAAGATGAAGCAAATGGAATGCCTTTAGAAGAAATAGTGGCGCTGATGGCGAAATTGTATTCATTTAAGATGTACCACGAGAACAACACACCGACAGTCAAGAAAGCAAAAGGAGTGAAGACATCTTATTTGAAAAAACATGTGACATTTGACCACTACAAGACTTGTTTGTTTGAAGATACTACAATATCAGCAACATTCAACAATATCCGAAGCTTCAAGCATCAAGTCTACAGTGTCACCGAAATTAAAAAAGCGCTGTCAGCTCGGGATGATAAAAGACATATTATGCCCGACAAAATCCACACTCTTCCTTTTGGTCACTACTCTCTAAACCCTATCAACTAGTAACCTATTCTTCGTCCTTCTACAACTTCGACCTTATTCCTTTTTCCTTCCGTAAAAAAAATGGGGAACACGGCAAGTCAAACGCCGTGTTCCCCATTTTTTTACACAAGTTTGGATGACCTTGACCCATATAAATGATGTGAATATTTAAAACAACATTCATTGTGATTATACATGTGATACAACAAACATTGAAACCTGCAATATGAAGGACTTGTAGCAACAAATTGTCAACGAACTTCATAAACCTGCAAGAAGAAAGTTTCCACGAAGAAATACGGTGATAAAAGGAATTAATGATTTATATCAAGCAGATTTAATCGAAATGATTCCTTATAGCAAACAAAATAAAAGATATAAATACATATTGACTGTTATTAATTGTTTTTCAAAAATGGCTGATGCTTTACCGTTAAAAGATAAAAGCGGCAAAAGTGTTACAAAAGCAATGGAAATAGCTATACAAAGAGACAAACATACTATTAAACATTTACAAACAGATGATGGAAAAGAATATTTTAATAAGGAATTTGCAAATTTAATGAAAAAACACAATATAAACCATTACTCAACCAATTCAGAAGTAAAAGCCTCAATAATCGAAAGATTCAACAGAACTTTAAAAAGTGCAATGTATAAAATGTTTTCCAACAGAGGATCGCACATATGGATTGATATGTTACCAAAACTTATAAACGATTACAATAACAAATTTCATAGGACTATCGGGATGAAACCAAACCAAGTAACTAGTAAAAATGAAAACCTTGTATTAAAACGTATAAAAATGAATACTAAACCAAAAGTTGAAAAACTAAAGCCTAAAAAATTTAATGTGGGTGATAAAGTGCGAATAAGTAAATATAAAGGTGTATTCAGTAAAAGATATCTGCCAAATTGGACCAATGAGGTTTTTACTGTATTCAAACTACAACCTACAGTACCTGAGGCATATATTTTAAAAGATAATAAAGGACAATTGCTTGAAGGAGGGTTTTATGGACATGAAATGTTAAAATCAACAGTAGGCAATGTATATTTAGTTGAAAAGGTGTTGCAACGGAAAAAAGATAAGGTCAAAGTACGATGGTTAGGATTTAATAAGACGGAAGATTCTTGGATACCTAAAAAGGATTTGATATAACGATAGAGAATCATTTTAGGTTGAACCATTACAAAGGATGGAGATAATACCACAAAAAGAGAGTTTTACTATTAATAATATAGATGAACTCACAGTGGACAATTCAGAATTCAATAGTGGGAAACATGGCAATTTGTTACCAAACACCGTTCGTTGTCTGGTTACCGGAACTTCCAACTGTGGAAAAACTAATGTAGTATTCAATTTGATTACAAACCCTAAAGGATTACGTTTTAACAATCTATATGTATTTTCAAAATCACTACAACAACCAAAGTATCAATTATTGGAAAAGATACTGACTAATGTGCCTGAAGTTAAATATTTAAAGTTTAATGCAAGCGAGAGTGTCATGCAACCACAAGAAGCTAAACCATTCTCCGTGTTCATATTCGATGATGTATCTTGTGAAAACCAAAACACAATAAGAAATTACTTCGCTATGGGTCGACATAACAACATAGATAGCATTTATATTGGTCAAACTTACAGCAAAATACCAAAACAACTCATTAGAGACAATGCAAACATGTTAATTGTATTTAAACAGGACGAAACCAACCTAAAACATATATATTTTGATCATGTAAATGCGGATATGACATTTGAACGATTTAAAGAGTTATGTGGAAAGGCTTGGGCTGAAAAGTATGGGTTCCTAACAATTATGAAGGAACAACCGCTAAACAATGGTCGATAGAGGATAGGATTTGATAAATTTATATTAATACATTGAACGTGGTATAAAACATTCATTGTTGTACAACACGTCTTGCTACAAACATGGTTAACCAAGAAAAATTAGTAAAAGAAATAAAATCACTTAGTGATTCTATTCGGGCTAAAAACAGAGCATTGAAACTAGGTATTAGCGAGAGGGAGAAATTCCTTGAATCTACTTTTAAACCTATTACTGAACCCTTGAAACAATTAAACAAAAAATTTGCTAAACCCGTTTTGGAAGGAGATGCAATTGCACCTATTACAAAGTTTGAAAGAGAAAATGTAAAATCAGAAGATTTTAGTGATGAAGACCTGGAATCCTCTACATATAGTGGTTTTACCGGTGGAGAACCTGAAAGAGAGCTAGAATCACCAGACTATAGTGGTATAAGAGTATTATATGAAGTAAAAGCTAAAAGAGGACATGAAGATGTATCAACTGCTAGTGAAGAGGAAAAAGAAGAAGAAGCAAGGGAAGGTCCGTCAAACATAAGCTTGTTGGGTGAAAACATTCATAACAAAGGACCTTTAGGAAGGAAATACATGATAAAAATGTTAGCTGGAATAAATCCTAATAAAAACTACCATAGTTATGGAGTAAGATTAACAGAAGGAGGTTTAATGGTTGGTAATAGCCCGGTAAACATTGATGAAGATGATAATATTATTGTTGGTAATCAAAGATATAAGGGCACAAGAGGATTATTTGAATTATTATTTGAAAAAAAGCCTTTAGAATTGTTAGTTAAAGAAGAAGACATGGAAGCATATAAACAGATTTTGGAACACACCAATGCATACAGGAGAAAATATTTAGCTGACCAACCAGTTTTTAGATCTGATCTTTAAAATATAGAGTATTTGTATCCAAGTTAATACCAACAACGAGAAGACAACCAATGCCGATAATGCCAAGAAAACCTGTAAAACGAAGGTTTGTGTCATCCACTTTGGATATAAGTGCTCCAGAACCAAGAAAAAGAAACAAATCTGTTACAGGTACAGGTTTAATGAAGAAACTATATAACACAAATGTGATTTATTACAATAATATCAATAAATTGGTGGATAGAATGAAACTAATACATGAAGCTAAAGAAGCGGGTCATACTGGATTGGAAAACGAATGGGTGGCTTTACTGGATGAACTCCGAAACCGTGGGGTAATCTCATAAAAATGCGTTACTCCCTAGAATACTATTCAGTTGCACCATGAGTGTCGACAAGTTCGGACGTTACTCCTCGGATGGGTTATATTATGCGAATAGTTTAAAAAGAAGTGCTGGTTTACCACAAACACCTGATGGAGATTATGATATGAGTAATATAAGGTTAAAAAACATAAAAGATCCTACGGATGAAAACGATGCAATAAATTTAAAAATATTAAAGGAAAAGATATCGCCAACATTAAGACTACAAAATAACACATATGACGCAGAAGATCATAGAATCATCAACGTTGGTAAACCAAATCAAAACGGTGATGCAATAAACAAAGGTTATTTGTCATCTGAATTAAAAAATACGTTAAAATTCAATGGGAAAACGTATAGTGCTAACAATAAACGTATATCCAACGTAGATGACCCTAAAGATGCAAAAGACAGCGTAAATAGACGCTATTTACATTCCTTGATACCTGAAAAGACAAAAGATGGATTTTCTTTTTATAAATTTGTTATTATCAATATAGGTTATCCAAAAAATGAAAATGATGCTGTAAACCTCAAATATATAAAAGATCATTGTATCATACGTGATGTAGGGGTTATAGATTGTTTTGGTAATTGTTTAGCAAATGTTAAAGATGGTTCGGCGCCATCAGATGGTGCAACAGTGGGTCAAATGATGGAAACCTTAAAACAAGAAACAACCTCTTTTGTAAAACAAAATCAAGTACTATCGAAGCAAGGGGATGAATTCGTTCAAGGTAATGAAAAATTTAATTTATTAACATACAAAAATAATGCTTGGGATTGCATGGATAAAAAGTTATCAAATGTGTCATGGGGTCATGAGGGTCATGATGCAGCTGCTTTATCACAAACCGTACATCTAGATCCAAATTTACACTTTGCAGTTTTTACATGTAATAATAACAATATTACAAACTTGAGAGCAGGAAGACACCCGAATGATGCTGCAACTGTAGGACAGACCATCACAACATCATTTAAGGATAGTAAAGTGTATAATTGTAATAATAAACGTATAACAAACCTTAAAGACCCTGAACATGTAGATAATGCTGTCACTGTTAATTTTCTTGTAAAAGTTTTAGGTAATGCGATATTTGATTTACACAATCATTTTACACCAGATATTCTTCAAGGAAAATCGGGACATAATACTTATGATGAATCCGCGAGAGGTGATTATATTAAACGAGAAATTTATAATAAATACTTTATTAACCCTAAAACGCAAAAGTTTAGATCATCAGATTGGGGTGATATTGATATTTAATTAAATAACTCAATAAATGACTTCATTTATGTGCAACCTGTCATAGAGGTAACACATAGGTTACGCTTTTCGAATATAAAAGACAATCATGGCATTTCATTACACCAGTCCATATCGAGACACTATACGGAAAGGAGGCGGTATCACGTCCACAGCGGTTTCTCTGTTAAGTAAAGCTTTAAACCGTATTCCAGTAGGATCTATCGTAAATAGAGCAATAGACGCTTTACCATACGAATTTCATATACCGGGAGGTTATCAGTATTGCGGACCAGGAACTAAATTGAAAAAACGACTGGAAAGAGGTGATCCAGGCATAAACAAGTTAGATCAGGCTTGTAAAGAACACGATATCGCATATTCCACGTTTGCCGATTCAAAAGACAGATCGATAGCAGACAGAAAGCTTGCTGACATAGCTTGGCAACGAGTAAAATCAAGTGACGCTAGCATAGCAGAAAAAGCAGCAGCTTTAGCAGTAACAGCAGGTATGAAGGCTAAAACAGCAGTAGGAGGTGGAAAAAGGAGGAGAAGAAGGGTAAAAAGGAAGTCAACCACAAGAAAACATGGGGGAAATATAAGAAGACGACGATCTAGCAGAAAAGGCAGGAAGAAGCCCACCGTGTGGTCAATGGTAAAAAACGGGGCAGGTCTTTACCTAAGACCTTATCGTGCATATTAAATGAAAGAAATCAATTGGTCATACCACATAAAGCATTAACCAATATTGAATTATTTAAATATATTTCCTGTTTAAAAATACCATTTTTCCGCGGTGTGTTTATGAAAGACAGTTTACCAAAGAAAATGTGGCAAAATGAGACTGGAATTTTAAATTTGGATAATACTGAAGGGCCTGGCACCCATTGGGTTTGTTATAAGAAACTAAATAACAATGTATATTATTTTGATAGTTTCGGTAATTTGCCACCACCAAAAGAACTTCAAAATTACTTTAAATCTGCTAAAAACATATATTATAACTATAAAAGAGAACAACCTGATAATACTTCAATATGCGGCCATTTATGTTTGGAATTTCTAGCTAAAAGTATCAGTCACTATTGAGATGTCTTCCTATACGGTATCATTAACAGGAAAATCGTCCACTTTACGAAGTATCCTTTTTCCAGCGTTACGCTTGCAAAAAGGAAGGTTTTGGGAGGCGGCACTATTGGATTTTACAACTTACAACTCTATTCCCAATGTTACGGAAGGTAAAAATAACGTATTGCATTATTATAAGGGAAAAGATACCAGTGGGAAATTTACAGACTTACAAGAGTGCAGGTTACCCACAGGTTCTTATGAAATTGATCATATAAATGAATTTTTGCAAACTAAAATGGGAAAAGACAATATAACATTAAAAGGTAATAATAATACGATGAAAGCTGAAATTACTTCCAAATATTATATAGATTTTACTCAACCAAACTCAATTGGTGATTTATTAGGATTTTCCAACGATGAGCCTGTTTTAGAACCAGATGTAACACATTCCGGTAAGAAAACAGTAACAATATTAAAAGTCAATAGTATAGACATAACTTGTAATATTATACAAGGAGCTTACAGGGATGGGGCTAACACCCATATCATACATACATTTTACCCAAGTGTACCACCTGGATTTAAAATTGTTGAAAAGCCACAAAACCTGGTATATCTACCGTTGAACACCACTTTCATTTCAGACATCGTGTTGAGCGTATTGGATCAAGACGGTAACTTGGTAGACTTCAGAGAAGAGCCTATTACGATTAGATTACATTTAAAATCGACACTTTAATAAAAAAACCATGGGTTTAACATTTAAAAGCGAACAACCTACGGGAAACCGCATTAGTAGCTCTTCAGCTGTGGAGGAGTTAACACGCGAGAACATTCGTTTCTTAGAGAGAGTTGGATTAAAATTAACCGATTATGGATATACTGGATATAGCGCAGGGTCCAACATTCGACGAAACCCTATGGGATAAAGAATATCACACCCACAACCCTTACACTTCATCGAAATTAAACAATAACGATGAAATTCGTATTCCCATACAACATCAAGACATTTACACACTACCATGTGAAAGTTACTTGTATATTGAAGGAAAAGTTACTAAAAAGGACGGTACTACTGCTGGTACAACAGTTCCATTTATAAATAATCCTATGGCTTTCCTGTTTGATGAAATTAGATATGAAATATCAGGTGTAACAGTTGATTCTACTAAAAAAGTAGGTATTACAACGACTTTAAAAGGACTACCATCTATAACACCCAATGAAACCAATTTACTTAAACCTGCCGGATGGGTATTACCTACAATTGACACGATCACTCCAAATTCAGATGGATATTTTGATTTTCATATTCCATTACGTTTGTTGCTTGGTTTTGCTGAAGATTATAGGAAAATAATATTAAACGTTAAACAAGAATTAGTTTTGTTGAGGTCTTCTAACGATAAAGACATTATTAAAGCTGCAGATAATACGACTGATGCGACTTTAGAATGGAAATTAAAATTAGACAAAATTGTATGGAGAGTTCCACATGTTAAATTAGCTGACGAGCATAGAATGCTACTTTTAAGAAAATTAAAAGCCGATCGTGATATTGTTATTCCATTTAGAAGTTGGGAATTCCATGAGCATCCCAGTTTACCTACTACGGATCGACACACTTGGACTGTTAAAACATCAAATTATGTAGAACGAGCCAGGTATATTATATTTGGTTTACAAACCGGTAGAAGAGACGACATCACTAAACATGCAGGACAATTTGATCATTGTGACTTGAAAAATATTAAAGTTTATTTAAATTCACAATTCTTTCCATACGACAATTTAAATGTGTCATTCACTAAGAAGAAATACAGTATATTGTACGATATGTACGCAAGATTCCAAAGTTCATATTACGGTAAAGCAAATACACCTTTATTATCACCTTCAAAATATTTCGATGCCTACCCAATAGTTGTAATTGATTGTTCTAAACAAAATGAATCAGTAAAATCATCAAGTGTGGATATAAAAATAGAAATGGAATTCAACGCGGCTATACCGGCTAATACAACTGCATACTGTTTAATTCTACATGATAAAATTGTAACATACACACCTTTAACTGGAATTGTTAAGAATGTACTGTAAAAACCGGTTTTGTTTCATTCCGCGAGTATAAAAGCAGAGCGTACAGGCCGCTCCTCATCAGTTTGTTGCCTACTGTTGTATGGGTAGCATCGTATTCAATATGGCTTCTCCTAGTGGTACACCTGAAAATGTGGTAGATATTGAGAAGGAGATTTCTGAGTTTTTAGATCCTCAAGGTCACCAGGAAGGAGGTGAACAAAACTTTTGCGGACAACTTCACGCCAGTAATAATGTTGAAGAAAAAGGTAAAAGAAGAAAGAATATACAAAAGAGAAAAAGGGATATTGAAGATAATATTTCTCCAAACATATTGAGTGAGGTATTTTTGCGAATATTTTACCCAATCTCTTCCAGTTTGGACAAAAGTGTTTTAATCGGTGTTATGAAATCTACAGATTATTCCCCTACTGTAATTTTAACTCATGGACCCAAAATGATTTTGTTTACGGACAGTGCTTGGGAATCATTTATGAAACACTTGCATCTGCTAGAATGCTACTTAAGTAGTAACATGTTTGGAAGAAAGACAAGAGTAGGACTTTTGGATTCAAATGTGGAAATCGATATTATTAAACAACGTGGTGATCATCAGCTGCGGTTTAGAGACACAACAAGACATGATAACAAAATTCAACTCAATCGAGAGGAGTTTTTCATTTTAACTTGTGCTACTGAACCTATAACAAGATACTTGAGACAACTGGTGTTTTCAAGTTCGATTATTAAAGATTATCTGGAAGACACTTTGGACAAACAACCGGACGCACCTATAATATACGGACCTGTGGATACTTCTATATTTAATAGAGTTCCTCATGAAGTACAAATGTGGAGACAATTGGAAAAGTACGCTCAACTACATAAGAAATCAGTAAAACAGGAAGAAGAGGAAGATGGAGGAGAAGAATCAAGTGTTAGTGATGAAAACGAAAACAAGGAAAATATAAAGATGGAAACTTAAATGACAATGGTTAGTTTTTAAAACAATAACCAACTTTTTGTGGGGTTAGGCCTATTGGGGACGGTGCCCACGTTAAATATACACCAACGCGCCAACAACTGTACGGCCTGGTATAAAAGTAGTACCTACCGTGGTGTGGAAATCAGTTGACCTCCTGACTTCGTAATGAGCAGACGTGTGGCCTTCAAAATGGACAAGGGAGAAGAAGAACAAGTAAAGTCCAAGCCTGGTATTATTGAGTTTCAAGCGTTTCGTGGTAATGATGATAGATTCATTATAAAAGAACTTGTGTTTTTGGACATGAATACAAGTGTTCCTTATTCGTTTTTATTTAAACCACCATGTTCTTATTCATCTTTAACTAGTAAAGCCGCTACTACCAACAGATGGATTTCAAAACACTTCCATCATATCGATTGGTATGATGGTTTTACAAGTTACACGGACTTGTATCACATTATGCATCATTTTTCAGACAAGTTTACCAATATTTACACAAAGGGGCTGGAAAAGAAAAGATGGATCGAAGGATTTACTCATGTTCCGGTTAATGATGTGGAATTGGATAAGAATTATCAATACATGCTGGAAACAATATGTATTTGTACAAAAAGCCCAGAACATGATAAAGATAGACATTGCGCTTTGAAAAATGCCTATAAACTCGCCTCTTACCTTCAAAGTGGGGAAGTGGGGAGTGGTGGGGGTAACGGAGAGTATATAAGTGAGGAGCAGACCGGGACCTGGCATGAGTATTACTCGAGATTCCGAGACGACAACATCTCCGAGCAAGAAGACGATCTGTAACCTGACCATGGCATCTCACCAGTTCCTTCAAACTTTGGTCGAGCAGTTCAATGCTCACTCCAAGTCAACAATATTACCTGTGAAGAAGTGCTCTGAACTAAAAGATGAAAAGCACTACATAATCCATGCTATGAAGAAGATGGAGACTACAGTTGGGGAAGCCATCTGCTGCAGTCTCAGCGAGGCACCGTTTACTCCGGGGGATGAGCCCAAGTTCCAGGTGTACCTGCCCAAGAGATTCGTCCATCTTCTACAAAACGAGGACCTTCGCTCTATTCAACCCGGCTGTCTATACCTGGTGTCCCACGGCTGCACAGGTAGCAACTCTACAGAGTTGACCATCCACATTGCCGACAAGCAGCAGTGTTAGATTTAAGTTTTAATGTTGTACATATGTTATTGTAATGTTTTATAAATAAATCATAAAAGACAAAAAAAATAAGAAAACAAAAAATGCAACATATCAATATGTGAAGTTTGTCACGTATTGATATGTTGCATTTTTTTTAAACTTCGCGGGTGACCTTGACCTTTGACCTTTGCATTTCACAATTACCCCCACTACCGTAATTACCCCCACTACCACACTAGGATTCAAACCTGCTTGGATGCGAAACACGGTCAGTCTGTTGCCAACTAGCAAACGATGAGCACCTTGTACGAGCTTTGCTTACAACGAGTTATAACTGACGCATCTTTATTCCAGACGGCTTTACAAGATAATATCCCTATAACAGTAAAGCAGGATATCAAAGAGTACAAGAAAGATAATAGAGGGTATTCGGGATACTCCTGGTATAGGTTCCAAGACGGGGAAAAGTTTTGTAGGCCTTGTGGCGATGCTGCCGTCAGAGACCTTCGACGGTTCGTACAGGAAGGTGGTAGAAAACAGTTCGGATTTCTAGCACCGATGTTTAGATTTGAAAACTACAAGGACACCTGTGCTATTTGCTCCATCCCATTGTATCGATGGAAAAAGTTTAGAAGTGTTTAATTGGATCTTCCATACCCCCACCACCGTTACCCCCACCACCATTACCCCCACCACTTTTTCATGTACCTCCAAACGCTGTGCCTCGGCTTCATTTCTACTCCAGCAGCCAACCTAGCAACATCAGGATGTCTCTGAACGTCAGTTGCGCAAGTTACGAGGAGGTGAGCATCAAGACTCAGCAGGAGCTAAACGACTTGTACAAGGAGTTGCAGCTGATGGTGGCACGAGGCTACCGTATAAACGTGCAAGTTTACGATTGCAATATACGGAACACCCGGCAGTCAAAGGAAGAGCCTGGACACTCCTCGACAGCTTCCTCACCGACGTCCATGAAGACCGAGCCGGACAACTTAGATTACTTCAGCTGACTAGCAGTTGTATTTCTTGTTCTAACCATTGTAGAATATGTTTATTTTTTCATTATATTAAAGAAGTAAATGAGCAAAAGCACCTATCTTGTTACTGACATGTGAGCTCAGTAACAAGATAGGTTTTTTTAAAACACGGTTTGAATGACCTTGAAACTTCCCCCTCCACTGCTTTACTACCCCCACCACCTGACTATTAATGTACATGGCACATCACAATTGGAAACCTCATTCCATCTTCAACAGCCAAACCGACAACATCAACAATGGCAAACCTACCAACGGATAAAACATGTCCTCACGTTTGCTGTGACTTCGTCCACGAGTTGGAGAAGAGGATGCAGGAGAGGGCGATACGAAGAAAGCAGATACACTCAGAAAATATCATGATAGTCAACGGCTATCTTTTATTGTTCGGCCTTATTATGGTTGTACTTTTCATACTGTATGGCATAGTCACATGTGTCGGCAAGGTTGCAGAAGAAAACGCTCGCCACCATCAATTGGAAAGTTTCAATGTTACTTTGTAGGTTTTCCTTTTTTAAAACTCCGTTTGGATGACCTTGAAAATTCCCCCACTACTCCACCACACCCCCCACCACTTCACCATGTTCCTGCATGAGCATCACATCAACCGTCATTCCTTGTCCGACAAGCAACCATGGCAGACAACAACACCATCAGCCAAGCTGACTCCACTACTGATGTTGGTGCAAGTACGGGTTGGACACTGTCGATCGATAGTGTACACTATTTGGAAACGATTTGCGAACGGATGAAGGAAATACTGCGGGACAACCCTGGGATCATAATACAAATGAATTTAAATTATGATTGGTCCCAAGTTAGAATGCAAGGGGACGATAACAACGGTCAACAATCTCCACAATATTCGCCCATGTCCCCGATCTACCCTTACGGCGAGTCTGACGTCGATGAAGATGAGGCTAATGAGGATGTGGGGGACAACGAGGCTGAAAAGGAGTAAGCTTCATTCCTTTTTTTTTAAAACCCAAATTGGATGACCTTGAGAATTCCCCCTCCACTATTTCCTTTTTTTAAAACCCAAATTAAATGACCTTGAAAATACCCCCTCCACATACTTTTGGTTTACCCCCTCTACTTTTCAATACTGTTACCACAGTCTGTAGCTCACATCATTCCTTGCTTAGCTATCATGGCGGACAGCACTCTTTCTCGAGTTGACTCCACTACGGATGAAGAATGGCCATTTTCCTGGAATGTTCATCTGCAAGACTCGGCAGAAGTGGATATGTTGCATGAGAAATTGGTGTATGTATTAAACGAAAACCCCAACATTGAATGTAGAATGACTATGGATTTCGATGCGACAGGGGTCCACACTCAACCTTCCACTTCCAGCCAGCCTGAGCCTCAGCTACAGCCGAAGAACTTTACACATCTTTACACTCCAATACGGCCGGAGGATGTGGTTATCAGCGAGGCAGACTCTACTACAAGTTATATTGAGCCAACGAATTGGAAGCTTGTTGTTGACACCTTACACAACGTCGACTTAGTATGTGACAAATTAAAGGAATTGATGATGCAAGATCCTGGTCTTCGTTTTAAAATTGATTTGTTTTTCATATGGGGAGCACCTGCACGGGGCTCTTCGTCTGACAGCTCTCCAAGTACAACGGACGAGGAGGAGGAGGACGACTAGTTATCTTTTTTAAAACTCCGTTTGGATGGCCTTGACCTTTCCCCCTCCACTGAGTTTATTTAAGGTGCACTCTCAATGACTGCAGCATCATTTCATCGCGCACCTTCACCACAGCAACATGGAGAGTCAACTCAACTACTGTTGCAAACGGAAATGTTTTTCATGGCCAAATGACATTGATGTGGTGGATGGCCTGGCGTGTAGAAAATGTGAAGCTTTTGGTCAATCAAATCAAATCAAATCAAATCAAAATTTCTTTATTTCCAAAATAAAACATTAATACATTACATATTTTACCTCCCAATGCACCTCATTGGCGCGTGCGGGAGTGTAGTTGGCTATTCTTATCTTTATTAATTCATTGTCTTTTATTCAGTTTTCTTCAAGTTTCTTCGTCACTCAAAACCTTAACATAGGCATGGTACAATCAGTGCGGAAAACAAAAATAAATTAATAACAAGCAATAAATATTTAACTTAGAGCATAACAATATAATTTAATTTTAATAAATAATTTAATCAATGCATGTGTAAGTGCAAGTCTTGGAAGAAGCCGAAACCAGAGTTGAAGACATTCCATGTGTACCAGATGAGAGGGCATAAGTACACTTGTTGCCCTGAACGTTGCATTGAATTCACACTAAAACAGCTAACTGGCTGCAAATTGTGCAACAATCATTTTGCAGGTTTTTTCAAACATTATTTAGGAGCCTGTCAGTACAGATCAACTTGGCATACAGAAGCACTCACTATCAATGAAATCGCTATAGATACACAAGAGTAGTCTTTCTACTCTTTTCTTTTTTTAAAACTCCATTTGGATGACCTTGACCTTTCCCCCTCCACTCACCTTAGTTTATATAAACCCCATTCCCACTGACCACAGCATCACTTCATCGTGCTCCCTCGTCGAAGCAACATCAACTATGGAAAGTAAGCGCATCTCATGTTGCGAGCATAGGTGTTTGGAGATACAAGGCGTCACATATTGTGCAAAGAAGCGTTGGGAGGAAGAGACGGGGACAACCTATTGCTGTGAGGATAAGTGTTTCCTCTTACCAAAGTGGCAAGTGGATGGGCTGGCCTGCCGGCAATGTGAATGCTTCGGATGTTGCAGGTGTAGATGCAAGAACCAACAGCTGCCACCACCGGTACTACAAACTTTCAAAATCTACAAATCCAACTACTTTTATACTTGTTGTCCGCAGCGGTGTATTAAGTTTCACTTCTCCAATCTTACCAATTGTCGGAAGTGCTACGGACAACCTGATGGGTGGTGCACCTGTTTTCTGGACTCCTGCCGCTACAGATCGGATTGGTTTACAGATCCGTTAGAAATTGATGAAGTCGCCCAGGAAGCACAAGAGTAGTCTTTCTACTCTTCACCTTTTTTAAAACTCCATTTGGATGACCTTGAGATTTCCCCCTCCACTTCCCCATATACCTAGAGTACACAGAGCCTGACAGTCAGTCACTCGGTGGCTGTCGTGGGGTGCGCATCGGTGTCGGCGCTCCGTTGTTAGGTTTTCAAGGTCACAGTAATATGAAATTGTTGGTGTTGTGCTGGTTCAAGGTCACCTGAGGGATAACCGATTGCCCATTTAGGCTGAGTCATGTCAGAAACTCGAGTTTAACTTGGCACTTTTGCCGTTTCTCGTCCAAAATTCGCTCCAAGTGGTCAAGGTCACGGGGACTCGGACTGAAACTCGGAGCGTAGTGCGAGAAACGGCAAAAGTGCCAAAAAATTTTAAGTTTCGGCATGACCTTGACCTTAGTGGCGTCGGTGACGTCATTTTGATGACGTAAGGGGTGATGACGTCATCAGCACGTCATTTCTGTGACGTCATGGGTGTGACGTCATCGAAATGACGTCATCGATGACGCAATCGATGACGTCATCGATGACGTCATCGGTGAGGTCATTGACCTCGATGACGTCATCCCTCAGGTGACCTTGAACTGGCCCAGCACCAACAATTTCACACTACTGAGAGGTTTTGCGAAACCGCTTATTGACATTGCTATAATTAGTAGCCAGAATGGGCCTGAGCGCCTTACTCGGTAACGGCGAACACAGAAGTTGTGTGCCCAGCCGAACCGCAGGCCCCCGGGGGAGGCGAGGCTCCCTAACTCTCTCGCTCTCATTAGGCGTATAATTAATTATAACTGTCAGTGAATCGCCGACAGGCCTTCATTAGAGCTCCCTAGCGACAATACCGGCACAGTCTACATAACGGAGTCGGTACACAACAGGACCGGCACACTTACTGTGGGACCGGGACTGCTTGTGCGTCCCTAGCAACAATACCGGCACAGTCTACACAATGAACGGAGTCGGTACACAACGGGACTGGCACACTTACTGTGGGACCGGGACTGCTTGTGCGTCCCTAGCAACAATACCGCCACAGTCTACATAACGGAGTCGGTACACAATGGGACCGGGACACACTTACTGTGGACCGAGACTGCTTGTGCGTCCCTAGCGACAATGCCGGCACAGTCCACACAACGGAGTCGGTACACAACGGGACTGGCACACTTACTGTGGGACCGGACTGCTTGTGCGTCCCTAGCGACAATACCGGCACAGTCCACACAACGGAGTCGGTACACAACGGGACTGGCACACTTACTGTGGGACAGTGACTGCTTGTGCGTCCCTAGCGACAATACCGGCACAGTCTACACAACGGAGTCGGTACACAATGGGACCGGCACACACTTACTGTGGGACCGGGACTGCTTGTGCGTCCCTAGCGACAATACCGTCACAGTCCACACAATGGAGTCGGTACACTTACTGTGGGATCGGGACTGCTTGTGCGTCCCTAGCGACAATACCGGCACAGTCTACACAACGGAGTCGGGACACTTACTGTGGGATCGGGGCTGCTTGTGCGTTCCTAGCGACAATACCGGTACAGTCTACACAACGGAGTCGGGACACTTACTGTGGGATCGGGACTGCTTGTGCGTTCCTAGCGACAATACCGGTACAGTCTACACAACGGAGTCGGGACACTTACTGTGGGACCGGGACTGCTTGTGCGTCCCTACCGACAATACTAGCACAGTCTACACAACGGAGTCGGGACACTTACTGTGGGACCGGGACTGCTTGTGCGTCCCTACCGACAATACTAGCACAGTCTACACAACGGAGTCGGGACACAACGGGACCAGCACACTTACTGTGGGGCAGTGACTGCTTGTGCGTTCCTAGCGACAATACTAGCACAGTCTACACAACGGAGTCGGGACACTTATTGTGGGACCGGGACTGCTTGTGCGTCCCTACCGACAATACTAGCACAGTCTACACAACGGAGTCGGGACACTTACTGTGGGACCGGGACTGCTTGTGCGTCCCTACCGACAATACTAGCACAGTCTACACAACGGAGTCGGGACACTTACTGTGGGACCGGGACTGCTTGTGCGTCCCTACCGACAATACTAGCACAGTCTACACAACGGAGTCGGGACACAACGGGACCAGCACACTTACTGTGGGGCAGTGACTGCTTGTGCGTTCCTAGCGACAATACTAGCACAGTCTACACAACGGAGTCGGGACACAACGGGACCAGCACACTTACTGTGGGGCAGTGACTGCTTGTGCGTTCCTAGCGACAATACTAGCACAGTCTACACAACGGAGTCGGGACACAACGGGACCAGCACACTTACTGTGGGGCAGTGACTGCTTGTGCGTTCCTAGCGACAATACTAGCACAGTCTACACAACGGAGTCGGGACACAACGGGACCAGCACACTTACTGTGGGGCAGTGACTGCTTGTGCGTTCCTAGCGACAATACTAGCACAGTCTACACAACGGAGTCGGGACACAACGGGACCAGCACACTTACTGTGGGACAGTGACTGCTTGTGCGTTCCTAGCGACAATACTAGCACAGTCTACACAACGGAGTCGGGACACTTACTGTGGGACCGGGACTGCCCGTGTGTCGGGACAAACCAAGAAGCTTACACGTGAAGCTCACGTAATAATACTTTGGGAAAGCTTCCTTAAACTTTGGAACCAGTTTAAGAAGAAAAGCTTAGAGGTAATATCATCGAAACCTCTTCCCCAAGCTAGAATATTTATTATTAAAATTAT
This sequence comes from Neoaliturus tenellus, assembly GCA_030545055.2. NCBI lineage: Eukaryota > Metazoa > Arthropoda > Insecta > Hemiptera > Cicadellidae > Neoaliturus > Neoaliturus tenellus. Next base: position 139,439,355 of record CM061531.1, on the reverse strand, counting down.
TCTTTTAAATGGCGAAGATGTATTACATATCTGAAGAGCTTGTATGCTGAGAGCTTGTCATAACAATTTAGTTCGCCTTAAAATAAAAGTTACAGTACAACTACAGACTTCAATATTTTAATTTAAGTCCCATTTGGTTTAAATTACCCTTCTACAGAACTAATTGTTAATTGGACTAAGACACCCTTACAATGGTTTGTATAGTACTATAAGGTCGTCAACGGTACTACACGGTGCACCATACAATACATTTAATTTATTTTCAAAAATATTTGTACTTGAGTGTGATTTAAATCCACCATTTAGAATTTAGATGTAAAAAATAAAAATAACTTTAAAAACTCATAAATATTGATAGATTTTTGAGTTAAATAATTGAACTAATATTTTCCTAAGTACCAATATCAAATCCCCAGTTCTAGGTAAAAATTATATTTATATTAAAATAATTTTAATTTTTACATCGTTTGTCTCAGGATCGTCTCATTTCCATTATTAAAAGCCGCTTCCAGGCATTAGTTGAGAATTCAATTAAAAGTTATTCAATTAGCCACCTTTATTAAGGAACTTGTGCGCGTAATTAACAACATCAAGACGCTCGGAATATCGCTACCCGGGGTAATTAAACTAAACATTGAGACCTCTGGGTTGGCGAGCTCACCACTCACTGCTCGAGTCGCTGACAGAGTGTGGTGACACATGCTCCGAGGACAGGGCGCGCGACTCAAACCCAACTCTGCAATGTTGGGCTTGATTTTTACTTCATTTAAGTCTTTTTAACTTTATCAGTTCATTCTTCTTTAGTTAATTCGTATTTCTAGCTTTGTGTTTGTAATGTTATTTGGAAAAAAAACCAAAAGTACTTTATTGTAACTGCAGTTCATATAACTTTTAAAAACACTTTTCTGTCGTTAATTAAGCTCAAGCTAAAGAATTAATTCAAGCTGAAGAAGTCTTGTCAGTGTTGTTCTACTGTAGAACTTCACAAAACACTCTAGGTTGACAAAACTCACATTCCACGGGTAGTGAGAGTGTCACCACGCCATCACATCCGCTGCATGCTCCTCTTGCTTTGTCTCACAGCTAATTAGCCCGGCTGTCAATAGCTCAACTCTGCGTTCACCTAATTGCGGTACTTGGCTTTATTTTCGGTGTGCATCCGAAAGGCGCTCAAGCAGCCTTGAATGTCGGAGATAGTTAGGGATCAAAGAGATTTAAACAATACTAATTGGTGAACGTTCATGCACCCACTGGCTTAAAAATAATGGTTTGATTAACTCGTACGTCAATCTAAACTTAATTTACATTTATCACATTAAAAATTTTCCCCCGAGTGTTAAAATTTGTTTTGTAAAATTTTATCCTAATTTTTTAATTAGAGATTAAACAGCAAAAATGTTCCTTCAAGTAATTCTCATAAGCAAGGTGAGACCACGAATATTTTTTCTTAACCATTTTACTCTTGCTTTATTGAAATTAAAATTAAGGAAATAACTTTTTTTTATTAGTACCAAGGTGTTGTAAAATGTTAAATGTAAAATGTTATAGGTGTGTATGTCACTTAAACATATTTTTTTAAACTGTTTGGTTTTGAAGAACAGCAAGAACACAATAGTGCATACTCATAAATTAGAAAATAAAACTTCGTAGAGTTTATAGGTTCGTGGTTTAGTTTCAGATTATAATTATTTTCAGCAAAAGTCTTAAAACATATTACAGATGTTTATTTATTCTTTACTAAATTTTCAAGTTATTTCTTCTAACGCATAGTAGAAAACAGTAACCAAAGATAACAATATAATTTTAGTTTTAATTATTTTTTTCAAGTAAGACTTTTTTGAGAACTTACAGTAGAATCTTTCACTCTTGTATTTGAAACCAATTCTGATTTTTAGGCCTTGAACTCTTGCTACGCAAGACTATTAAAAAGATCCCATTATTTTCCGACAAAATGAATATTTTTTACTGTCAAAAATAAGCACATTTTGAAACTATTTAACTCAAATACAATGATACTACAACGATTTGTCCCGCGGGTTGTATAAAGACCATATCTTTCAGTTAAATATGTCATGAAACAAATATATTAATTAGTTAGGCAAGGAAAGGAGGACTGACGATGTCACAATAATGTAAATCACATCTGCAGTGCAGTTATAGTTATAAATTTTATAAACTTTCGTTTTCTGCCAAAACGATAAAGAAACATGCACAAACCGCGATTCAATTATTTTAACAACTAATTACACCAGTAAATCTAGAGATAAGCGCACAATCATTAGAATTGAAATAAATAATTGATAGTATCACATGATTAAACCGTTTAATAAACTCAAACGTTTTAATTAATATCGTAATACAATTACGGATTAGTTTGCAGCACTATTTATCAAAGGCTATTTTACGATGTTATTTATCTGAATTTAATTAATAATTTGATCGTTACTCTAATTGTGTTTTGGAAAGTGGGGTATTTTAAGCTACTGTCGCTGACTGATTGCTTAGTTAGGCTACCTTATCGCACATGTTGTGAGTGAGTAACAGAGGTGAAGATAGGACACGAAACAACGTGCACCTGCGAATGGTTAGATTCCTTGTTACGAAATTGCAACAGCTTAGTTCGAACTGCCACGTAAACAGCGTACTAGCCTTCAGATTATTCGTAGAACACTGACTTGTAGTAAGGCATTTAATATTCAACGCATCTAGTTTAAATAATAGGTTGTGTCTGAACCACATTTTAAAAATTCAGAATCAACAGGCACCAAGCCCCTTAAAGCGGAAAATCCACATATATGGATTAGTTACGGATTAGTTCGAAGCACTATTTATCAAAGGATATTTTACGATATAATTTATTTTAAGTTAATTATTAATTTTATTGTTACTCCAACGGTGCCTTGGAAAGTGGGATATTGTAAGCTACTGTCGGTAAGCCACTGTAAGTAAGCAATCAGTCACCGACAGTAGCTTACAATACCCCACTTTCCAAAACACAATGTCAGATATTTTTATATATGTATAAGAATATATGAAGTTGTTTTGTTAACACAGCTCCTCCCTAAATTCTGGACAAATTTGAACATTTGAGGTATCAAAAAACTTGCCACAGTTCGTAACCTTGCAATTAAATATTAAATACAATATTTCCTTGTTGAATAGCACGATTAATTAAAATAAAAACAGCCATTGGTTGCAAAACATAGCATACAGAATAACACATGATGAAAGCAAATGGCACAATCAAACTATTGAAATTTAAACCTAATCTCATAAAAGTGGCGCACAGAACACATCAAGGTGTTGCGCAGCATATTAATGTAGGCAAAATTAATTGTTCCACAATTAATGCAGGGAACTGTGCACTAGTATCCCTGATTAATTTATTGATGGTACCAGATAGGACTGTATATCGTACTAGTCGGTAAAATTAGTTTTAATGTATAATTTCACTGCGATACGCCAGAGAGTTTGATCTGGTTTTGGCCTTAACAAAACATGTTATCTGAGTATGACACAAGGCAAACCTCCGGGCAAACCCTCCCTTACAACGGTGGGCAGGCGCCGGGCCACGCCGCCGTTTGATGCGTCGCCAGCTCGCGTCTGCGTGAGTGTGTGCGTTCATTAGCCCGTGTGAGCGCGCGTATGTGTGTGTACGTGTGTGTTTGTGTGTGTGTGTGTGTGTGTGTGTGTGTGTGTGTGTGTGTGTGTGTGTGTGTGTGTGTGTGTTTGTGTGTGTGTGTGTGTTTGTGTGTGTGTTTGTGTGTGTGTGTGTGAGCGCGCGTATGTGTGTGTACGTGTGTGGGTGCGTATGTGTGTGTACGTGTGTGTACGTGTGCCTCGCCGATGTATCTTGTCGCCACCAACTCGTCTTGTCACTTCAATTAAACCGTTTATTTTCCTTATGAATATGAAATGAACGGAGATTGCCGTCTTTACACAGGAGTTCAATTAAAAGTTCCATTATGTGCAATCACTGGCGCTGTGTAAGAGGCTTGATCGGCGTTCAACTTGTTCAAATTACCCTACTCTAGACCCCTCCCTATACCACCATCATAGTGACACCATCATGTGTGCCGGTTTCCTCAGTGTTGTGGAATCTAAATTTGACTACATTTTGCCTGAGATGTAAAACAGATGGTCAAGTCATGAAGACTTTTACACTACACCACGGACCTATACGAGTCCTTTACTTAATATGTATTGCTCGATCTCTGAGCTTGGAATATTTGTGTTGTTGTTTTTATAATATCCATTAAGACTTCTACAATTTGTATCAGGGATATTTGAAAAATACTATCATAAACAATTTCAATCAAACAGTGAGGGAATCATAATAACTTAACCAATAAACTGGATAGTAACTCTATAATTGGGTAGCATGACAAATTATACAGCACTTATATGTCAGGCGTCATGGTGATTCAACCAAATAATTATGAAATTAATTCACAATCACTCTTTGAAGTCGTATGGAATCAATAAAAATGACGTTTTTCCAAAATAATTGTTCTTAAAAGTTTTCACAATAATCATGAGGTTTGCACAGCCCAAAAGGCTGCGCAAAAATAAAAAGTATGTTTTTAAGGTATTACAATATTTAAAAACTAAGTATTCTCTCATTCAATTATAAAATAAAATCTTTGCTTGGAATACATTTAAAATGTATCCGTGAAAATGTTTACAAAGACGTGGATTTTTGTTGTTGAAAAATTATTCACAAAATTGGTATTCATTTTAGTTGTATTACTAAAATGAAAAACTAACGTTTAAAAAACTATAGCGTTTAAGGAGATTAAAAGCAATCGAACCACATATACAGGGTGTCCAGTTTCAACTGTTCGAAACTTTTCAATGATGTTCGGCAAGCCAAAAGAAACAAACCAGTTCTAATAAACAAATGCCAAATATGAACCCATTCCATCTATCTGTTACGAAAAAAATTATTAAGTGTAAAAAACAAATTACGGCTAGCGGGTTAATATTTGTTCTTGTTTAAACAATTTGGTCTGAGGTTAGAACCTTTTCCTACAGCAAAATGGCCCAAGTACAAAGTTTTACTTGACATAAGGATAGAGATTTACAGTGTACAAATCTAATTAATTTTAACATAATGTCATACTTTTATTATAAATAAGAATATTAAGAATTTAGAATCTTTGTAAATTGTAATTCTGTGAGAGATGTAATCTTTTTAAATCTTAAGACTTAAATGCATCTCGACGGATTGCAAATTGTTTTGCAACGTTGATTAAAAAGTACCTTTAATGTAGTAAGAATCAAAATTTAAACCTGAATAAAAAATCTGTTTTATTTTGAAAAACCTTTCGTCTGGGATTTTCATCGTAAATTATAAAAAAAGTTTCTCCCTTCCGCCTTGAAGGAGGGGCGAGTGGGGCAGGGGCGTCCAATAAGCCAAGGAGCGGCGGCGGTCACTCTAGAAGGCAATATCACTCACACCAATATAACGTATATCTGAATAACTTGTCCACTATATTGCGCATTCTTCAGCACCTTATTGCAGCGCGGCTTGTGTCTCATATTACCTCCGCTGGTGCACATTGATTCAATATAAATCTCAACCAGAAAGCCAATATCTCGGCGACCTCCGCTTAATCATTCCATTGCGCCTTCCCCGCATTATTGGCTTGCCAGGTCGACAACGGTAAAGCTCATCGCCAATGTCTTTAACTGGCATATCTTCCGAAAATTTGTAGGTGACGGTGTTGGAGGCGTATGACTTATTATAGTTTTTGACATCTTCGTGAAGTATAAAGTTGGGTAGTTACGTAGAGTTTAGAGACATTAATTTTGTTTAGAAATGATTATTTAATTTTTCTATGTAGGTGAAATTTCAAGAGATTGAATATTGAATACACGTAAAATGAACCATTTATTTTCTTGTTCTACTATGTCAGAAATAAATGTTACAGTTTGTACAATGTTTTTCTACAATAATACAAGATGACTTAATAAATTTAGTATTATAACCTCATCAATATGGAAGTGTCGTTCGTCGCACCTGTTATGTTTCCGAGACAGTGACGTCACATATAGCCGTATGTTTCTATATTGTGGAGGTCGGATGACGTCAGACCCGCGGAGCATCACGGCAACTGACGGCGAGTGACGTGCCAAGTGGGCCAGAAAATTGCCAATTGTGTTCCAGTCACAATTCACAAAATACTCCGCCATATATAATTTCAATCAGGATCGTTCAGCCTGTCTGCCGTCAGACTTCCGACTATCGAATGTCTTGCTTCCGACTGTATCGTCTGTGTGTTCAGAGCGCTTAGAGCATACAGGTTTAACAGTGTATACAACTCAGGTTTTTCTCCATATATTTTCTCAAAAGAAAATATATGGAGGATATTTACCTAAATACGAACAGTTAGGAACTTTTTTGTGACAAATGCTGTAATTTCTAAATTATACTTAAATGAAATAAAAATCACCCCCATACTTTTTATGCAACCGCAGATCGAAGATTCGCAATTTTCCCCTGTTAAAACTTTGACATCAGCTCAAATTCACTGTGCAGGGCTGCTCTTACAAAATATTTGTCTTCTACCAAATCTTGAGTTAAATTAAAAATGAGAGTTTTGATCTCAGTAATAATTCATGGAAAGGTGTTAAAAAATGATTACCCTTCTGTCATTCTAAACGGTAATGGATACCTTCGCATACAACTGGGAGTAACGAAAGTGGCCGTTTACTAAAAGCGAAGCAAAATTAATCAGTTGATTTTTGCAGAAGCACTTTATCCACCTGTTTCGTACTACTCTGATAACGAGAAAACGAGTTTGTATACATTTGTTCTGGTCTAGACCTTTTTCTGTTAACTATCATTATTTTCCCAGTCCCTAATTGAAGACCCCGTTTTTAACACAAGGGGATTTGAAGTTTTTGCAACCACAGTGATGAGAACAGCTGATTTGAACACCAATTAAATTAGTTTTACCTAAATAGAATGATAAATTAAGTGTCTGGCATTTTAATGGCTTTAAATGATAAAAGTGTTAAAAATAAAATGTTAAGTGATAAAAAATGTTTAGTGTGATTATTTACATCAAGATTGACATTATTAAGTCATTTTTCCGGCCTTTACCAATTTATCTCACCCTGATAGGTCGCTCTCGGTACTAGAAATCAAATGTACCATTAACCAGACACCACCTAATTTAAACGTCTATTTCGAACCAAGGCGTTTTGTAAATCATAAGTTTAGCTTCTATAATAAAAACTGTTGGTATCTAGTACAATAAATTACACATTTGTAAAACAAGTTGACTTCATTAAGTCTGTATAATATTAGGAAACTACAGGTGGGTCACAATATAAAAACTATCTGGCTGTCCGATTGTTGGTCGGCTGTAAGATCGTGAGAACCAGACCTCTGCACATGAAGAGCCGCGCCGCCATTCTCACTGAAAGCGTCTTTTTCTGCCGCTGCGCTGTAGCGAATCAAGATGCTTTTTGCATCTCTATGGCATACATCTGGTCGACGTAAGTCCCGAGACAACCGATCTTCCACGGTTCCGGCCCTCCTTGAATTTCATTATATGCACATTTACTTATCGATTTCTTTGAGGTAGTCTGGTTGTGGAGGTTTTATCTGTTGTTGGAAAAAGAAAGTAAAATTTTATCATCTGATATTTTACCTTGAATTTTGTAATGATTTTGTAGTTAACCCTATACTATAATACGAGCACTGTCTGAAGGGATGTGCGTATCATGATCATGATCTCAAAATCTAGCGGGTAGATTTTGTTTAAACTTTGCATTTAAGAAACAATCTCAATCCCAGGTCTAATTTTGGTCTACACTTAAGTTTTAAAATTGTAATTTTTAACATTGGTCTCATGGGTTGCTATTTTGGTAACGGAATAACAACGAAAGGTATACAAAAATAAAGGGAACATTAATGTTAAGCAGTCTTTTTGAAACAGATGTTTACAGTGAAAAGGTATAATTGGTTGTTGATGGATATTTAATGGCTTTATTGCCATGACACTATATAAAAAGTGAATAAAAACCAACGAGCAAGGGTCGGTTGACCTGGTACTATTTAGTAATAAAGGTATTTGATTACTGCACTATTTGGTAGACTATTAATTGGCGGTAAAATATTTAATCGACTTAAAATTTTGTATTTCAAGAACAAATGGTAATAAAAAATATATTTTTTAATAGGACGTGTTATATCATATACATTTCTCCATTTAATATTCTCGTTAGGTAAACACGAATGTCTGTTACAGGATCAACGCACTCCAAATGAAACATGGATATCAGGAGATGAAGGGCAGGTCACCCTTGGAGGTGAAGGGACAAACTGCCCTGGAGATGCTCAGCACTGTAGACAGCGTTGCTGCGGGTCAGTACACTGTTACGACTTATATGATCACACTCAACTAGCACCATAATCCATCATATTGGCTGAAGTATAAGGTTGAGTAATTTTTTTTAACTTATTTTTTCCTTTTTCTGGGTCGGAGCATTGCTGTAGATATTGGGGCAGAAAGATCAAGTGGTTGGTAAGACACTGAGCATGCCCACAGTGCTATGTTTAAAATTTAACAACAAATGTAAGTAAAGGGTTTCTATTTTTCATCTGACAAGAAAAATCTGTTTGATAAGCAACATAAAGCAATGGCCATAATGAAGTATTATTTTTTTGTTGTATTTTTACCTTGTATCTTGCCTTTTGTTCTTGCAGATGATTATATAAGAACAAAAGGCAAGATATAAGGTAAAAATACAATAAATGTTCTTGTAACTGGGTAGAATAAGTAATGAAGTATTATTGCCAAACTGTGAATTTAATGTCGCACAAATGTCGTTGACGGTATATTTTAACAATTGAATGATACAATTTCGCTGTAATATCCATATGGACATTCCCCTGTGTAAGGACTAATAATGGAATTTGAAGTGATTCAGCTACTTTCATTTACATCCATTTTATATATATTCCCATTTTTTTCTTGATTTGTGTTTTATTACATTATTCCTTTTATTGTTTACTTCGTAACGCACTTTTAGTAAAATCACCCTCGATTTATACTTATTTCATGTATTCCAATTTGAACCGAAGAAGGTAATTTGAAGTAAGAAAGCATGTCAAAATAATATTAACATTCAACGTAAAATATGTTGATTTCACATGATGAATTATTTTTGAGTTTTTATGTATTACGATAAAATCTTAATTGTATTTAGTTTTCCCCTTCAAATTCCAATTACATGTCTCATAATCTATACTTATTTAATACGCTAAGACCTTTTTTGTTAAGAGAACTCCTCTTATAATTAATTTTCAACCGATTTTCAAGTTTTTTTTTTGTGTCGTTGGATAGGGCTTGGTCTGTTGTTGTTTCCGTAAAAAATTAGTGAGAGTCGGCCTAAAAAAAAAAAAAAAAACGCTATTTATAATTGAAATTTAAAAAATCTCATTAGAATCTGCATTATAATAACGTTGGGATTGAGTTGAGCATTTAAAACATCTGTTAGTGTAAATAGCTGTAATTTTTGTGTACTGATAATCACAATATTGGATTGGACGAGAGTAATTGAGTTTGGAGCAGAAGTAACATTTTTAGCAGACATGTGATATTTTAACTGCTCGATTTAGAGCAAGAAGTATACTAGTTTAATACAATCGGACAGTTACTCAAAATTTCCTTCAAGGCTCGTTGGGAACCCGCATTAGGTTTCCAATAAACTTAAGCTAATAGGAACATGTAACTTTAAAATTAGCTGTTCAAAATGTCTACTTTTCCCAAACAGCTGGTAGTTGACATAGGTGTTGTGTAGGAGGCGGCGGTGTGGAGCGGGTGGGAGGGGCGGCCGCCGGCGACGCCAAGGAGTGCGCGGGCTGCGGCAAGAGGATCACCGACAGGTTCCTGCTGAAGGCGCTGGATCTGTTCTGGCACGAGGACTGCCTCAAGTGCGGCTGCTGCGACTGTCGCCTGGGGGAGGTCGGCTCCACACTCTACACCAAAGCCAACCTGATACTCTGCAAACGGGACTACCTCAGGTGAGGAAAAATTCATCCGTTCTCAACTTTGGAAAGATTCTGGTAATTTTGTGTAAGCTGCTGTATGTAATAAGTTTTGAATTGGAAGGGTGGAGTTTATCTTCGCAAATCAATTCATTCTATCACACATTTGACAAAACTGGCTGAATATTTGAAAAAAGCAATACTTTACATGTTCTCTAGCATTTGTTTTTACTGGAAACTAAATAGAGCATGTAGTTGGAATGAACCATGTTTGCACAGAAAATACCGTGATATCGTGAGTACTTTTTCTGCTTACTTTATAGTTCAAGAAAAGAAAGTTATCCCTTTATCAGTAATACGTAAATGTAATTGATTAACTAAGTATGTTAATTCCAAAGGGGATTCCTTTATGAAAATATATGTCAACGTGTTTTATCGTACAGTAAAATCAAAAGATCAACCATTTCTCGTGAGTGTCAAACTGATAGGAAAATGTATTTAATAATTATAATAATTACCGAAATAATTGAACACATCTATAGAATTAAGTATGGCGATTGATACTGTAGGTTGTTCGGGACGACGGGCTACTGCGCCGCCTGTAGCAAGGTCATCCCCGCGTTCGAGATGGTGATGAGGGCGAAGAGCAACGTCTACCACCTTGAGTGCTTCGCCTGCCAACAATGCAACCACAGGTACCCGATATACCGGCATGACTCACCACTCACCTACAGGAGTCAATCAAACATTTATCTCTTTAGTTGTAATTTTCTATTGTTAGCACATCACTGTATCACCACTCTTTAAACTTAAGTAAGACAAACTTAAGTGATAATTTCTTGGATTAAATGTAGGAATTGTAGAAACTTCATAAAAATGTATGTATAGTTATATTTTGACGTACATAAATTTTCCACTATAAGTTATTCAAATAAAGAGCTATAATTAGGCAAAAAGTAAAAATTAATTTACTTCTGTAAAATGGTTATGCCGTAAGTAAATAAATAAATGAATTAATATACCAAATTCTATGAAAACAGTTAATTTACAAAAAAAAATCAAGACACATATAAGATAGTCTATTTTATATAAATTTTGATGATTCTTATTTGTTAAGAGTGAATAATGAATAATGGAGGAATCAGTTATTTTCGTAATACATGACCACTTTTCCATTTAAGTAAAAGTATTAATTGAGTACTTCAGAGTGGTTAAAGAAGAGCAGGGAAATAAGCGCTTTTCTAAACGCATGACCATTTGTTTTTTTTAATTATTATTTTTTTTATTTAAGTAAAATTAGTAATAATGTGGAAATGGAGAAATTTGATTACGCATTACAAAAATAATTAATTTCGTATATACATTATTTTATATTTCTTATTATCTTATAACTTATATTTCTTATCTATTTACGGTTTTAAAGGAATTTGGCACTTGCCACAATATAATCAATACAATTCTCCTTTTTACATTGTTTAAATGGGAAAAAATGTATTACGAAAATCATCAATTTCTCTGTTATTCTTTATCCAATCTTAACAAATAAGGTAATAATAATAAATGTTTTATTGATATAAACATCTACAAAGTTGTGTATCATTGAAATGAACATGAAGTGGGCCAACTATAAGTCTTTGCAATTTGTTTGTTAAGTTTTTATAGAATTTGGCATCAAGTATTATTATACCTTTAAGCATCCAGTAAAAGCCACGATTTTAAGAAAGTTAATGAATACTTTTGCACAAAGACAGATCTTCATAAGACAAACACTTTTGCAAAATGTCAACGCTGTACCTCAAACCGTTTAGGGGTTATTTATTTTTTGTAAAAACCACATACAGACAGGTAGACTGGAATCTAAGCACTAGAGATCCATGTTTCTAGGGGGAAAATGGAAAATGTGTTTGTCTTGACCTAAGCATTTTTTCCATATACAGTTGTCCAGAGAGTTAAAGGACACTCTGAATATAGCAAAGGTTTTACCTAGAAGATAGCAATATCACAAGCCTTAAATAAAAAAAAGTGTGTGAGTAAAGCTAGGTTTACACGTGAGAGTTTTTAACTCTCGAAGAGATTGGTACTCTCAGGAGTTTCTAGTAGAGGTGTTTACACTACAGGCAAATTTTTCGTTTACACGAAATGTCTAAACTCGCAAGATCCAGCTCTTAGGGAGAATTATTTACTCTCAGATTGTGTCGGCGAGCTAACTCTCAGCACCATTTGCACGACGCTTATCACTCGCAAAAACTCTCCGAGGGTAGAAAACTCTCACATGTAAACCTAGCTTAAAAAATGGCAGTCTTTCAAATAAAAAAAATCTAATTTTATTTTAAATGCTTTAAAATGCGATACTGTAATATTCCAAATACTTCACCTTTTGAGGTCCGGTTTGCGACAAACGTTTGCGATTATATTTTTCAATTCTTCAAGCAGTAGAGTACTACGAAGCACCATTCACTATTTCAGACTCATTAACATTGTGAATGTCTATGATAATATTTGACTTTAGAGTTGCGAATAGCTTGACTACTAGTCACTACTACTCTAGTGCTATAGCTTTATACTACTCGTGAACCACCCACCCTCTTCAAGACAGCCGAAAGGGGAAGTTGTGAAAATTATTTATTTGCCTACAGCCATGCTATGCGTAGTTTTAAAGGTTAGAGAGTAACAGAGTAAGGAGAAAACACAGCCGCAAACAAGACATCAACAAGACAAACATATAGGATGTTATTGCATTTTAAAATTTTGATAATATTATTTTAATCTTAATTTGAACGTCTGTCATTACTCCTCCCGACCGTCATATTGAGATCGGGATTACGGCATTGTATTCTAACATTTAAGACAACAAATTAGCAATGAAATTCGATATACAGTTTGAACTTTCTAGAATGTATTTAAATTTAGTCTGCTTAGTATTAAATTTTTATGTATAACTCCCCCTGGGACAACCCATGGTTATTCCGCATAAACACCATTAGGGAATTCAGGGGACTTTTTCCAAGGAATACCAGGGATGTCATATCGTCAGGTTTCAATATTAGGTAATACTCAACATTTTTACAAGCTGCTTTTGGGTAGTGAAATGAAATTGTAGAGCTACACTATCATAATGTGTTCTTCTAGGTTCTGTGTGGGGGACCGGTTCTACCTGTGTGATAACAAGATCCTCTGCGAGTACGACTACGAAGAGAGGCTAGTTTTCGCCAATATGGCCTACAATCCTTCTAGTCTGGCGCATATACGAAGGCAAGTCGGTAACCTGCAGGTAACTAACTAGCCAGGCAGACTATAATTTTATTGATAATCTTTTCTCTCATAAAAGTATGACAAATGAGTTGTTTTTACTTCATATGCAAAGTACTAAAAACCTCTAGGACGTAAATAGAACAGATGCGTTTCAAATCAATTAAATTAAAAGGAAAGACTTATGAAAGTATAAAAAAATTCGTGTTATTCCTCAGAGTTTAAACTGTTTAAACTCTTATTACAAATCACAACTAACAGACTGTAAGGGGTATATTAAGAGTTTCTACTTCAACATATACAAAAGTACCCCTTATCAATGTTCTGAAAAGGAAAGTTGTAAACAAACTTCAATTAACTGTTCAAAAGATTTTATTCCCGACTTCATACATTATGACATTATTGCCATAATACTATATTTCAACGACATTATAAAGATTTTTTCCTTTAACCTTTCAAAGATGTTATGGCAGTAGCTACATATAGATTAATAAACAATAACAAATGCGTTACGTTTTGGTCCGTTGTTCACGATCTTAATGAGTCAAAACTTCCGTGTTACTATACAAGTTTTAGTATTCAGACTCATCTTCACCTTTGGGCTGGTAGCCCATTTTTGCGCAGTCGGCAATTTTAACCATACGGTTTATGCTAAAACATGGTATTTTATTCCCCGGTTTTGGACGCCGTTTTTCAACCGATTTTCTTTGAAACCTGGTAATATTTAGATGAATAGTTATATTAAGCCCCTCATACCTCAAAATTTTGAAAATTTAACAAATGTTACTCTCAATGAAGCCGCAAGGTATTTCGATTTTTCTTTGTAGTATTTGAACCAGAGAGAGACCATGTGGCCATATAGTTTTCAGCTGTCACTAATCCCCTGGTGTCTGTTACAGCCAGGAAAATAACTATTAGCCATATAGTGCTAAGCTGTCAGTCATCCCCTGCTGTGTGTTACAGCCCGGGAGAGACTAAGCAGCTATGTAGTGTTTAGCTGTCAGTCATCCCCTGGTGTGAGTTGCAGACCGGGAGAAACCATGTAGCAAGGTTTCATCTGTCACTCATCCCCTGGTGTGTGTTACAGCCCGGGAGCGACTGAGCAGCTATGTAGTGTTTAGCTGTCAGTCATCCACTGGTGTGTGTTACAGCCCGGGAGAGACTAAGCAGCTAAGTAGTGTTTAGCTGTCAGTCATCCCCTGGTGTGAGTTGTAGACCGGGAGAAACCATGTAGCAAAGTTTCATCTGTCACTCATACCCTGGTGTGTGTTACAGCCCGGGAGAGACTAAGCAGCTACTGTATGTAGTGTTTAGCTGTCTGTTATCCACTGGTGTGTGTTACAGCCCGGGAGAGACTAAGCAGCTATGGAGTGTTTAGCTGTCAGTTATCCACTGGTGTGTGTTACAGCCCAGGAGAGACTAAGCAGCTATGTAGTGTTTAGCTGTCAGTTATCCACTGGTGTGTGTTACAGCCCGGGAGAGACTAAGCAGCTATGTAGTGTTTAGCTGTCAGTTATCCACTGGTGTGTGTTACAGCCCAGGAGAGACTAAGCAGCTATGTAGTGTTTAGCTGTCAGTTATCCACTAGTGTGTGTTACAGCTCGGGAGAAACCATGTAGCAAAGTTTCATCTGTCACTCATCCCCTGGTGTGTGTTACAGCCCGGGAGAGACTAAGCAGCTATGTAGTGTTTAGCTGTCAGTTATCCACTGGTGTGTGTTACAGCCCAGGAGAGACTAAGCAGCTATGTAGTGTTTAGCTGTCAGTTATCCACTGGTGTGTGTTACAGCCCGGGAGAGACTAAGCAGCTATGTAGTGTTTAGCTGTCAGTTTTCCACTGGTGTGTGTTACAGCCCAGGAGAGACTAAGCAGCTATGTAGTGTTTAGCTGTCAGTTATCCACTGGTGTGTGTTACAGCCCAGGAGAGACTAAGCAGCTATGCAGTGTTTAGCTGTCAGTTATCCACTGGTGTGTGTTACAGCCCGGGAGAGACTAAGCAGCTATGTAGTGTTTAGCTGTCAGTTTTCCACTGGTGTGTGTTACAGCCCAGGAGAGACTAAGCAGCTATGTAGTGTTTAGCTGTCAGTTATCCACTGGTGTGTGTTACAGCCCAGGAGAGACTAAGCAGCTATGTAGTGTTTAGCTGTCAGTTATCCACTGGTGTGTGTTACAGCCCAGGAGAGACTAAGCAGCTATGTAGTGTTTAGCTGTCAGTTATCCACTGGTGTGTGTTACAGCCCAGGAGAAACCATGTAGCAAAGTTTCATCTGTCACTCATCCACTGGTGTGTGTTACAGCCCAGGAGAGACTAAGCAGCTAAGTAGTGTTTAGCTGTCAGTTATCCACTAGTGTGTGTTACAGCCCGGGAGAAACCATGTAGCAAAGTTTCATCTGTCACTCATCCCCTGGTGTGTGTTACAGCCCGGGAGAGACTAAGCAGCTAAGTAGTGTTTAGCTGTCAGTCATCCCCTGGTGTGAGTTGTAGACCGGGAGAAACCATGTAGCAAAGTTTCATCTGTCACTCATCCCCTGGTGTGTGTTACAGCCCGGGAGAGACTAAGCAGCTACTGTATGTAGTGTTTAGCTGTCTGTTATCCACTGGTGTGTGTTACAGCCCGGGAGAGACTAAGCAGCTATGTAGTGTTTAGCTGTCAGTTATCCACTGGTGTGTGTTACAGCCCAGGAGAGACTAAGCAGCTATGTAGTGTTTAGCTGTCAGTTATCCACTGGTGTGTGTTACAGCCCGGGAGAGACTAAGCAGCTATGTAGTGTTTAGCTGTCAGTTATCCACTGGTGTGTGTTACAGCCCAGGAGAGACTAAGCAGCTATGTAGTGTTTAGCTGTCAGTTATCCACTAGTGTGTGTTACAGCCCGGGAGAAACCATGTAGCAAAGTTTCATCTGTCACTCATCCCCTGGTGTGTGTTACAGTCCGGGAGAGACTAAGCAGCTATGTAGTGTTTAGCTGTCAGTTATCCACTGATGTGTGTTACAGCCCGGGAGAGACTAAGCAGCTATGTAGTGTTTAGCTGTCAGTCATCCCCTGGTGTGTGTTACAGCTTGGGAGAGACTAAGCAGCCATGTAGTGTTTAGCTGTCAGTCATGCCCTGGTGCGAGTTACAGCCAGGGAGAGACCATGTAGCCAAGTTTCAGCTGTCACTCATCCCCTGGTCTGTGTTACAGCCAGGAAAAAACTATTAGCCATAGAGTGCTAAGCTGTCAGTCATCCCCTGCTGTGTGTTACAGCCCGGGAGAGACCACGTAGCCAAGTTTCAGCTGTCACTCATCTCCTGGAGTGTGTTACAGCCAGGCAGAGCTCATGTAGCCACAGAGTTTTCAGCTGTCAATCATCTCCTTGTGTGTGTTACAGCCAGGGAGAGCTCATGTAGCCACAGAGTTGTCAGCTGTCAATCATCTCCTTGTGTGTGTTAAAGCCAGGGAGAGCTCATGTAGCCACAGAGTTGTCAGCTGTCAATCATCTCCTTGTGTGTGTTACAGCCAGGGAGAGACCATGTAGCCAGCGCTGTGCCGCGGGAAGACGGCTCTAGCGGCTACGGCAGCCCAGACTCCGACACCCTCGAGACCCAGTGAAAACTCGTTCGTCTCTTGACGGGAACCTTTCCCGTTGAGGGACCCAACCTGAATAGACAACGAACTCACAAACCACTCTAGAGTGTCGGTGATTCTTTTTGTCATAATCTAGTTTGTTTATGCTTTTAAGTGCACTTTATAGTTTAAATTCTATTTTGTAACTATTAATTTAATTTCACCTAAAAATTGCCAGAGAACCTAAGCCTTAAAACACAAAGTTTCCTGATAGTAAAATTGCCCCTAAGCCTTTGCAGCATTTACTTAACAAGTTTACTTTTTTTAACGGTGAGTTTTGGTCTTAGTTTAATTACTTTATGTGGAAAATATAACATACATTTTAAAATTGTGTTCAATATATATTTTTACAACCAAATAAATATACACATAACCTTTATGTTTTGGAATAAAAAAAAACATAGCATCTTCATTTCTTTAATAAACTTTCTTATTTTTTCAAACTTTTAAAATGGCAGTGCTTTGATATTATGAGAGTTATGTTTTTAAAATAAGTGACCTCTTGTTATAAGTTCTTAAATCTTGCGATATTTTTATCACTATTGATGTATGAATGCTTCTGGAATTTGTTTACTCGCCAGCTACTTACCAAGTAGTGACTAGCTGTTCAAGAATCTTATAATTGTAATCACAAAGATCTTCAACTGATGATTAAATATCGTAATTGATTGTATACATTACGAAGGCTTAGTGTTCTATGGCTAAAAATATTAAAATCATTTAAGTTACAAACTGTTACTCAAATTTTGTAATCTATTATAATTTTTTTACTTTAAAAGTAAAGTATGGTCATAGTTTTCTTTGAACTATTTTTCATATAATATGAATACCCAATAGTTGATTTGTATTTCAACCAGGTCACATTTAAATCTGAAGACTGGAAACAATGTATACAGAACCGTATAAGTAGGTACATCACACGTTATAAACTTTAATTTTTGCCCTTAAAACCAAAGGAAGAGAAATCGCTGATGCTAGAATCACTTCTCCTTATTGTCATGGTAATCGCTCTTTTTACCTCTTTAATGTCAAAGTGAGCATATTTGTTCATAAAAAATAAAAACAAACCTTTGCAAACTTTTTCTAGACATCTGTTTTCATTCAAACAATCATCATAATCCTAAAATAATAAACGGTATCAGATAACTGACACATACTTTCTCCCAAGAATATGAAACGGTGTTAAAAGCCTCAAAAATTAATGTCTTGATGGCTCAGTCGGATAGCCACCAGATGAGCAGCACGAGTTTTTGCATCCAAAAATTGAGTTTTTTTAAACACATTTTGCTCTATAACTTTTTGAACGCGCATTTTCCCGGAAATGCGGGTGGTGTCATTTTATTCAGCATTTTAAAATTAATAAACCACAAGATTTTAATCAAAATCGTTATAGCCGTTTTTGAGAAATTTAGATTTTTCACGTTTTTTGAGGGTTTTTCGGGGGTAAACTACCCTTAAAAATCTAAAATTAGAAAGAAATGAAAAAAAACACCTGGAATTATCGTGGGTTTGAACCTACATACCAAGTTTTACCAAAATCTGACCATTAGGGCATTCTCTGGCTCTGTTTACATCCAGAGACACACACACACACACACACACACACACACACACACACACACACACACACACAAACTTGTTCGCCTACATTTGTGGGGCCTTGGGATTACACATCTATTTGTGGGGCCATGTATGTGCAATTGACAGGTATTGTGGGGCCGTATTTGTATTGTGGGGCCATACAACAAAATTTAACCTAACTTAACCTAACCTAACCTAACGATTATTGACTTTTTCGACCATAAAAAGTAGAATTTTTACTCAAAATAAAAAAAAAATAAATCTTTGTGGGGCCGTGTGTATTGCCCCACAATTTCAGAAGGCCCCGCACTCAGGTGAAATTCACACACTTGGCCCCACAAATATTGCGGAACCTGTCCACACACACAGAGACAGCCATCTAAACCCCCTTTTTTGGACTCTGAGGGCACCAAAACGGATAAATTTACCAACAACTCGAATTTTAAAATTTTGACGAAACCAATATTTTCTTCATATATACATTTATAGGGGAAAAGGGGGCTCCAAAATGGATGTATTACATCATCAAACTAATGCGAAGATTTATACGAAAACAATACTTTCTCCATATACTATGGTATAGGGGGAGAAAGTAAAAATTATATCTTGGTGGTGCTATCTGTGTTTCCAAGACGGCATTTTCACTTCTCCTTAAGAATGTCCCTACTCATTCGGTTCTGTATACATTGATATAACCTTCTGTGTTTTAACTGATGTTTAAAAATTATTAACATAATGGTTTGTTTCATCAATGTGATCTTTCTCCTACTATTATTAAGACATACTTTTAGGTATCATATTACTTTATTGTACTATGTGAACACTGTGAACTTTGTAAAAACATATAGTAAGTAAGCCGATTGTAAATTGTGTAATATGTAAATTGTGATTTTTGTACAAAAATGTTTAATGTAAGTTACGTGTAAATAATAATCAGTAGAGGTATCTTCTATAAAAGTGTAGAAAATGTAAATTTGATTACTCTGTATTGTAAAATGATTTTATAAAGTTACCACTTTTTACATTCTTTTTGAAAAGCTAATTTATATTACAAAACCAAAATTGTTAAAGTTCCAAGTTAGTCTTGTTACATGTGTTGTGTATCTCCTTTTTTACTGTCAGTGTAGAATTAGCCTGTCAATGAATCAGAAACTTGGGATTATAAATAAAAAAATCAGGATTTTCCTTTTCTTTCTTCTTTACAACTATAAGCATGCCTAACTCGCGATTATTTTGGTAATTTATTTTCTCTCTCAAGTTCTACGTGTTTTACAAACGTTGAGTTTTCATAAAGTATTAACTTAAGTATATTAATGAAGTGACAAGGTAAAACAGTTTTCATATATAGCAACATAAATTCGCTAATACTAAAAAGTTTCACAATACTAAGTAAGCCTAAATAATTTCATGTTATGGCAGAAGATGTTCAATAAGGCACGGGTCCAATAAAAAAAAAAAATAATATAAAAATAAATAAAAAAACAGATAACCAAATTAGCCAAGTAACAAAGTAACATGAATTCTTCACAAGTAACACTTAAATTTGTATTGCTTTATATTTTTGCCATCAAATTACTGCCCGTAAGGAAAAGGCATACTAAAGAAAAGTCAAAATATTTTTTAAATACCTTGAAAATTAAATATAAATTAATCCATTTGTGTTTAATGTCTTCCACCTTGCTTTGTTCAGCACCCCCCTTAGATCAATATATTTTGACTTTTGTGCTCATGAGAATAATGAATTCCAGAAACTTATTTAGTAGACCCTCAGTTCAGTTTTTAATTCATATTGCAAATGTTACATAACACGTAGGACATCTAGTGCTGCCTTTAGTTAGACTAATTTAAAAAATTAATAAATACAAGTTTTTAAAATGGATTCAAGCATCTTATAGCTTAAACTTATTCTACTCCATCATTTATTACTCTGAGCAATAACTCATAATTATATACTAATCTCCAACTTAAAATTTGGAAATTGGCACATCTTATTAAAAAATTAATCAACACTCATAATGAATATCATTTTTATCTGCCATTTATACACGTTATTTTTATCAACCATTTAAAGTGTATATTATATTTATCTTATACTGTATGATACACGAGTTTGTATTATTTCCACTGAACCAATGAATAAAATGTTATGTTTAGCAAGCGATTATTAGCATTTTTGCTGAATTATGTTGTAGTTATGTTTATTATGCCGTAAGAAAGTGAAACCTACGTTATTTGTTTTTATTGTTTTAAGACTACTTTTAAATAAAACCTAGTCTGAATTGATGCCAAAACATTAGGTCTTAGGTTAGTGTTAAATCTCAGTTAAAGGTATAAATTTTACAAACGACCATTGTTAATGTATACGAATATAAGTTTCCAAACAAAGACTTTGTGTTTTATTATTCCAATATGTAAAATAATAATCTTGATGCATCTATCAACTCAAACAAGTGCAACTAAACAAAAACACAGTAAAACTCGATTTAAAAAAAGAAATACAGGAGTCTATTACACATGTCATTGATGATAAAACTTTGAATTGAGTGACTTAAGAGATTTACGTTATATCTGTAATAGAACCAAATAGCCGTTTTTAAAATAGGTATGATTTGTTGGCTCGAATAGAATGTTGAGTAAAGTAAGAATAAAAATTAATGAATAAAATTTAACAATACAATTACGTACAGGAATGGCCTTAATCGGCATTTTGTTCTTTGGGAGGGGGGGGGGGGGTGAGACGGCATGTCCTTACTATAATTAAGGCATGAAAAAAGATTAAGGTATTATTAAGGTATAACGTAGCATTTGTTGAATGAAAAAAATTGTGGTATTTTTTATGAAACATGAAGAACATATTGAAACTTGACTTCGTATAATGTCGTTAGCCTATATTTATTAATGCACATTAAAATGATAAGGGAGTAAATTCCCATTAAAGCATCCCAAAATATATCAGTAGAAGCAGAGAATTATTAAAATATTACTATTTATTAGGTGAAACTTCAGTGTTCATTTGGAGTAAAGGTAATTTTTTATTTCTTTTATTATTCCTAAATTCAAAACTTTGCTAACAACGATTCAATTCATGCATCAATTCATGAAACATACGTAATGTGGCATAAGGTGGCCTATCTTTACTACTTTATTCAAATGGCAAAATGCGTTACATGTATACTACGAAAAACAGCCGCCCAGCTTCAATGCAAACTATTTTTAGAGTGGCAGCACTGCTCTCCCCACCGAATTGGAGAAAAAGCTCATCACGCCACCACTACCATTTTTTGAGTGAATGACAAGAAACAACTTGAAAATCTAAACATTACAGCAAAAGTTTGATTTATAATATGTTTGTACAATTTGTAATGATTTTCAAACTGTAAAAAAGAGCAAAAATAGATTGCAACTTTCATTGTAAATATGTGTATTTTTTCACATAGTAATACACATATAGTAATATGTGTATTACTATGTGTCTTTTTTAATTGATGATATTGTATTGAAATCAGATCTCAACATTCACTCCCATCTTTTAAATTATACTTTAAATTAAGGCATTTGAAATTAGGGTTCTTTTCACCTTGTTAAGCATTCAAATATTTTTTTTTTTGTACTTCAGGGTGGTTATAAACTATAGAACACATTTAACCATTAAATAAATAATTAACCCAGCAACTGAGAAAAATGGGAACTGTTGAATTAAATAAGATAGTAAACCTACTATCATAATAAAACCGAATTACTGTTACCTCGTTCCGTTTGAAAATAAACTCAGCAATATTCTCGTACTGTCCACGGTTTGCACGCAATATTTCACTTCTGAATTAAAACCTTAGATCACGTTATTCTTAACATTGCTGGAGCTATGCTTACAAAAACCTCACTATCCCTTTCCACGATGTTCTTGAACCTTGACACTTTGAACGCTCTATTCTTGACATGGCCAAGAGATTTTACCATTTTACAATTTTTTTTATAACCACTTCTTATAATTACAGTAAAAACGTTTTCATAATCATTTTTCGCTGTTATTATATAAAATTGTTTTCAATTTTCTATTTAATAATACGTTGCTTATTTATTTATTTAATTAATTTTAGAACCACTTTGAATTTGGAATTGGGAAGTAATTATCAAGTTGTTCGGAATATGACTACTAAAGTAATACATGTCCAAATAATGCTTTTTTCTTATCACCACTGATATTTTTAGTACTTTTATGTACTGTATTAACGCTCACAATGTATCTACCACCGTGCAAACTAATCCAGGAGTGCTTCTTGGTTGGCTCATTAAATGTTTATTCATAACTAAAAACTTTAATAACTAATAACATGTAAGCTTATTTTGAATTTAAAAATACTGTACTCTGATTTATATATTTTTTTGGTTCCTCCTTCCTTCATAAGAAAATTTTGGAGTTTACATGTAGATACATATATACGCCCGTGAAAGTGAATAAGTTTACCTAGAAGTTGTATAGTTAGTAAAGAGTGATGATACGTAGCTCAAGCCCTTTAAATATCTCACCCTTGCATCTTTCGCTTCGGCCTCAACAGTAATGTACGTAGCTAGCGTGTGTAACAGGATCCGCTATGATGGATTGGTCGCTAGTGTCTCTCTAATTAAACTAATGAACCAATTACAAAGGTCGGGCTGATTTACAATGTCGCCTAGTAATTGGGCCGTTAGTGTCGTCGCTGCGGCTGCGTGGGTGAGAGGAGCTATAGCACCGGCCACACTGATGTAGCTGCAGCGCTGGCAACACTGATGTAGCTATAGCACCGGCTATACTGATGTAGCTATAGCACCGGCCACACTGATGTAGCTACAGCGCTGGCAACACTGATGTAGCTATAGCACCGGCTATACTGATGTAGCTATAGCACCGGATATACTGATGCAGTTATAGCACCGTCTACGGCACCATACACTGATGTAGCTATAGCACCACCTATACTGATGTAGCTATAGCACTTGCTAAACTGATGTAGCTATATCACTGGCTACGGCACCATACACTGATGTAGCTCTAAATTTAATTTACAAAATTGTCCGACCACACAGCACAATTTTGTAAATTAAATTTAATGCATGAAACCTGGAAACCTCAAACCACTACAAGGAGAACAATAAGTAACCAAAACCTACAAAACCTGAAATACTTCCTCTCAGAACAAAACTGGAAAACAGTACATGAAGCCTTTGACACCGACATCGCATTCGATAGTTTCAATCACCTGCTCAAGTTGGTCTTAGACACAACTTGCCCACTAAGGAAAGTAAAAAATAAAAACAAAAAGAAACAAAAAAGGTTTTACGATGAAGAATCTCGTACACTGAAGAGTGTATACCTAACAGCTCTTTACAAGTTTGAGATGACTGGGAAAATTGATGATAAAATAGACATGGTGGACAAAAAAAGAAGCTATGACTTACACTTAAGAAACCTTAGGCAGTTATCAACTCACAACTTCATTGAACAATCTGATAACAAACCAAAAGCACTCTGGCAAGTAATCAACACTGGCAGAAGAGCAAAACAGGAAAAAGCTCCAGAAATGAAAATGAAAATAGATGGAAAAATAGTTTGCGACAAAGTTTTGATAGCTGAACACTTGAACATTTTTTTCTCCAAAATTGCAGATACAACTCTGATGATGAACACAGATACTAAAGACAAAATAGAACACACTAACTCCCCAGAAATATTATGCCCAGAAACTCTAGTTCTAACTCCAACAAATGCTAAGGAAGTTGAAAATATCATAAACAGTTTAAAGCCAAAATCTTCTGCTGGTATTGATGAATTCTCATCCAAAATGGTAAAACACTGCATGGACGAACTCATTGCTCCTTTAGTCAGCATAATAAATAAATCACTTGAAAAGGGTGAATTCCCCTCAACACTGAAAACTAGCAAAGCATACCCTAAACACAAAAAGGTTCAACTACAGAGCTCCAAAATTACAGACCAATAACTCTAGTCTCCACCTTTTCCAAAATCATAGAAAAAATCGTTCTTGCCAGACTTATGAAACACCTAACACAACATGGCTTGCTAACTGGAATACAACATGGCTTCCTAAAAACTAAATCTACTACCACGGCCCTAACAGACTTGATTGAATTTGTTATTGAACAAATTGATAATGAACAG
This sequence comes from Neoaliturus tenellus, assembly GCA_030545055.2. NCBI lineage: Eukaryota > Metazoa > Arthropoda > Insecta > Hemiptera > Cicadellidae > Neoaliturus > Neoaliturus tenellus. The sequence goes on along the minus strand of CM061531.1, from coordinate 139,414,761 downwards.
TTTGTTTCTGCTATATTCTTGGACTATAGCAAAGCGTTTGACTGCCTCGGACATAAACTGCTGTGTAGCAAGCTGGAGAGCCTGGGAGTGACTGGCTTGGCTAATTAATGGTTTAAAAGTTATCTTGAAGCCCGCACACAAGTTGTTGAGCTACAACACTCAATACAAAACCAGGCACACACTTATCGCTCCAAAGCTCAACCACTGACAAGAGGAGTACCTCAGGGATCTGTCTTGGGCCCAATACTCTTCATTTTACTAACAAACGATTTCCCAAATGAAATGCTGACCCAAAACACAACCACAGTAATGTATGCAGACGACACTACCCTTTTAATCAGCAACAATACTACAGATGAACATTCACTAAGCATAAAAAGGGCCATGAATATTGCAATAGAATATTGTGGGAAAAAATGACCTGGCCATTAATCCATCCAAGACAACCCAGATGCACTTTTCAACAAAGAAAGACATAGTAAAAAATGCAGCAGATCTCACAGAAGCAACTCAGACCAAATTCCTCGGCATTACGCTTGATTGCAAGTTGACCTGGAACGAACACATAAATGTGTTGTGCAAAAAAAATCAGCACAAGTATTTATGTTGTTCGAAGAGTGAAGTGGGTTGCAGGACTAGCAGCAGCTAAAACTGCCTATTTCTCACTAGTAGAATCCCACATCCGCTATGGTCTACTAGTGTGGGGAGGAACATCATCACAAAACATGAACCGGATCCTCCTCCTGCAGAAGAAAGCTGTCAGAATCCTCGCCAACCTTGCACCACGCCAAACCTGCAGACAGGCATTTCAGGACCTCGAAATGATGACAGTTGTATCTCTGTACATTCAAGAAAGTATCCTGCATGTGGACAAAATACAACCACCAAGGAACAGAGACTTCCATTCATACAACACCCGTCACGGTTCAAGGTTCAACTTGCCAGTTCACCGTACGACTCGTGCACAGAAAAAACCATCAAAAAGCGGCTGCAAGCTACGAAACCACCTACCTGCATCCATGAGAGACCTTACTGGAAACAACCTCAAAACGGAGTTGAAGATATGGCTGACGGCAAGAAATTTCTACACCCTAGATGAATTTCTTGAGAGGAGAGAAGACCTACTGTAAACAAACAATCAACCAATTTTAAAACAAACCATTTGACACTATTGTAATTCTTGAAGAATTGTATAATAAAGATATTTTTGACTTTGACTTTGACTTTAGCACCGGCTACACTGATGTAGCTATATCGCAGGGATGTAGCTATAGCACCGGCTACACTGATGTTGCTAAAGCACCGGCTACACTAACGTAGATTTACCACCGGCCACAATGATGTATCTACAACACTGGCTACACTGATGAAGCTATAGCACCGGCTACACTGATGTAGCTTCAACACTCGCTACACTGATGTAGCTACAACACTGGCTACATTGATATAGCTATACTACTGGCTACACCGATACAGCTACATCGTTGACTACGCTGATATAACTAAGCACAGCTACATTGATACAGCTATAGAACTGGCTACACTGATGTAGCTATTGCATTATACCTCTTTAAAAATATACTTCTTCTGACTGCCGTTGCAAATGTTTCGTTTTACATGCCAAACGACAATATAAGAGTATTTTACGAGAAAATGGAATAATGTATCATGAAAAATTAAACAGCTTTAAAAATTGTAAGTAATGTTGCTTGGTTGGACTAGAGGGAGGAAAGGGAAAAATAGGGGTTATTTGAAATTCGCAATTTGATCGCACATTAATTTTGAATTTTCCATAGCTACACCGATAAATGTAACCATAACACCAGGCACGGAATGGTGCACTGATGTAGCTATACCGCTTGGTATGTTATAGTGCACTGTTGTATGAAAAAAATGAGTTTTTACTAACTGACGTAATCGTAAAATTTTAGTGCACCACAGACTAGTTGTATTTAGATCATTTGTGCATTCTTGTACATGTACACCGTAGGACATGGATGGTTAAACAATTTTTGACTTAAAAAGTGTCTAAGTATGGAAATTTGCAGACCATTGCAGCAATGGCGTCTGGCATGGTCAATTAGATAATTGTATGAATAGGAATAGTCAGGTAGATCACGGTTGAAACCACAGCACCTGGTGGACCATTGCAGCAATAGCGTCTGGTATGGTCAATTAGATTAATGTATCAATAGAAATAGATAAGTAGATCACGGTTGAAACCACAGCACCTGGTTGACCATTGCAGCAATAGCGTCTGGTATGGTCAATTAGATTAATGTATCAATAGAAATATATAGGTAGATTACGGTTGAAACCACAGCACCTGGTGGACCATTGCAGCAATAGCGTCTGGTATGGTCAATTAGATTAATGTATCAATAGAAATATATAGGTAGATCACGGTTGAAACCACAGCACCTGGTGGACCAATGCAGCAATAGTTCACCAGATAGCGTCTGGCATGGTCAATTTGATTAAATGTATCAAGAGGAATAGACAGCTATATCAAGGGTGTAGCCACAGCACCTGGTGGACTATTGCAGCAATGGCGTCTGGCATGGTCAATTAGATAATTGTATCAATAGGAATAGTCAGGTAGATCACGGTTGAAACCACAGCACCTGGTGGACCATTGCAGCAATAGCGTCTGGTATGGTCAATTAGATTAATGTATCAATAGAAATATATAGGTAGATCACGGTTGAAACCACAGCACCTGGTTGACCATTGCAGCAATAGCGTCTGGTATGGTCAATTAGATTAATGTATCAATAGAAATATATAGGTAGATCACGGTTGAAACCACAGCACCTGGTGGACCATTGCAGCAATAGCGTCTGGTATGGTCAATTAGATTAATGTATCAATAGAAATATATAGGTAGATCACGGTTGAAACCACAGCACCTGGTGGACCACTGCAGCAATAGCGTCTGGTATGGTCAATTAGATTAATCTATCAATAGAAATATATAGGTAGATCACGGTTGAAACCACAGCACCTGGTGGACCCTTGCAGCAATAGTTCACCAGATATCGCCTGGCATGGTCAATTTGATTAAATGTATCAAGAGGAATAGACAGGTATATCAAAGGTGTAGCCACAGCACCTGGTGGACTATTGCAGCAATGGCGTCTGGCATGGTCAATTAGATAATTGTATCAATAGGAATAGTCAGGTAGATCACGGTTGAAACCACAGCACCTGGTGGACCATAGCAGTAGCGTCTAGTATGGTCAATTAGATTAATGTATCAATATAAATAGACAGGTGGATCAAGGGTGTAGCCACAGCACCTGGTGGAACATTGCAGCAATGGCGTCTGGCATGGTCAATTAGATTAATGTATCAATATAAATATATAGGTAGATCACGGTTGAAACCACAGCACCTGGTGGACCATTGCAGCAATAGTTCACCAGATAGCGTCTGGTATGGTCAATTTGATTAAAAGTATCAAGAGGAATAGACAGGTATATCAAGGGTGTAGCCACAGCACCTGGTGGACTATTGCAGCAATGTCGTCTGGCATGGTCATTTAGATAATTGTATCAATAGGAATAGTCAGGTTGATCACGGTTGAAACCACAGCACCTGGTGGACCACTGCAGCAATAGCGTCTGGTATGGTCAATTAGATTAATGTATCAAAAGAAATATATAGGTAGATCACGGTTGAAACCACAGAACCTGGTGGACCCTTGCAGCAATAGTTCACCAGATAGCGTCTGGCATGGTCAATTTGATTAAAAGTATCAAGAGGAATAGACAGGTATATCAAGGGTGTAGCCACAGCACCTGGTGGACTATTGCAGCAATGTCGTCTGGCATGGTCAATTAGATAATTGTATCAATAGGAATAGTCAGGTTGATCACGGTTGAAACCACAGCACCTGGTGGACCATAGCAGTAGCGTCTAGTATGGTCAATTAGATTAATGTATCAATAGAAATATATAGGTAGATCACGGTTGAAACCACAGCACCTGGTGGACCATTGCAGCAATAGCGTCTGGTATGGTCAATTAGATTAATGTATCAATAGAAATATATAGGTAGATCACGGTTGAAACCACAGCACCTGGCGGACCATTGCAGCAATAGCGTCTGGTATGGTCAATTAGATTAATGTATCAATAGAAATATATAGGTAGATCACGGTTGAAACCACAGCACCTGGCGGACCATTGCAGCAATAGCGTCTGGTATGGTCAATTAGATTAATGTATCAATAGAAATATATAGGTAGATCACGGTTGAAACCACAGCACCTGGTGGACCATTGCAGCAATAGTTCACCAGATAGCGTCTGGCATGGTCAATTTGATTAAATGTATCAAGAGGAATAGACAGGTATATCAAGGGTGTAGCCACAGCACCTGGTGGACTATTGCAGCAATGGCGTCTTTCATGGTCAATTAGATAATTGTATCAATAGGAATAGTCAGGTAGATCACGGTTGAAACCACAGCACCTGGTGGACCATTGCAGCAATGGCGTCTGGCATGGTCAATTAGATTAATGTATCAATATAAATAGACAGTGGATCAAGGGTGTAGCCACAGCACCTGGTGGAACATTGCAGCAATGGCGTCTGGCATGGTCAATTAGATTAATGTATCAATATAAATATATAGGTAGATCACGGTTGAAACCACAGCACCTGGTGGACCATTGCAGCAATAGCGTCTGGTATGGTCAATTAGATTAATGTATCAATAGAAATATATAGGTAGATCACGGTTGAAACCACAGCACCTGGTGGACCCTTGCAGCAATAGTTCACTAGATAGCGTCTGGCATGGTCAATTTGATTAAAAGTATCAAGAGGAATAGACAGGTATATCAAGGGTGTAGCCACAGCACCTGGTGGACTATTGCAGCAATGTCGTCTGGCATGGTCAATTAGATAATTGTATCAATAGGAATAGTCAGGTTGATCACGGTTGAAACCACAGCACCTGGTGGACCATTGCAGCAATTTCGTCTGGCATGGTCAATTAGATTAATGTATCAATATAAATAGACAGGTGGATCAAGGGTGTAGCCACAGCACCTGGTGGAACATTGCAGCAATGGCGTCTGGCATGGTCAATTAGATTAATGTATCAATATAAATAGACAGGTGGATCACGGTTGTAGCCACAGCACCCGGTGGGCCATTGCAGAATGGCGAGAGACTGGTTTATCAATAGCGCTTTATAGTCTCGTATGACATGACGACTGTCGTGGGCAATTATAAGGCTTGGTACCAGTAGCAAACGGTGGAAAGATGGCTGTTGTAGCTATAGCAGCTGTAGCACTGAGTGAGTGTTTACGTAAGGTACCACTTAGTACCAGGTAAAACTTAGAACTCAAACGTAAGTTTGATGTGAAAGAGACTATATCCAAAATTAATACAATAAATACATGCATAAAATACAAATGCTAACAGTTAAGCAATGAATAATTTTAAGAAGCTGATGTATTGAACCTACAATTGGATCGAACGATTGAATCATGTTTTTAGGGAATCATTTTTATTAGTTATCTGATACTATAAACCACTGTAGCCTATGCTTTTCTAAATACTTCCTTCGTTAACTTAATCTTGGTAGGTGCTACTACAATTTTTCTGCGAAAAGAATAATTTATCATACAGTACTTTAAAAACATAGTAACACACTATATTAATTTATAGGCTTTTTATTTATTTCCCACTAAGAGAGATGAGAACAATAGATCACAGCATTTAATGAAAAATATAATTAAATGTGATATGAATGAATCGTAGGTTGATTAATTAATTTCGACGAGGAAATAGAATATTTTTAACAATTTAAATTAAATATTGAAGATATGTCATAACTGTTAGTTTAATTAGATATGGTATGTAATAACAGTGTTGTAAGTGTTGTTTTAATCAATAGAATAATTAAATCCAATCATCAATATAGGAGCTAAATTAAATTAATTAAAAGCGGATATTAGCTGTAACGACGGCGGATGTCAATATTGCTCGTATCAATAACTAAAATTATTAAAAATCAGATCGACTTTGGATTGGTTAAGTTATTACGAGATCTAATTAGAACAAAATATAACTTGTGAGGATTTTTTATAGATTTTTGTAGTCTTTTTGTTAGTTTTTCAAGTATTATTTACATATAAAATGCATGGTTGCCGATTATTAAATAATTGTTTTTATTTCTTCGTGCAGGAAATAAAGCACCATACCCTTAAAATTATTGATTTAACCTTGTTAACCAAACAAACCCCTTACTTATATATGTATGTATAAAGGTAATTGGTTTGTTTTGTTATATATATATATATATATATATATATATATATATATATATATATATATATATATATATATATATATATACACTCACTCACTCACTCACTCACTCATCACTAATTCTCCAACTTCCCGACTAGCTTGAGTGCTGAAATTTGGTATACTCATTCTTTAGGCTCTAAATAGGAAAGTCTGACTATTTTCATATTAATATTCACAAAGGGCTACGCCCTAGACGTCCTCAAATCTCATGTTATTCTTCATGTTATTAAAGTTCATGTTCATGTTATTCTTATGGAAGCAACATTTTTGTATTCTAACATATGATTATGGAAATTGAATTAGGTTTGTTTACATCTGCCACATGATGATTCATGCAAGAAAATGCTTAAGCATAGAAGTAACCAGGTGTGAGCTATAATGTTTATTTATGTTTGACATTGTCAAGATTATAGTGATGTACTATTACTTTTAGTCTGGTGTACTTTGGTTGTATTAAGTGCAGTTTACTTTATTTCGTATTTTATTACTATATACTTTTTTACTGTTCATAGGTACTAACAAACTGTTTTGCAAATATAGTTTTTGAAGCACTTAAGGGCTCCGCCACACTGGATTTCAAAATTACTTTAGGGCATTCGCGGGGTTGTAATTTTTGACATGGACGTTCCTCTTTGCTCATGGGTGCTCACTAAGAAGCTGTTTTACCATTATAGTTTTCGAATCTACGAAACGTTTTGCAAATATAGTTTTGAAGCCCTTTAGGTCTGCACCCCACTAGACTTTCAAATTACTCTAGGGCCCTCGGGGTTGATATATGATGGATGATTCCCTTTGCTCATGAATACTCACTAAAAGAAGGTTTTGCAAATATAGTTTTTAAAGCACTTTAGGGCTCTACCCCACTGGATTTCAGAATTTTATTAGGGCCTTCACGGGGTTGAAATTTGACATGGAAATTCCTCTTTGCTCATGGGTGCTTACTAAGAGACGGTTTTGCAAATATAGTTTTCGAAGTTCCATAGGGCTCTGCCCAACAGGACTTCAAAAACATTTTAGGGCCTCCGGGGTTGAAATTTGAGATGGACGTTCCCCTTAGCTTAAGAATTTCAAAAAAGTGTATATTTTGAAATTCTTTAGGGCTCCGAAAATTAAGTCTTGAAAATTACTTTTGGCCCCCGGGGTTGAAAGTTGACATGGACATTTCTCTTTGTTCATTGTTGCTCACTAAGAAACAATTTAGCAAATTTACTTTAGGGCTCCTCCCCAAAAAAAACATCAAAATTACGGGTCTTTTTTTGAATGTCCCCGCATTTTAAAACAATTTTCTATTGAGTTCCCACATAATGGAAATGGTTAAGACACCTAACCTAACCTAACCTAACCTAGGCCGTCCCACAGCTATCCCGCGACTGACCCGCCGGGAGAGCCGCGGGGCAGTTAGGTTAGGTTAGGTTGGAATGTCCCCGCATTTTTAAACAATTTTCTATTGCCTTCAACATGTCTAATGAATGTACTACAGGATAAAATTATAAACTAGAAACATGATGACGACTGAATATGTAAGCCGAGCGCGCAACCTTTTATCAGCCTACCGATAAGCAGGTGAAGGACCCAAAGATAATCTTACTGATAACGATCTCGATAAAATAACTTCCCACTTGACTACTAGTCGTGTCTTAAACCATTTCCATTATGTGGGAACTCAATAGAAAATTGTTTAAAAATGCGGGGACATTCCAAAAAAGACCCAAAATGACCATATGCTAAGGGATTAAAATCTAACGTGGATGCTCCGTTTTCCAAATATGCGTTCACTTAGAAACGGCTTTGCAAATATAGTTTTCGAAGTTCTTTTCCGCCCCATAGGACTTCAAAATTATTCCAGGGGCTTCCCCCCACAGATCCTCAAAATTACCATAAATCCTACGGTGTTGAAATTTAACGTTTATGTTCCGTTTTGCTAATAGGTGTTTACTAAGAAACAGTTTTAGAAATATAGTTTTTTATGTTCTTTAGGGCTTCGCCCTACATGATTTTATAATGACTGTAGGGCCTACGGGGTTGAAAATTGACATGGTTGTTCTTTTTTGCTCAATGGTTCTCATTAAGAAAATGTTTTGCAAAATTCCTTCAGAGCTCAACTTTTAAAGATTTTATTACATATAAAATAAATTCAGTCACGGGCGAAGCCGTGACGGGAAACAGCTAGTGTATATACATATATATATATAGGCTATATACATATATATATATATATATATATATATATATTCGTGTGTGTGTGTCACAATAGCCGGAGTGTAAAAACTATGTCATAAGTATATTCTGCAAAACCGCATATGTGAAAAATTCAATTTAAGCTTTTTACTATGCAAGAAACACGCATCTAAACACTTTTCCTAACAATTTTAATAAGTATGTTTATTATTTCAATTTTTTTCAATGGTAACAACAATAATACGAAGAATACTATTGTTTGAACATTTAAATACTTAATTGGATATGTGATAAATACTTATCAATAAGAGTTTATGTTAATTACCTTGATAAGAATTGAACTTTTACAAATAAAAATAAAAGCTTGATTCAAATTAACAAGTAATCCAGTACCGGACAGTGAACCCACAAACTTAAATCGACTACTGATTTGAGAATCGTACTATCTTTTTAATATGTATTACTATTTAAAGGCCTTTTATGGCCTTAATAATATTTTTAGGCTACCGATACAAAAAAATGACACCCCTTATACACGAGTGTTGTGAAATAATAATAGAGTTACGGATAATAAATTTGAAACAGATTGTACATGACACTGCAGAAATATAATATAGAGTTTGGAAGATTGTGGCGGCATTTATGCAATTCTTTGGATTGCTAATATTATAATAAGACTAAACTACTAGAAGATTAAGTATATCAGTCACTGAAATTTTCTTTTCTTCGTCCAGCTTTATTCATTTAACTATAGTGCAGTGGCGTTATGAAGAATAGTGTAATCTTTGCACGAAAGTAATAAGATAATTGAATTCATTTTGCTCTAACGCCTCATGTCAAGTTATTGGATAACATTATTTCCTGTAAAACTATTCGTTCTATAAATAGTCAGTTTATTACAGTTTTGAATACTACAAATACGTTCTGAAAATCGTTAAAAATAAGTTTCAAATTTTATTATGTTGTAACCTCTCGAACGTCATTCGTGAAAACTTCGGCACCAACCAGTAAGAAAACTCATTTGAACTTGTAATTGAAAAGCTTCTCTTAGGTCAAACAATCTTCTCATAAACGATCCAATTTCTTAGTTTGTTTGCACTTATATCCAGCTAAGATCCATATCTGCAAGTGAGCTCCACATTTATAACCACGAAGGGGTTAAAAATAGTTTATTATATTCTAAATTTAAAATTTCTCAGTTGTTGATACTACTGGTTATTTACTCACCTGTTTTTATGTTGCAGGAAAATTGTTTACTGGGAACGGAATACGTAGTGAAAAATGTAGCCAATAAATTAAAATGATCACTGATTGTTTGGAAATATCAATCTTGAGGTAGACTAAATTAATTATATTTATAATAAAAAAGATCAACTTTAATCTTAGGTCTGAACGATATCACAAATTATAGCACTTTGTACTTTCAAATATTTGACCCAGATTTAATTTAATCCTTTAACTTTGTCGAACGACACTATTACTAAACGATAGAAAATTTACACTATACCATATTTGAAACACACAACTGAACATTTATATACACAACAATTTATATCAACAAAAGTCTAGTCAAGTTATCCTGGAAGATTCTTTAACCATCTTTTCGCTGAGATAGGAACACTAATCAATTAGGCAAAGATGGTGACAGCCAAGACACCTCCAGTTAAGGTCGAGATACCAAGGGGCTGAGGGGTGCAGTGGCAGTGTCCACTTTCCAAGGAATTGAGGGTGCGGATGTCAAGTCGTTATGCAGCTAGCTCACAAATGTTGGTTGGGAAGGAATGCCAAGTTCGATATGCCAAATGGGAATACCAAGTGGAATTTTCCTTCTGCCAATAATCCCAAGACTTAAACAGATCGGAAATGCAAGGAGGACTTAACTATGATGCGTAGTATTGCTCTTAAGAACCAGAAATGGCTAGCCACCCAACTCACAAATCAGTAGACACTCAATTCATTATCTTCTGCCAATAATGCCAAGACTTAAACAGATCGGAAATGCAAGGAGGACTTAACTATGATTCGTAGTATTGCTCTTAAGAACCCGAAATGGCTAGCCACCCAACTCACAAATCAGTAGACACTCAATTCATTATCTTCTGCCAATAATGCCAAGACTTAAACAGATCGGAAATGCAAGGAGGACTTAACTATGATGCGTAGTATTGCTCTTAAGAACCCGAAATGGCTAGCCACCCAACTCACAAATCAGTAGACAATCAATTCATTATCTTCTGCCAATAATGCCAAGACTTAAACAGATCGGAAATGCAAGGAGGACTTAACTATGATGCGTAGTATTGCTCTTAAGAACCCGAAATGGCTAGCCACCCAACTCACAAATCAGTAGACACTCAATTCATTATCTTCTGCCAATAATGCCAAGACTTAAACAGATCGGAAATGCAAGGAGGACTTAACTATGATGCGTAGTATTGCTCTTAAGAACCCGAAATGGCTAGCCACCCAACTCACAAATCAGTAGACACTCAATTCATTATCTTCTGCCAATAATGCCAAGACTTAAACGGATCGGAAATGCAAGGAGGACTTAACTATGATGCGTAGTATTGCTCTTAAGAACCCGAAATGGCCAGCCACCCAACTCGCAAATCAGTAGACACTCAATTCATTATCTTCTGCCAATAATGCCAAGACTTAAACGGATCGGAAATGCAAGGAGAACTTAACTATGATGCGTAGTATTGCTCTTAAGAACCCGAAATGGCTAGCCACCCAACTCACAAATCAGTAGACACTCAATTCATTATCTTCTGCCAATAATGCCAAGACTTAAACGGATCGGAAATGCAAGGAGGACTTAACTATGATGCGTAGTATTGCTCTTAAGAACCCGAAATGGCCAGCCACCCAACTCGCAAATCAGTAGACACTCAATTCATTATCTTCTGCCAATAATGCCAAGACTTAAACGGATCGGAAATGCAAGGAGAACTTAACTATGATGCGTAGTATTGCTCTTAAGAACCCGAAATGGCTAGCCACCCAACTCACAAATCAGTAGACACTCAATTCATTATCTTCGGTAGATATCTAGAACTTTCCAGTGTGCAGGATTACAGGTGGAGAGGGCGGGCGGTCAGAGTTCAGCACTGCCTCTCATGGAATTATTGAAACTCAGAGCTGATTAACTGATCAGTTTGTAAACCATATATATATATATATATATATATATATATATATATATATATATATATATATATATATATATATATATAAGTAGATAGTATCATGTTGGTTCTAGGACACTTTTGGAGCCAATCAAAAATCAAACAAATTTCACAGTTTTTTTTGTACAATTATGCAATATTTTTGCCACTTTTTGGCCAATTTTCAGCTTTTTTCAAATTGTCATAAAAAATATGCAAATTTAATGAAATTTTTAACAAATATGCCTAAAATTTTCTACAAAATAAATTTTTTTTTAAAAACAAGTAAAATTATCACATTTTATAAGTATTTTTTCAATAAAATTAATAGTTGACTTTTCATAAGGTAATTTAAAATTTTAATAGTATTTTTTCAATAAATTTGACTAAAATAGTAATAATATATTCTAATTAATTTCAGTAATATCATTTTTGATTATATTATATTCAAGTAATTTTTCAGATACAATAATAATATAACAATTTGTTTTACTAGTAGCTACTATATCATAATCAAAATCTGCATTAATAATAATATCATTTTTTGAACTTGAAATATTTGTTGGATTTTTTGTAGTATCAATTACATAAATTGGTCTATTTTCTAGAAATTCTGTTGGACTATAATACATTTTACTACTAATATAATAAACTTTTTTATAATCTTGATACATTTCATACATAATTCTAAAAATTTTCATTGTTAATATCAAAATTTTCCAATTCATCAGGGTAATAATGACCATTTGGTTTAACTCTTATATTTTTTACATACATACTATCAAATTTAGAAGTATCAAATAACTGATCATTTGTTCTTGATTTTTGAAATCCAATTATAATAAATTTTGGATTATAAATATTTCTATAGATATTTGTTATATCAAAACTTAAATTCTTTCCTGTAATATTTTTTTGTTCAATGCATTGCCAATGATTAAAATGAAAATTTACTTTTTCAAATTTGCTTAGTTCATTAATTAATTGAATTTTACTTGTTGTTTTGTATTCAATTATAGGAACTCTAATAAAAAATTCATCAATTGTTATTTTACCTTCAGTTGGTAATGTAGCATTATCATAAGATCCATCAGCCTTTTTAGTTTTCCATCTAAAAATTGCATCATTATCTTCTGATCTAATAAATGTTATATTAAAACCTCCTTTGTATATTGGAATATTTACATTTTCAAAAAATCCTAATCCAAAATGAGATAAATTACCAATTGCTTCAAATTTATTTTTAAAATTTGATTCAAAACCATTATTTATTTGATTTATTTCTGATTTTGAATAAGTTATAGTACCTTTAATTGTACTTAATAGACCAGGATATTTAATTTCATCAATCAATTTATTATGTTTTCTAACTTCAATTTTTGAAAATAAAAATGGAACAAAATTATCAATTAATTTTATATTAGCACCATTATCATATGCATTTCCATCAGATTTAGTCAATTTACCAGATATATAAAATTGAAATTTAGAAGTACAAAATCCATCTCCAAAATCTATATTAAATTCAGTTTTTTTATTAGGTTCATTTAAATGTAATTTAGATAATGGGTAGAAATTTTTGTATTCAGCTCTTTCAATATCATTTACATATTTTTTGTAATCAGCCATTTATTAAGGATAAATTTTTTAAATCAAAAGCTTTTTTAAAACTAGTAAAATTTTTATAATTTTATGATGTCAAATTTTATAATTTTTATGTATCAATTTCATTTTTACTTTTAAAATATTCAATTTCAGTAGCATGATCAAGTATAAATTTTGCTGATATTTTTTGATGTTCTAACATTAATTCCCAATTTAATGTAAATGCATAGTCATGAATAAAATATTCAGTTAAATCTTGATATTTACAAATCAGATCAATATAATCTTTTAATTGATAATTTATGAATTCAGTAATAAAATCTACAGTTAAATTTTGATATTGAGCAATTTTTTGCCAATTTAATTTATTTTGAAACAATCTCATCATATTAATACTCAATTCAATTAATACTCAATTCAAACAGAACTGCAACTGACAGTGAGTGGTGGCAGCTGGACACAGAGGAAGGTTTTTGCTTCTCAATCTAGTCAACAAGCATTAGAGTTTTATAGTCAATGTTTTTTTTCTGTTTTTTTCTTTGTTGCTTTGTTAAGTTTACTAGATTTTTAAACATTGTTTTAGTTGCTATTGTTGCTTCTGTATTGTTCAGTTTTACACTGCTTTGTTTTGTTAGATATTTAATTGTTGTTATTTATAGTTTGTAGCTGCAATTAAAAATGAATGTTAAAATAGGTGCCTGCCCTAAACCGCCGTAGTTGTTTATATTGTAAATTACAATGATTGTTTGCTTTCAATGCAATTGAAAATAATTTGAAAAAAAGTAAAAAATGTTGTATTTAGATAAATTTATGGACCTCGCCGACAAGTTTTCTTTAACTTGGCGAGGCCATCTTTATGTACGTTTTTGAAATAAACATATTCTTATTCTTATTCTTATTCTTATATTTTTCAGAAATATCATCCCAATCATCTTTGTTTAATTGATTTTGGTTCCTGATAATGAATAAATCAAATGAACTGTATAGAGCCATTTATTAGGGAGAAATTTTTGTAAAACAACTTTTCTTTGAATTACAAATACAACATTTTGCTTTAATTATATTTATATTTTTCAATTTTATTATCTGAATATCTTTAGAATTAGTTTTTTGTTTACATTTAAGACAATAAATCAACTCCATTTATATAAAATAATTATTGTAATTTATCTATATCATCTTTAATTAGTATTATTTCAGCATTTAATTCTTTTATGGATTCATTGACTCCATCAAATAGAAATTTTAGTTCTTTTTCTAATTTTTCTTCTAAATTTTCAACATATTTTCCAATATTAATTAAAAAGTCTGTAATTTTATTTAAATCTTTTTTAGTTTCTGAATGATCATTACCAATTTTAATAATTGAATCTAAAACTTCATCTAATTCTGATTTTATTACAACATCATATTTATTTATACTTGGTTTAACATTAACAATTCTTTTACCACTAATATTTATATAATTTTTTGATAAACCAATAGCATTTACTAGATTTTCAGTCTTTTTTTACATGACTTTTAAAACTTTTACTAAAATTATTAAAAAATATATTTAATTTAGAATTTATATAATCTTCTTTAATATTAATTGGATGTTTTTTCTGTCTTCCAAACAGATCAAATATATTTTGTGAATCCATATTTATTAAGGATTAATTTATTTATTATGTTATCAAATTTTTTATTTTTATTTAATTCATTTAATATAAAAATACATAAATGACCACAAATTGGTGGATCATTATAATTTTGAATTTGATTATCATTATAAAATATATTATCTTTTCCTAGATATTTAACTAATTCTATTGGTGGTTTATTAACTATATTTCCATATGGATCAAAATAATATTTAATTTTATCTTTTTTATAATAACAAACCCAATGAGTTCCATTTCCATCAAATGAATCTAAATTAATAATTCCACATTCAAATTTTTAACTTTATTAGGTAATATATCTCTCATAAATACACCTCTAAAATATTTTATATTTTCACATAATTTTTCTAATTCACCTAATGTTAATGGTTCAAATTTTTTTATAATTTTGTTTCATATATTTTAATGTTTTTTTATCTAAACCAGATCCTTCTACATTTTTTAATTCATGATCTAACCAATCAACAAAATTTCTAAATTTAGGAATTATAGATTCTTTTACTACTTTTGCTCCTTTTCTAACATTTGGTGTATAATTTTTAACTATAGGTATATTATCAGCAAAATCTAAAATTTCTTTTAGTAAACCACCATTTTTTATTTCTTTTAATTGATTATATGAAAATTCAAATCTTAATCCTTTATTTAATTTTTTATGTTTATTTAGTTTATTTAGTTTATTTATTTGTCTTTTAGATAATAATATAATATCTTTTCCATTTTCATTAAATTGATCAATATTAAATTGAATTATAACTGATCTTTTATTTTTAAATGCTAATTTTATTTTTGATTTTTGATTATCTGTCAAGTTTATATTTGTTTTTTCCATTTATAAAGAAAAAAATTTATAGTTTTTTATAATACAGATTAACATAATTAATTTTATTAAAATTTTAATCCTACTTCTAAACCCATACCAAATTTTCTTTTCATCCACATAGCACCTGATGTTGGTAATGCAATTAATCTTTCACCAATTCCATGATCATTCGATGTTACTATATCCCATGCTTTATCTTGTAAAATTTTATCAGCTATTTCATTTCTAGATTTTGTATCTTTATGATCTCTATAAAATAAATCATGTTCTTTAGCAGCTTTATCTAAATCATTTATTCCAGGATCACCTCTTTTTACTCTTTTATTTAATTTAGTTCCAGGCCCTAGATATTGATAACCAGGTACATGTAATTCAAAAGGTAAATTATTTATAACATCATTTAAAATACCTGATCCATCTTTTAATAATGGTGATGAAATATTTGCCAAAATTCTTTTTAAATACTTAATTCCTTCAGGTTTTTCAATTAATTCATCTAATTTATTTGATATAAAGTCTTTAATTGCTCTCTTTTCATTTAAAAAATTATTATTACCAGCTTTTTCTTGTGCATATATATAATTAATAATATTATCTAATTTATTTAAATCATCTATAAATCTATATTCAATTTTATTTTCTGTATATTGTCTGATTCCTGAACCTTCAATTTCACCTTTTAATTCCCAAATATGTTTAATTAAATTAATATATTTATCACCTTTACTAGATTTTGGTTTCTTACTATTTGGATCATTATTTTTATAAATTGAATTAGTTTCCCATAAAATCTTTGAATAATTATTTAAATCATCTTGTGTATATAAATTATTATCTGGTTTCTTTTCATAAGTTAACAATCTCCATAATCCATGTGTTCCATTATATTTTAAATCATCAATTATTAAATCATCATTATCAATTACAGTTATTTTATCACCAATCATAAATGATTTTTTATGTTTATTCCAATATAAACCAAACTTATCATCTTTTGTTCTTGGTAAATATTTTTGTGCTAATGGACCAATAATTTTATCTAATGTTTGAGGTGAAATTAAATTTGGGTCAATAAATGTCGATTCTTCTTGAATTATTGGTTGTCTGATTGGTCTAAATGGAGTACTTAAAGGTAAATTTAATTCTTCAGTTTCTGGTATTGACATATTAGCAAAATTATTAACAACAGGTACCAATTCCATTAGGTTTTTATTTTCATTTAATACTTCACCAATTTTATTTTCAACTTTACCAATTGCTGATGTTATAGGTTCATATGCTTTTTGTTTAATTTTTTCATAATTATCTTCAATTTTAATTTGATTTTTAAATTCTTTTATTAATTTTTTCTCAATATCATCTAATTTTTTAGCTTCATTAACAGATATTTTATCCATTTATTACAAAGAAAAATTTAGGTTCAAAACAAATCATGTTAACATAAACACAACTCATGTTATCATAAACACAAATCATATTAACACAAAACACAAATCATGTTGACACAAACACAAATTATGTTAACATAAAAACAAATCATGTTAACACAAAACACAAATCATGTTAACACAAACACAAATTATGTTAACATAAAAACAAATCATGTTAACACAAAACACAAACCATGTTAACACAAACAATGTTAACACAAATCATGTTAACATAAACACTAATTATGTTAAACACAATTCATTTTACTTTATTTCTGTAATTTTCATTAAATATATAAATACTAATGAAATAAATAATACTAATAAAATAAATATTCTATCAATTATTGAATCAAACATACAACAAGCCATTATCATTATTTAATATCAGAAAAATTTTTCATATATTTTCCATCATTTGATTTTTTTAATAAATTAATAGTTAAAAATCCATAGTCTTCTTTCCAACAATCATTACAAATAGTTTTAAATTTATCAAATTTCATATCTGATCCAACAAAATTATTATATATTTTTTTCATATAATGTTCATTTTGTTTAAAAATGCATAACATATTTAAATTATTTCTAATTAATTGCATATCAACTTTTGAATAACATTGTGATAAATAAATACATGATATATTTTTATGTCTACCCATTATAAAATATTCTTTAATTTTATCTTGTTTTTCTAAAATACAATCATCAAAAACTACTAATGAATTTGGTTTACATTTATTTAGTGGAATCATATCATCACATGAAAAATAAGAAATTTGTTTATTAATATTTGATTCTATATTTTTAAATCTTTTTTGTAATAATTTATAAGATGGTTGTTCTAATGATTTACTAAAAATATATAAATTTGAATATGGAATTAATCTTTTGTAAATAAAATTTAATAATAATGTAGTTTTACCAGATCCACTTGTTCCTATAATTAATAATCTAATAGGTTGATCATTTTTATTATTTTTATCATATGATTCTAATTTTATATTATCTTTTTTTCTAAAAATTTCTCCATTTAAATAAGATGAAATTATTTAAAATAATTGGTCATTCATCCAAACTAGAATTAAGATTAGAACATCCAATACATTTAGATGGAAAATATAGTATTGGTTTAAGTGGATTTTATTCAGATAATTTTATATCAAATATACCAAATGATTAAAAACTGTTATGGATATTCTATTAAAGATGAAGATGATAAAATTATAGATCAATATTTTGATATAAATAAAGGAAATTATACAATTGAAGAAATAAAAAATATTTTTATTAATAGTTTAAAAGAATTTAAAAAGAAAATTAATAAATTTGATGAAAATGATTTTATACTGAAAAGTGATGGACCATATATTATAATAAAATCTCCTGTTAAAATTATAGTAACAACAATTATAATTGATTTATTAGGGTTAAATAGTAAAATAATTGAACCAAATGTATTAACAAAAGGAATAAAACTACCAAAAATTAGACCTTTTGATGTTATTGAAATACATTGTAATTTAGTTGATCCTAGTTTTGAAAATCATAAAGATCATTCACATTTACATAAAGAATCAGAAATTCTATATTCATTTTATCCAAATGTTGAATATGGATCAAAAATTAGTGAAAAACCAAATTAAATTGATTACATTCCTTTAAAAAATATAAATAAAATTCAAAATATTGTAATATCTATTCAAGATAGTGATGGAAATCTAATAAATAATGAAAATATTAAAAGTATTGTACTAAATATACTTATATAATCATGAATAAGTATTATATACTTATATAATACTTATATAAGTATTAAATATACAATACTTCTATATAAAAGTATTGTATATTTAAGATTAAAACAAAATTTGTAATATAAAATTTGTCTACATAAATAATAAAACAATTGATTTAATTACAATAATTTTATATTTAATAATAAATTAATTGTATTTAGTAAACAAAATAATCCTTGGTTTAAAGTAAAAGATATTTGTAATATTTTAAAATATAAAAATTCTAGAAAAGTTTTAATTGATAATGTAAAAGAAAAATATATAAAACTTTAAAAATATCAAGTGTAATCAACAGTTACACTTACATAATGATGATAAATTAATTTACATAAAAATTATAGATGTCACAAATTATGACACCCTAGAAATTGATGTACAAACATGTTTTCAGATGCCCTAAAACAGGGCGTCAATAAAATAGATATTAAAACAATATTTATTAATGAATCTGGTTTATATTTATTAATTTTAAAATCAAAAAAGGTAGATAAACAATAAGGATAGTTGATGATAAATTAAAATATATAGATTTTTTTAGAGGGGACTATTTGTCCCCCTATCATATAATAAAAAAAATACAAAACTTATTAAAATTAGGTAGGACCCAAAATGGGTCCCATATAAATTATAATATTTATTTTAAAAATTTTCAAAGGAGGTAACCTTATCATACAATAAAAACTTAAGGGTAACAAAACGTTACCCTTCTTAAACATTCAAAAATTTTCATAAATATAATAAATTATATACAAATTTGAGACCCGTCTTAAAGACGGGTCTTACTTATAATGATAATAAAGTAAAATTTATAGATATTTTTAGGTTAGATATTCAATAAATTATTGAATATATTTAAATTTATTAAAGAAAATATTTAAAAATATACATAAAATTATAGTATAAATTCAATATCATATGGTTATAAATTATTAATATAATTTTGATCATTTTCTTTAAAACTTTCTTTAACATAATTTTTTATTATATTTATAAATGGTTCTATTATAAAATTAAACTTATAATGATATACAAAATAATTTTTATATTTAAAAAGATATATTAAAAATTTATTTGATACTTTAGTTTTAAATAAATATAATTTTATATCAAAATCATTATTTATTAATTCTTTTGGAACAATTAAAATTTCCATTTATTTATAATTATTTTTATACCCCCAAGGTAATGTATCAATTTTATTTTCACAAATAAATCTTTTGTCATCTCTATTACTTAAAGCTAATTTATTTATTGTAATTGTATATAGTTCATGTTTAAAACTATTAATACAAGTCATTTCTCTATATTGTTCTTGATCATCAAATAAACATTTCTTAAAATCATCCATATGTAATGTTTTATCAACAACACTTTTCTTAATTCCTTTACATTTTACAGGATTTTTATTATTAAATTCATAACTATATAATTTTGATCTTAAACCACAATATTCTTCTAATATTTCACCATTTAACTCATCTTTAAATTTACCAATTATTTTTTATTCTTTTCACTATAGCATTCATGTTCTTTCTTATAATCACTTGTATCAAATTCATTAATATTTTCTTTAATAATTTTATATGGATCCTTTTTAAATTCTATAAAATAACTGTCTGTGTCCATATATAATAACCTTATATTTGGATCAAACTTCTTTAATTTTTCATAATAAAATTGATACATATGTAATTTTGATAAATCAAGTGCTGAAAATCCTATATAGATTGGTTTATCAAACTTAACCTTTTCTTTTATCATATGTGAAGCAATACAGTCTTTATCAAATATACTAAATGTTTTAAAATTAGGTTTTTTTTGCTTGTTTTAATGAAAACTTTTCATCGCCTAATTTAATATCACATCTATTTCTAACATTTTCCATAGTTTTTCCAAAAACACTATTATTCATCAATTTAAAAAAGTCTTTTTCAAAATCTGATGTTGATTTGGATCTTAATTTAGTATTTAATTCAATATATTTTTTCATATAATCATCTTGATCAAATGCTATAACTCTATTAACTTTCTTTAATTTTAATCCTTTTTGTAGATAATATTTTAAGTTTCTTGAATGAATAACATAATCTTTCTTATCAAATAATGTTGTACAAAGCTTATTATTATAATGTTCAGGTGCTAATGGTAAATCTTTATGATTATCATGTAATTCAATAGGATATTCTAAATCAACATCTAATATATATCCACATTCAGCATTTTCATCTAATTCTAATATTGTTTCTTCCCATTCATTTAATGTATATGTATTAGGATTCATCCATGTTATATCTTTATAAGGTAACTTTTGACTTAAAGCCCATCCATATAAATTATTTGCATCTATATATAACATATAATTTTCAGGTTTTGTTTTATCATACTTTTTTGTATATTTATTGTTTGCTTTACAATATCTAGTTATACATTGTGAAATACCACCTCTAATACCTTTTTCAATCATTAAATACATATTATGATAATTTGTTAATTTGTTGTTAATTATAATGATATATATTGTTTGATAATTTTTCAAACAAACAGATCTAAAATTTTCAAATATATCAGCTAATA
The DNA here is from genome assembly GCA_030545055.2 of Neoaliturus tenellus. NCBI lineage: Eukaryota > Metazoa > Arthropoda > Insecta > Hemiptera > Cicadellidae > Neoaliturus > Neoaliturus tenellus. The sequence goes on along the minus strand of CM061531.1, from coordinate 139,393,192 downwards.
AAAGAACATCTTGAATATTATATAAATCTGAATAATTACCTAATGTTTTTACTTTTAATTTATTCCAAACTTTTATATAATGTTTATAATCATCATCACTTATATTTTCATTAGTTAAACAACTATAAAATTTATCTTTTTCTAATATTTTATCATAGTTTAATTTTTCAACATTATCAATAAATTCATATGGAAATATACCTTTAGAAGTTAATATTTTTAAAGTTTCATTATCATATTCAATTATATCATTTTCTTTTATAAATTTATTTATATGCTTAAATTCTTTAAGATTTTTAGCTAATTTTTCAATTGATGTAGCCATAAATCTAAATGTATCTACAAATGAGAATTTTATAAATTTTCTAGGTTTATCACCTTCAAAGTCATAACCATAACCAGAATTTACTGAATAGTTTATATATTTTTCATCTGTATTAGCTAACAAATCAATTTTACCATATTTTTTAGCTAATTCTTTTATAAACAAATGTGTATCATAATTTGAACTATTATGACAGAATATAGGAATATTTTGAGGGAATTTTAGATTTAAATTACAATTTAAATGTGCAGCACCCCTAAATTTTCCTGTTAAATGGCAATGATCTCTTACTTTTATTCTTTTATCATTATCAAAACCACTATTTTCACAAATATGACAAATATTTGTTTTCTGATAATTAATTTCTTCTTCATTAGTTAAATTCATAGGCTTTTTATTTTTTGAATTATATTTTTTAGCTATATATTTTGAAATTTCATCTAAATATTCAAATAATTTATTTGGTACATTTATTAATTCCTCTTCAGTTTTTGCTCTATAACAAATAGGTTTATACATTTTATTAGTTACTCTAGATACTAAATAGATTGTAAATCCATATGGTTTATGTTTTTGAATTTTATTTGTATATGAACAATTTGGATTATTTTTACAATTATCAATCTTTTCTAATATACTTTCAAAATCCATATAAATTACATATTGATGTTCAATCTTTTTATAATAATTTTTAAAACTTACAGTTTGACCTTTAAATGGCATTATAGGTCTACAAGGTTCTAATAATTTACATATTTCTAAATGATTATTCAAGTCTTTGTTTTTGTAGAAATGAGTTAAACATCTTCTACAAATATATTTTTTATTTGTATTTTTTTGTGTTAATTGCTTAGATACTAACTTACTTAAATCTGTAATCAATATATAATGAGAATTATTACCAATTTTATAATATAATAAATCAATTTCTAGTTTTGTATTATAATGTTCAGATATTTGTAATGGCACTATTTTTTCATCTTCATCAATTCTATAAATATTTATTGACATTGATGGATAGTTATATTTAGAATCAAATGATCTTTTTTCAAATAATTTAATATCTTTCAATGTTATTGGATAATCAAAACCTTTAAAAATATCATCATTTATATATTTTTTATATTGTTTAACTCTTTCAGCATGTTTGTTTGGTTTATCAATAGCACATCTAATTGCATAAATAAAACAATATTCATCTTTATTTTTAAAATTTACACAACATTTTTTATTCTTAATTTTATTTGGTAATTCTATATATGATCCAGCATTTAATGAATTATTTTTAGATAATTTTAGATTTAATTCAACACATCTTTTTAATGACCAACCAGAGCCTTTTGATGGTTGATTTAGTTGTTCTCTAACTATTAATTTCTTAAATTGATCATCAATAAAATAATCTATGTTTAAAATATCTGAACTTTTTATACAAAAATACATATTACTATTTTGAATTTCACCATTTATTAATTTTCTTTCATATTCACATTCTAAAGCCATCTGTCCTTTAATATTTTTGAATTTTTGTTTTTCTATCAATTTTTTTATTTCATTTCTTTGAGTTTCTAAATAATCATTAATATCTAAATCATCATTTGAATTTGTTAAAATATAATCTTGAAAATATCCTTTTAATGACGAAGCTTCTTGAATATTTATTATATTTTCTTTTGGAATTGGTTTATTTTTAAAATAATCATTTAATAATCCAATCAATTCTCTCCTAGTTTTATAAACAATTTTAATACTATTTTTAATTGCTAAATTTTCAATATATTTTAATGATCTATATTCTAAATTATTTGGATTTTCTTTAATTTTGTTTAATCTTTTAATTAGTTCATCTCTAGATAAATTTTCATAATTTTTAACAGATAATTTTTTTGCAATTTCATTTAATTTTTCTATATTAAATAATGAATAATTTGTAAGATCAAATGTTTCTTTAATATTTGTTAATTCATCTAAAGTTTTATTTTTATAATTATATATATTATTATTTTTACACCAATGTTTTAATTCAAATATTTTATTATCATATTTTTGTTTATTTAATAAATGTTTAGTTGAGTTATAATGTCTATCATAATTTTTATATAATATATTTTTATTACAATAAGGACAATTAATATTTTTATTTGTTCGTTCCATTTATTAGAAATAATTTTTACTTAGAAATAAAACTCTTAAAAATATGAGAAGCTTTTCCACTTTTTTCTAGGTAATTTATAGTTTAAATTGTATTTTTTCAATCAATAGTCAACTTTTCACAAGTTAATTTAAATTTTGTAGAGTATTTTTTCAATAAAATCAATAGTCAACTTTTCACAAGTTAATTTAAATTTTCTAGAGTATTTTTTCAATAAAAATCAATAGTCAACTTTTCACAAGTTAATTTAAAATTTCTAGAGTATTTTTTCAATAAAAATCGATAGTTGACTTTTCATAAGTCAATTTAAGTTTTCTATAGTATTTTTTCAATAAAATTTAAACTTTTTTAAAAGTAAAATTATTATTTTTATCATATTTTTAAATTTTCTAGTTTTGTTATATTTTTGTCATGAATTTTAGTTTCTAAATGTCTTAAATAATTATTAGTCCATTTAATATTTCTTCCACATTCACAAAATTGTGGTTTTAAAAACATTTCTATAATACATTGTATACAAATTGTATTTTTTCTATCTTTACTATAATGATAATTATTAAAATTTGAAATATCTTTAATTTCTTTACATTTATGACATTGTTTTTCATTTAATTCAATAACTTTAATACTATCATATAATTTTTTATAATACACATCCTTACATTCTTTACAATAATAATATAACCCATCTTTAGTATTTTTGTCTTTATAAAATTTAGATATATCTTTATATAATTTACACCTTAAACATATCTTTTCCATTTATATAAAATAAAATTTACAAATTGGTTTTTTTCAATTCATATTCATAAAAATTTCCAATAATATCTTCATTATTTTGATCTTTTATACTATAAGTAACTGGATTTGTATTATTAATTTTAGAAATTATAAATATTTCTCTAGACCAATTATTTTTATATTTATTAGAAAATGTTGATTTTTTATTTCCAATTCTAACTCTATCATTTATTTTAAATTTTGATTTGGTTATTATTTTTGGTGGTTTATATTTAAAAACAGTATCTAATAAATCCTTTTCATTATTTTTATTTACTTCAATTGGTTTCATTTTAATTGTTGAATGATATGAATTATTATATTCTTTAACAATTTTTGGTAAAATATTTATCCATCTATAATTTTTATTAATTTCAAATTGTATTTTCATTTTTTCATTTTGTGTTCTATTGTACCTTTCTATTATACTTGATTTTTCTTCATTTTCTGTATGATACAATTTAATATCATGTTTATTTAATATTTCATTAAAATCTTTATTGATAAATTCTAATCCTTTATCTGTATGTAAAAGATTAGGTGATTTATGATTAATTTTAATTGCATCCTTAATTATTTCTTCAAATGCTTTAGAAACTGTTTTTCCATCTTTTTTCTTTAATGGTTTTGACCAAACATATTTGGAGAAAGTATCTATAACATTTAACATATATTTATAACCATCATTTTCTTTTTCATAATTTTTCATTATAATTAAATCTGCTGCCCATAAATCATCAATACCTAATGTAATTATTTTTCTTTTTAGAAATTTCTTTCTAATTGGAGCATGAATTTCATTTTCTTCAATTATTTGTTCATTTTTGGTTAATTCTTTTTTAATTATAGGTTTAACTTCTTTTTTCAAAATTTTACTTTTATTAGTTTTACAAATTGAACATTTAGTAGCAATTCTATATAATCCATTTTTCATTTCAACAATTTGTGGATTAATATTTTTAGTTTTTTTCTTACATTTGTGACAATGAATTGGTTCATTCATTTATGTATAATTTTTTTTTAATAAATGGATATGTGTTATAGATGTCATAATCAAACTAATTTTACTATTATTGGAAATTGTGTAGGATGTAATATATGTAAAAGAATTATTTATGAAAAAAAGATTAAGAGAAAAAGTAATAAGAATAAACATCTTAAACATATTTTAAGAGAATTTAACAATTTTCAACCATATAAAACACAACAATTAATTAATGAATTATATATTTTATGTATTTCCAATCATTTTGAAATAACACCTAAGAATATAAAATTATTTTTAAAAAAAAGGAATTGTACAAATTGGATATTTTACTATCAATTTTTAAACAAAATATACAATATTGATTTTGAATTAAATAATGAAGATAAAGAAAAAATTACACTATTTTTTAACAAATATTTATGTTTTAAGAAAAGTAATATATCATACAAAAAATTATTACCTATGATTTTTAAATACTTAAATATGGATTTTTGTATAAAACCTAATTATGATAATGACTTTTTAACATATCTATCACAAACAAGTTTGTGATATTTTTTCCTATATAAATGTATCTGCTAGAAGAAATTAATAATATTGGAGAATTAAGATTTAAAGAATATAAACCATTAAAAAGTTTAAATTTAAATGAAAAATATAAAATTGAAAAATTTGAAAGAATTAAAGATAAATATGGATATACTATTATTGTTGAATTAGAAAAATGTAAAGTACATTTACCAAAAAGATTTACTAATGTAATTGATGATAAATCGATTAAAGAATTAAATAAAAAAGATTTACATTTAATTGTCACTGATATTAAGACTTTTGATGATAAAGAAACTGCTTTAGTTAAATTTGAATAATTAATAAAATTTTATTGATACTAAACCTTAATTTTACTTGTTTTAAAAAAATTCAAATTTTATTGAAAAAAATACTACAGAAAACTTAAATTACCTTATGAAAAGTTAACTATTGATTTTATTAAAAAAATACTTATAAAATGTAATAATTTTACTTGTTTTTAAAAAAATTTTATTTTGTAGAAAATTTTAGGCATATTTGTTAAAAATTTCATTAAATTTGCATATTTTTTATGACAATTTGAAAAAAGCTGAAAATTGGCCAAAAAGTGGCAAAAATATTGCATAATTGTATAAAAAAACTGTGAAATTTGTTTGATTTTTGATTGGCTCCAAAAGTGTCCTAGAACCAACATGATACTATCTACTTATATATATATATATATATATATATATATATATATATATATATATATATATATATATATATAAGTAAATTTGGACTTCTAAATATTTATTGTTGAAAGAAAAAAATATTTTTATAAAATTTTCATTGGGTAATTTTAAAATTCAGAAACATAATGATGAGTAAGAGAAAATTAAGTCGACCTCCTCTAAATGTGGGATTTGTAAAAGTATTTGATACATTGAACAAAATGTAACTGACATAGTTAGCTCTACTTTAACGAACCATATATCTCTCATTCAGCTGTTAGAAATATTAGTATATTTTTTATCGATGGTGTCAGTTTTTATCTAGTAAAATTACAATCGTGACCAATCCTGCAATGGGTAACTGCTGAAAAAGAAGGGGGTCTTGCTAACCTAACGGTTAGCGTCTTGGACTTCAGCCCAAGAAGTCAAGGGTTCGATTCCCGGGATGCCCACAGACTTTGAAGGGTTTGGACCACTTTCCCTGAAAGCTTTCAATTACCGACTAGCTAAAATGCCTCTGGCGTTAATACAGAAAAAAAATAATAAATAAAAAATAATGGCAAAACAGCAAACTAATTACCGTTTCGTCTTAAGCATACTAAAAAAATTATAATTTTTGGAATTATAAGTCTTAAAATGAAATAATAAACAACAACTGTAAAATGCGTTAAAAGTTAGTTGAATAAAAAAATACAACATAGACAAAAGAAAGGAGCAAAATCTTAAAATAGATGATAACTAAGCCCAATGCATCACACTGAAACGGAGGTGTGTTCCTTTCGCTCTTTGTTTGGTTGTTGAATTTGTGTTGAGCTAAACACACTAATTAGCGTAGACAGACACCAACCCAAACACGAGAACCTGTGACTACTCAGAGGCAACACCATGTGACCAACCAACGAAAATCTTGCGACTACTCAGTTGCAGTACCATTGTGTCCAACCAACATAGTACCTGCAATTACTCAGCAGTGGAATCAAGAAACGAACTATCAAAGGCCCTGCGATTCCTAAGCCACAGAACTATGTGACCAACTCGTAGACCTCGTGATTACTCAACGGCAGAATCATTGTTGTTGGTGGGGGATGACTCCGGCCGTCCCCATTTTGCATAAGCCCACACGGGATATTGAAGGAAGTAAAAGAATGAGATACGGTATTGCAGACGGCCGCTTGACCATTCAGAGGGCCAACCCACGTTCTCTTGTGACAATTGATATTTAGGCTCAAACAGGGGGTCTGCTCTGTTCTCTAGATGGCCAACCAACCGACTGTCATGTTCCACAGCTAGGGGTATCCCACAGAATTAACCCCTCGCAGTCTAAACACGAATGGATGATGGAGGAAGAGAAATTGTCATAGTGTACAGCCAAAGGACTTACCAAATGTTATGACAAATTATGCTATGCCCAATGTCATCTTCGTAACTAGTATAAACCAGTTTTAAAGTTGTCCTGGGAACAGCAGGACCATATAACTAACTAAAATAGCACCTGCGATTACTCAGGGGTGGTACAATACCATGAGACCAACTAACAAATAACAAAACAACTGTGGTAGAACCACGAGACCCGCCAATAAATTACCTGTAATTATTCAGCGGCAGCACAATGTGCTAAAGTATCATATACCTTACGACTACTCAGCATCATTACTGTATGTTTAACTAACTTAGCGCCTGCGACTAATTACAGGTAAAACCACGAGTCAAACTTTCAAGGAACCAGCTACTACTCAGTGGCAGTACCATGACAGCAACTAACAAAGCACCTACAGGTACTCAGCGGTAGAACCGTGTGTCGAACTAACAAAACACCAGCGATTACTCAGCTGTAGAATCAAGAGACCAACTAACAAAGCAATAGCGATTACTCAGCAGTAGAACTATGTGACCAACTAACATAGCCCCTGCAACTACTCAGCCGCAGTACCCGGCCAACTATCATAGTCCTTGTGACTATTCAGCGGCAGTACCATATGTCCAACTAACAGCACCTACGATTACTCAGCGGTAGAACTATGATACCAACTAACATAGCACCTGCAACTACTCAGCCGCAGTACCCGGCCAACTATCATAGTCCTTGCGACTATTCAGAGGCTGTACCATATGTCCAACTAACAGCACCTGCTATTACTCAGCAGTAGAACTATGTGACCAACTAACATAGCCCCTGCAACTACTCAGCCGCAGTACCCGGCCAACTATCATAGTCCTTGTGACTATTCAGCGGCAGTACCATATGTCCAACTAACAGCACCTGCGATTACCTCAGCGGTAGAACTATGATACCAACTAACATAGCCCCTGCAACTACTCAGCCGCAGTACCCGGCCAACTATCATAGTCCTTGTGACTATTCAGCGGCAGTACCATATGTCCAACTAACAGCACCTGCGATTACCTCAGTGGTAGAACTATGTAACTAACACCTACATCATAAAAGAATACTAGCAGCAATGCCTTGTGACCAACCATCATAGTACCTGTAACTTCTACAGGTAATGCCATGTGGCGAACACTAGCACATTCGACTCCTCAATAACAGAAACATGAGATCAACAAACATAGTAACTGCGACTCCTCAGCTGCAAAAATCTGACCAATTAACATAGCAACTGTGACAATCGGCGCGGCGGTTACACCATGTGACTAAAACCAGCACATGCGAGGCGGAGGGGGGGCGGCAATAAAAAACGAATACTCATGTTCGCCATGTGTAAGAATGATCTTAATACCATATTAAATTACATAGAATTATATTTATAAGACACCTCTTGTCGAATTCTACTAATTTATAAATACTAGTATACATAGTGCTCGAAATCGAGCAATTTATTTTAATACAAATGTTACTTTCAGCTCTAAATCAATGACATCCGACCAATCCAATATTGTGAATATCTGTAATAACCAAAAACTACATGTATTTACAGCTGATTATTAACAGATGTTTAAAATGCTTTATTCAATCCCAATGTTATTTAAATGGGAAATTTTGAGATTTCAATGTTGTATAACGCCTTTATTTTCTGTCCGATAATCATCAGTTTTTGGCGGAAACAACTACAGACCAAGCCCTAACCAACGACACAAAAAACTTGAAAATCGGTTGAAAATTGTAGGAGGAGTTCTCAAGACAAAAAAACCCTTAGCGTATTAAATAAGTATATATATATATATATATATATATATATATAAATTAAATGTAACTAATATTATTCTCGATGCAAAATTCATCTCAGTAAATTCACTTCAATCCGCCGAGACCGGCGCCAACCAGACGGCAACTTGATACAAAAAATGTACCGTGATCAGATGTACAACGCTGGGAGGACGGACGGCACGCACGTTCTCACGCCATGTAGCAATTCTTAGAATAATCATGCAAGAAATATAAATCGACTTACCGATCAGCAATCAGCGGCAAAGATGGCGGCTTGATGACGAAGTATTCAATCGCCAATAGGGAATAAGGAAGAGGTGGTAATTGAAAGATAATTGGCTGGGAGGCGTGGACAATCGGAAACGGGGATGAAATCAAAAAGTAGTGGGGACAAAAATTGGAACTTAGGAGCGGAGGAAATTATCAGTCGTCAAGGAGCGCAGGATAGAAGAAGTCAGAGGGGAAAGGGTTGGTCCGGGCTCTGAACCAAGTAGGGGCTGATGGATCAACTGCATCGGTAGAAGTTTGCTAGCAGTACAGCAGTTCAGGAGATCCCGAACTGCCTCCAGGACCATCGCCACCACGAGGATCATCCACAGAAGGAAGAAGGACCAAGCAGCTCCAGGGGTCCCAAGGAAGGAAGACGGCCAGCAGCTCCAAGGACCCTCCAAAGAAGGACGACGGGCCAGCAGCTCCAAGGACCCTCCAGAGAAGGAAGACGGGCCAAGCAGCTCCAGGAGTCCCAAAGAAGGAAGACGGCCAAGCAGCTCCAAGGACCGCCCACAGAAGGAAGACGGACCAGCTTCGAGGCCCGGGGACGAGGACTCCACCGCACCGACGACCACTCGTGCGCCCACAAGGAGAACGGCGCAGCACAGCCGAGGGACCACACCGACCGACCCCGTACCGGCAACGAATCCGACGGACGGCGGAAGAAAGGTCAACTCCAGGGTATGTCAAGTCACTCTCAGTCCGGTGCACAGCATTAGGCCCCGAACGTTTAAATTTACTGTCAAGCGAGTCAAACTAATTTCAGTAGTGTATTTGTAACAGAGCTCACGCTACCCAGGCGAAAGCTTTAGTTTGACTCGCTTGACAGTAATGTGAGAGTGCTTACAGTGCTTACAGTGCTTCCTCTTCGTCCCGTTGACCCAGTAATGTAGGGCATGGGATATGTCAGGACAGAATTATAAATTCTGCTTACTTAATTCTATTCTATCTTTCATTGAGACAGGATTTACTTTAGATCTTACATAATTCATCCACCTCATACACAGATTTTTCGATCAAAAACTTTTCAAGTTGGTTCTTAAATGTACTTAGGCTATTACAGTTGGTAATATGTGATGGAAGAGAATCTAATATTTTGTTTCCAACATAAAAAGGTTGCTTTTCAAACATTTTTGTATTGTGGAAAATTGCAAAACGGTTCTTAAATCTAGTATTATGTGAATGATCACGGACAATTGGATGTCCGTAGACCTTAGCATACAGAACAACTTCAAAAATGTAAAGACTGGGAAGTGTCAATATTTTGAGTCTTTTGAACGCCTCTCTGCAGTGATCACCAGCCTTGAGGCCAGCAATGAGTCTCACCGCCCTCTTTTGCAAAACAAAAAGACGATTGACCGACGTTTTGTTGGCCATCCCCCAGAGTATAACAGAGTACCTGAGGTGGGTCTCAATGAGGCCATGGTAAACTAGCATGGAAAGACTCTTGATCCCTAATTTTGCAAAATTTCTGAGAATGAAAATTGAGGAAGAAATCTTTGAATGAATTTTGTCGATTTGATGCTCCCATGTCAGATTACAATCCAATCTGACACCAAGGAAGTCAACCACCTCCGCGTGACTCAAATCGTTATCGCCTATAAAGAGGTTTGGATGAAAAGTTTGACTGAAGTTTGTACTCTGGACTGTTTGGATTTGCATGAAGTTAGTTTTGTTTGGGTTGACTGAAAGTTTGTTTTCCTGAAAAAATTGGGCAACATTGTTGATTTTGATGTTTGCGTCGATTTCGGCTGATTGTCTGTCCATGTGACTGACCAGAATGGTTGTGTCATCCGCAAACATGAAAAGATCATTGTTAGGGACAACACCATCCAAGTCATTCACATAGATCAGGAAAAGTAGGGGCCCAAGAATTGATCCTTGAGGCACCCCAAATTTAACTGGTGATTTTTCTGAACGAAAGATTTCATTGTTTGAGATGATTTCCGTTACCTGGGAACGATTTCCCAAGTAAGAACGTAGCCAATCATAAATTTTTCCGGAGATTCCCGTGTTTTGAATTTTCCTGAGAAGAATTTCAATGTCGACGCAGTCAAATGCTTTTGACAGATCAGCAAAACATGCAATTGCACATTCGCCCCTGTCCACAGCACGTATGCATTCGGAGACGAACTCAACCAAAGCGAGCTTGGTTGATTTTCCTTTGCGGAAACCGAACTGTTTTGAAGAAAAGAGATTGTTTGATTCCATATAAGCCATGATCTGGTCATATACAACTTTTTCAAAAAATTTTGAGATTGAAGGAAGCAGAGAGATTGGACGAAAATTGTTCATGTCTTTGTGATCTCCTTTTTTGAAGAGTGGCTTGATTTTTGAGGTTTTGAATCTTTCTGGAAAAACACCTTTTCTCAATGACAGGTTGATCAAATGCATGAGAGGGACAGCAAGTTCGTCTACACAGTTTTTCAAGATTTTCATTGACACCCCATCAATACCAAATGAACTTTTTGACTTAAAATGTTTGAAAAGCTTTACAATGTCATTTAAATTAACAGGAGTGAAGTCATTGAGAATACTGTCAGTAACTATTGTACCTGCATTAAAAGTGTGAGTTAAGTTAGGTTGAACCGTTCTGGTTGCAACTGAAGCAAAAAATTCGTTGAATTTATTACTAACTGAAACAGGATCAGAGATCTCCAGACCATCCACCCTGATGGGACAGTGAGACCCTACACTTTTGGAGGACGGCCTGTTCTCATTGATGATTTTCCATGATTCCTTTGAAATGCAATCAGATTGCCGCAATCTGTTTTCAAGTTCAATTTTTTTGTGTTGTTTGACGACTTTCCTAAACGCCTTTTTGGTGTTTCTATAATGTTGTTCATTTTCCGGAGTTCTGTGTTCAGAAAAATTTTTGAAGGACTCAACCATGTTGCTTTTTGCAGAAACCACCTCCTGACTAAAAACCTTTTTCTGGCTAAGTTTCGTTGATTTTTTGTGCTTGAGTTTGGAAGTGGACAAAGGAAAAGAGGCGTCGAAGTGGTACGAAATGGTATCCATGACGTGATTTACAGCATGGTCCAGATCATCGCCACCCAACGCCTCCCTCCAGTCCTCCATCCTTAAACGAGCCTTGAACTCCTGGATATTTGAGTGAGATATTTTTCTGGACTGAATTCTTTTCTTGAGAGTGTTGGAAAAGGTTTTGAAGATACCTACAACTGCATGATGGTCGGAAATATGCGTGAATAAAACAGAAGAACTTATGGGATAACTAGAGAAAATGTTGTCAATGCAGGTGGCAGATGTCGCTGTGACTCTTGTTGGATCGTTAATTGTTGGTTTTAAATTGAAGGCTTTCATTTCATCCAAGAAAATTTTGCTCCTCCTATCAGACTTGAGCAGATCAATGTTGAAGTCACCTCCAACAATCAAGTTGTCTGAGATGCATACTAGCCTACTTAGATATTCATCTAACATTTCGTTGAAAAAATCAATGTTACTTGAAATGGGACTTCTATAAATGCAGGATATGATGAAGATTTCATTTTCGACTGTGAATTGCAGTTCAGTTGCTTCGAAAAACAACTCGAGAGAGAGACTGCTTCCTATTTCTAAGGGTTTGACTTCTTGTAAAGATGAGTTTTTGTTGACAAAAATCGCAACACCTCCTCCTCTAGCATGCTTTCTGGAAAAAAATGATTGAAGAGAGAAATTGTGCAAGGAAAAATTCCGAACCTCATCCTCAGTGCAGTGAGTCTCACTGATAAGGAAGACATCTGGATTCTCCTCCAAAATTATATTCTCAATGACTTCTGTCTTATTGCCTAAACCTTGTACATTTTGATGGATAATTTTAAAAAACTTACGACTACTTTTGGTTGAATTTTTTCTAAACTTGTTTGATCTAAAAACTAACCTACGGGATTTGGAACTGAGTTTTTTGGAGTTTCTTCGATTACCAGTGCACTCTCCTCACAGATACTACTATTAATGTAGGTTGCAATCAAGCCGCACACTAAATTTTTCCCTTTATTGTTGAGGTGAAGCCCAAATGAATTGAAATCAGATCTATTCAATAATGTGTTAATGTTGAGAAAACCCCAGTTGTTCAAGCGACACTTTTCTAAAACTAGGCGATTTTGTATTTGAATTAATTCCCTGCCACTTTGACCAATATCGAACCTAAGTGGAGCCTCTACCCAAAGGACTTCCTTGTTCCGGAGGGGGCCGGTCAAATCATCAATGAGTGTGTCCAGTTCATGCAGGCTGCGCTTGGTGATATAATTCACTCCGCCAAGGATGATCACCATATCAACGTCATCAATACCACAGCTGACCTCGTCCAAAACGGATGCCAGTGGGGCTCCCGGAAGAACCACATCGCTGTGCACCCTTTCTTCCGTCAATAGGTTATTAAGTCTATCTCTACATCCCCTACCATGACTGTCACTAAAAAGCTTTATTTTAATTCCCTTTTTGAGTCTTTGTTCACTTTGATGAGGCACACTGGTTTTTCCTACATTGGTTTGTTGCGTTACATTGAAAGGGCTATCGGAGTTGCTTAAGACTACGTTTAAATTTAAGTTTGATTGAGTCAGATCATTTGGCCTAGTTTCCGCTAACTTAATACTACTTACTTCTACTGATTGTGTTGATTGACCAGTTACCACTGAATCTATAGTTACACCAGAGCCTAGCCTACACTCTAATTTACTGATGATTTCATTCTTAAGTTGAAGTTGCTTTAAGAGCTGATTTTTTTGTTGTTCGAGTTCAGAGATTGTTGTTTCAAGTTTTTTAAGGTTAGCAGCTAAGGATGTGTCACGTTCTCCATGTTTTAGGGAGTTGGCCTTCGCTTCCCTACACAATTGTACACAGTTCGGACAGATAAAAGTGTCTTTTGCAGTAATTAATTTATATATACTAGCTTTAAGGCCACTGCATTTTTTGATGGAGTGAGTCCAAGTTTGACATATACTACATTCAATAGATGCTTGCTTATTGTCATCTATGATACACTTACACGTGCCACAGGCAGCAGAAATAGGCCTATCTTGTACTACCATTGCAATTTCGTGAAAAAGAAAACTGAAACTAACAATAAATCTACTGAAACTAATCTAAGACTAAATACTTCAAAGTTTACGGATAGGCCAAGGCCTATGTCTAACTTAAAATAAATTGAGAAAAAATTTTGAGGTGATGTTGGCAAATAATTGTTGAAGTTAAATCTTGTGAAATGGCTGATTTCTTGTGGAGACTTTACTATTTATCAGGCAAAAGAAAGGATACCACCAACATAAGCAAAAGTTGTAATCTATTGCAACAGGTCAAATGCGTTTTCGTGTTCTAACAATGCAAACTGATACAAAGCACATGTTGCATTTAACAGAGGTGGATGAATTATTAATTAGCAATGTGCAGAAATGATAGTAAAAATAATTTATGCAAAGAAAAAAATGGTTAATTGACATTAGCAGAATTTATGAGGACGATGAAAAGGTATAGTTACTGGATTGAAGTCGGCGTCGGGTCCACATCACTCCTTGCAGATGGCCATCTTGAATTCTTCACCACGGTTTTTTAAAGTTTTTGGGTATAAAAATTGAGAGCAAGATTAAACTTATGTGCACAGATTGTTAACAACTAATTAAATATTAAGTGTGTTGCTATTTTGGATTGTAAAAATAGCTAAATTCGGTTAAATTGGAAAATTAAAGTAAGAGCAGCAAGCCCAACGACGTTCACGTCAGCCGGCAGGCCTACCAACCCAGAGTATCAGGAAAGAGAGTATCAGGAAGGCAATTGAATGAACTCAGATCAAGCAATTAAACAGACTTTAATAATATAACTACAACTAAACTAGCATGGTGCACAGGTGAAACATATGATTATACCCTTCAATGACAGTGAGCGAATTGTATTTACATGAATTAGAGTCCACCAAAGTGCTGGGGTTAGTTCTTCTTCGTTTACTCGACACTCATGAAGTAAGAGTTCGGTAAATTACTTTGCGCACAACTGGAGCGTCCGATGTGTGAGTGTCACTGATAATATTTAACTTATATGTTAATTGACCATTAATTATTTACAGCAATAAAACAAACAATGAGATCGTTAAATCAAACTTGGGCTTATAAAATTCAATTCCACAAACAAAGATACTTTACAAATTAACCTACAAATGAAATCATGTCTTAGCCTCTAATATATACAAATGTCGAAGGGAATAGATTATTTAACACTTTAAACTGCAGTGCTTGAATACAGTTCCTACTTTGGGGTTTACTTCGTTCTCTAAGCTGGGGGTTTAATTAATTTTATCTATTACTTTATATACAATTATTTATTTACTTATTTATTCCTTTACTACTTATAACTTTATTCTTGATATCTCATTACTTCATTTATGCTTGCTGTTCGCTTTAGGGCTCATGGCTTTCGTCATTTATTTATTTATTCAACTAAAGGGAGTCTAGAAATGCTCTATCTATTATTTAAATTTAAACGTTCGGGGCCTAATGCTGTGCACCGGACTGAGAGTGACTTGACATACCCTGGAGTTGACCTTTCTTCCGCCGTCCGTCGGATTCGTTGCCGGTACGGGGTCGGTCGGTTTGGTCCCTCGGCTGTGCTGCGCCGTTCTCCTTGTGGGCGCACGAGTGGTCGTCGGTGCGGTGGAGTCCTCGTCCCCGGGCCTCGAAGCTGGTCCGTCTTCCTTCTGTGGGCGGTCCTTGGAGCTGCTTGGCCGTCTTCCTTCTTTGGGACTCCTGGAGCTGCTTGGCCCGTCTTCCTTCTCTGGAGGGTCCTTGGAGCTGCTGGCCCGTCGTCCTTCTTTGGAGGGTCCTTGGAGCTGCTGGCTGTCTTCCTTCCTTGGGACCCCTGGAGCTGCTTGGTCCTTCTTCCTTCTGTGGATGATCCTCGTGGTGGCGATGGTCCTGGAGGCAGTTCGGGATCTCCTGAACTGCTGTACTGCTAGCAAACTTCTACCGATGCAGTTGATCCATCAGCCCCTACTTGGTTCAGAGCCCGGACCAACCCTTTCCCCTCTGACTTCTTCTATCCTGCGCTCCTTGACGACTGATAATTTCCTCCGCTCCTAAGTTCCAATTTTTGTCCCCACTACTTTTTGATTTCATCCCCGTTTCCGATTGTCCACGCCTCCCAGCCAATTATCTTTCAATTACCACCTCTTCCTTATTCCCTATTGGCGATTGAATACTTCGTCATCAAGCCGCCATCTTTGCCGCTGATTGCTGATCGGTATGTCGATTTATATTTCTTGCATGATTATTCTAAGAATTGCTACATGGCGTGAGAACGTGCGTGCCGTCCGTCCTCCCAGCGTTGTACATCTGATCACGGTACATTTTTTGTATCAAGTTGCCGTCTGGTTGGCGCCGGTCTCGGCGGATTGAAGTGAATTTACTGAGATGAATTTTGCATCGAGAATAATATTAGTTACATTTAATTTATATGTTTACAATATATATATAGTTTAAAGCAGAACGTATGTTTACTAGGAATCACGAAAAAACCTTCATGAGTTGAAAGCCGCAAAATCGTTGTGTGAGGAATTCACCGGGCACGTTTTTCAGGCGCTACTTGTATTCTTGCTTGTTGACTTAAACGGTGTTTGTCTGTTATTCACCTCTGATTCAGACTTTATTATTATATCACCAATCCTACGTAATGATCTCTGTCTTTTTATTGCAAGGTTGCTCAGACAGATTTTTTTTATTTTTCCACACATGTAGTATAGTAGTACTCGCCTACGGCTCGATGGGGGCTCCGCCCCCATGCCCCCTTGAAGGTTGCCCTAAATTTGTAGAATAATTAAAAGTCAAGTATGTAATAGGTTAGTTCCACTGAAGAGCTGGCCGTCAGCAATAATACGGTTTAATACATAAAATTCACAATCAATAGTAAAAAAGCTTTGAAAATCTCCTATGAATCCGTTCATAGGAATACTTCCTATGAATACCCCTTCGTAAAAATTAAAATTGAAATTTTGAAATTACGCCCCTTTTTAAGGGTGAAGGGGATGAGATGCTACAAAATCTCATAGGGCCGAGCTTGTAGAGCATCTAAAAATAATATAATCCTGACAAAACATATATCGGTATGGCAGTACTTTTACCGGATCAAACAAAATCACAAAAAACTATAAATAAAAAAATTATATAATTTCATATTTCCACAGTTTTTTTTTTTTTTTTTAACTACTATACTGAAATTGGCCAATGGCTGCACCTATAGTAAGACCTAGATATGGTCATAGTATAATCTAAATTTGTGGCTTCTATGTGCCATAACAGTATACGACAAATAATGAAATAGAGCAATTGTTGTGAAAGAATTTCGATATTGTGAAAGAAAGCTCCTTTTTAAGGGTGAAGGGGATGAGATAATGCCAAATCGCAAAGGTCCGAACTTGTAGATTGTCTAAAATAGAACAAATTACTGGCGAAATATAAATCAATATGGCAGTAAATTTTTCAGTATAGAGTAATTTACAAACACTTTACATGACAAAATGTCAATCATTTCGTGTTTTTTTTCAATTGTTGTGGTCTTATCTTTGATTGCATTAGATCAATGGCTGCTAAAATAGTAAGAACTAAAAAGATCTATAATATTTACTAAGTTTGAGGCATCTGTGTGCCATAATAGTAAATAAAAATTTTAAAAATAGCGAATTGTTCGGGGATAAATGTATAACGTTTGAAATTATGCCCCTTTTTAAGGGTGAAGGGGGTGAGATACGCCAAAATGTCAAGGACCCAAACTTGTAGAGCGTCTATAATAGAATATAGTAATGGCAAAACATATATCAATATAGCAGTATTTTTACCAAATTAAAGTGAATTACGAACACTTTACATGAACAAATGTTAAGAATTTTGTATTTTTACAATTTTTTTTAACTAAAATTCGATTGAAATTGGCAAAAAGCTACTACTATAGAGAGAACCTGTTGAGGTCATAATATAAATAGAAATTCATGCATATATGTTACATAATAGTAACTAAAAATAACAAAATAGCACAATTTTTGGGAAAATTTTTTGAAATTCTTAAAGTACACCCCTTTTTAAGAGTGAAGGGGGTGAGATACGGCAAAATTGCAAAGGACCGAACTTGTAGAGCGTCTAAAATAAAATATAATACTGGCAAAATAGTATATGAATTTTGCAGTACATTTGCCAGAATAAAGTAATTTACAAACACTTGACACGAAAATATGTTAAGAATTCATTGTATTTTAAATTTTTTTTAACTTAATTTTGATTTAAATTGACCAATGGCTGCCACTATGGTAATATCTAGTAAAGGTCAAAATATGTACAAAATTTCAGGCATCTGAGTGTCATAATAGTAAATAAAAACTATTAAAATAGCGAAATTTTTTTAAAGGAATTCAGAAATTTTGAAAGTACGCCCCTTTTTAAGGGTGAAGGGAGTGAGATACGGCAAAATTGCATAAGACCAAATTTGTAGAGCGTCTAATTCCCAACTAACGATTTTCCCTCAGATTTGAGGTAGGACTCCTCGTTCAAAAGTTACAGCGAAAATAAAAAACCGTCACATGTTCAGATTACCGATGTCATCCCTTTTAATTTTTTTGAGGGGGTTAAAATTTGAAAATAAAATGTTTTGGGATTTTCCCTTTTTATTGACCATACAAACTACGTGTGTACCAAATTTAAAGTTTCTAGCTCATCCGGAAATCAAAAATACTTTGTATACGTGATCAGTGAGTGAGTCAGTCAGTTTCACATCGGGTTGTATAGTATTTAGAAGAGTTTTTTATACATAAAGTAACTAATGTAAAGAGAAATTGTTTTATCATTGCATGAACCTTTTTACCAGTCTTTATCTTAAATGTAAACTAAACCTAAAGAAAACCACTTCTTGAAATTTTTACGCTTGAGTAAAAGTAAACATTAGTCAATATTTAAACACATTTTAAACAGGATGACTTAAAATAATAAACCCAAGATAGAAACAACTTGTGATGATAGAAACAAACTTTAGAGAAGTGAGGAAAGATAGAAACAAACTAGAGGAAAGTTATTCCTACATCGATGTTTAAAAGCATAATTACTGTATGTCCACGGGGAAAGTTCACAAAAAAACCTAACTACCCAATAAAGATTCTAAATTGACTAGTAATGATGATTTTAAAGGAGTAATTGTTTTCTGATTTTGCGTTTTTGATTGGAAAATTTTTGTGAAATGTGAAACGCTTCATTAAAGAAGCAGTTAATAAAATCCATTTAGAATTTAGGCGTTTTTCGTTAGTTGGTAAACTGTGTTTCGACCTTTTGATACAGATTAATAACTTTTCTTCAATTTATTAACTACGAATAATTTATTAACAGTACTTTACAATTATCCAATTTCTGTATTCCAAGGAAGCAGTCACAAATAGTTTGTAAGTAAAAAGCAACTCATTTAAACGAAAAAACCAACTGGTCTAAGACAAAATGGGGGATTATAAATCTATATATCAATAGGCAAGCATGATTCATTTCCTCATTTTTTTGGATTGTGTGCACCGTAGGAGAAATCCTGTAGATGAGCAGAATGACATTATAACTCTCATCGGCGCCCAGGGCTACGCCCTACAGACATTCAAAGTTTCTATGTCAATCTCATGGAAGAAAGTCGATTGATTGAACATTAGACAGCTATTGTTATAACAAATTCTATCAAGGCATGAAGAACAGATATTTCAGTTATAAAATATTTTGAATTTAATTGGGACCAGTTCAACAGACATTTTGGTCGAATTAGACTAGAATGCGATCCCTAATAAGAATAAAATTACAAAAAATAAACATTTTCTTTGGTTAAAATAAGAAACATAGAATAACCGAATATAAAATCGACACCTCTAAAGGTAACACAGATAAAAATTCACAACAAATATAAAATATAGTTAAAAGTTTTTTTTGTAAAGAATTTTTTGTAATAACTGAAAAAATTAATATTGATAGCAATGAGAAATATAAATGAGTTAAATATTTTAATAATATCCGTGTTTCCAACAGACGGCTTTGAGGTAGATGAAATAATCCAATCCTTAAAACATCATTTTGGTTCTGCTTATACTATTACGGAATTTTTTGAACAAAAAAGGGCAGTTCGTATAATTTCTGGATTTCCGCGATCCCACTCTTTTAGACAACTTAACATTCTAACCCTCTACTCAGTGTACATTCTTGCAGTTATCTTATTGATAAAACAAAAACTGATTTCCTCAAAGCCGTACAGCAAAATCACTGGTACCCCACCCGAAATGGTGCTAATCTTCTCCTTCCCAAAATCTATCTATCCTTATTGGAAAGAGAGGCGCTTCATTCTGGCATAATGTTTTACTATAATCTCCCCAGTAATTTGAAAGTTTCAAACATTTTGATAAAAATAGGACTAAATATTTTCTTATTTAAAGAACCATACAGTGTTAATGAATTCCTGTCTGCTTGAATGAATACTTTTCATTATGTATTTTCTGATCTGTTTTGTCTAATTTATTCATTTGTACATGAATTTGTAAATAAATAACTTGACGACTGAGGTATGCAATATTGTAAATTGAATTTATTCAGGGAATAAATGCTGATGACTATCTTAAACTTGTGGATTCAATAGAATATCCAAGAGCTTCTCAAAGAATGTCACTACCAATCAACACATCCAATATTGTATCTGATAAATCTATATATATAATTCCGTAAGCGAATCGGTCCCCACGAAATATCTCGAGTTAGAAGAAAGATAGGGTAACGTATGATGGCTCATTTTAAAGCTTGAGAGCCAAGGACGCAAGGAAAAATACCAGATTTATCAAAAGTTACCTGAGCTTCGCCCCATTGGGCCATTGGGAAGATCCAATGTTAATCTAATGGAAAGAAAATTTTTAGATCTACACGTGTGATTAAGCAGTTGTTCCAGTGTTTTATCATATACTCAGCTGGTTATTGAGCAGATATTTTGAGTTAAAATAACAGCATATTTATAACTTTTTAAAACTAGAAATGCACTATATAAAAGGAGAAGACTAATAGTCATGAACGGATTACGGTTCCACAGGAGATTCCATCTTCGTGACCCTGTCTGTGTCATTAAGGAAATAGGAGTAGAATAATTGGTATATTCAGCAAAAAAATATTTAAAAAGTTAAAATTATCTTACAAGTGGCATAGTTGATATCAATTTATCTAGAACAAACCAAGGTAGGTAACACCAACAGCTAATTGAAGCATTTTAAAGTATCTCCTGCACAGTTGATGTCATGTTGTTTATCTTGACAAATGAGTGGTTTCCTTTGAATATTTTAAGTGCTGCACCTTTGACGTCATTGATTTTGTTATTGTTTTTTTTTATGTCACCTACCTTCTTCTCATTCTAGATTTCTTGGTTGATATAATGGTTAATTGTCTCTACTCAGTGAATGTCGATTTGTTATTACGTCACTGCTTTATATTGGCCATTAATATATAGAGTTAAAGAGTTGAATCGTTTTGTTGAGTATTTATTAATTTTCTACTGAATCATTGTTTGTAAACTACTAAAATTGGATAGCTTCCGTATGAGGAATACGGGAGAACATGAAGGAATATGGAGGAATATGAGGGGGTACGGGGGAGACATGGGAGGAATAGGGGAAATGGCGGTGGCACAGTAAGTCACGGAGGTACGGGGAGGGACGGCGGGGATGGCAGCACATGACCACGGGGAGTACAAAGGAGTTCGGAAATATGGTGGCACGAAGGGCACGAGGGGTGTCGGTGGCACCGGAGACAGGGGGCCTGAGGGGATCGGTGGAGGTATGGGCAAACTAGGGGCACAGGGAGGATCGGCGAGCATGAGGTACAAAAGCATGGAGGGTGCGGGGGCATAGTGGGCACTCTGGGAAGGCATGGGGATGGACTGGGGCACTTGGCGACGGGGTGATGAGGGCACAAGGAGCATTAGGGGCGTCGGTGGCAAAAGGGGTAGCTGGGCATGGGGGACACGGTTGCCACGGGGAACAACGTCGGGTATGGGGGTACGGAAATATAGGAAGCCCGTGGCGGAGCATTGGTTGGAAGGCACAATCGGCACTATGGGCGTCGGTGGCACGAGGCACGGGGTTCAGATGAACATGGGGACACGCGGGAGGCTTGGGGGACATAGAGGGCATGGGGACCACGGGGAAGAATGGTGGGCCAGTGGGCACGAAGTACCTGGGTGCGGGGGCATGGGGTAAGGGGCATGGGGATATAGGTTGCATGGGGAGGAATGGTGGGCTTGGGGCACGGGGTATGGGGTTATGGGAATTAGGGCACAAGTTTGGGGCCTACTAGATACGTCGGTGGCACAGAAGTTGGTTGGGCATGGTGGGCATTGGGGAGGAATGAGGAACATAGAGGGCACGGGGGCCACGAAAAAGAACTGCGGACATGTGGGCAAGAGAGAATGAAGGGCACAGTGTTACGAGGGGTCAAGAGGGTACAGGGCATAGGGGGTACAGGAAACACGGGTCAGGAGAGGTGAACGGGAGCACGGGGAGGCATGGGGTCAGTGGGACCAGTGGGGTCAGGCATGGAGAGTGTGTAGGGTAATTGGGGGCTCAGGTTTCCAGGGTTAAGGAGTGTACAGTATTAATGGGCTTATGTTGTATTGAACTATTTTATTTATTTTAGTTGCAAACTCATCATGAATATGTTTAAGGTTGAAACAATTTTTACCGTGTTTGGTAGTGTAATAGTGCGATAATTTCTTCAAAAAATAGACTACTGTATTTTAATACAGGGGAAATTATTAGTAAATTACTGATTTGATACCTCCAAAGATTTCGTCAAGATTAGGAAATATTTTATTAGAATACCCAAACGTGTAAGTTCACACTAGAGCTTGAGAAAAATACAGTTAGCCTAATACTGTAAGTAGGTGATAAATTGAAGCTAATTTTTGGAGACATCACCATTTTGATTTTTAGGGGCCTTTGCCCCTACACTCCACTAGTAAATCTTTAAAACAGACAAATTCCCAACTGATTATTTTTTAACCTAATTTGAGTTTTATTATATTTTTAAGTTCAGTTGACTATGAACATTTGCTATAGATCAGCATTGGAAAAATGACATTTAAATGAAGAAAAAAAATACACAGCAAGATCTGTTAATAAAACTGCACAGTTAAGCTAAAAATTCGTTAAATTATTTGTAATAATATTGAACAGAAAAACTGTCTCTGAAGTACATTCTACTGTAGGAAGACTGCTTTAATGTAAAAAAAAAAAAAAAAAAAAAAAACTAAAATGATTTATTTATTAACAAGATCAGTCTTGCGACTGCGGAGCGGAGTATCAAACTATGGAGCACATAGTCGCAGAGTGCCCACTGAGTGCTTTCCCCGAAGGATTGACCGGTCTGCATAGCTCAAGTGAAGCTGGGCTGCAATGGCTTAGCGCCCTGGATTTAGCTCTATAAAGAGAGATCTAATTTTTATTTTAGTGTTTAGTTTTTTACATATATTGACTCAGGTGCTCTGCACTGCAGATTTTATTTTCTTATTCTTAAACCTTGATGGCTGGCTAAATGAGCCATACGATATCATTCTAATATATTAGTATTTTTAGCATTCTGTATATTAGCATAGTTATATACAGAAAATTAAAGGTCTCTATTCCCAACAACAAGAGAACAATTTTCAACAAAACTTCCCCACATTCTACGCATTAACATTATATTCTAATCGTATAAGTGACCTTTCCTTTTTTTCTAAGGGGGAGGACTTGGCATTAAAACTAATTAGGTTATCTCAGATTATACAAAACATTAAACTCCTTAAAATTTAAAATATCACAAACCACACCTTAAGAGTCATCTTCACCTTTGGGCTAGTAACAGAGCCGACAATGTTTACCATTAGGCTTTTATGTAAAACATGGTATGTTATTCCCCTGTTTTGGACGCCGATTCAGGTTCAACCGTTTTTCTTTAAACATAGTAAGTGTTTATTTGAATAGTTATATAAGGTCCCTCATACCTCAAAATTTCGAAAATTTGAATATTCGACTTTATGAATCCTCCTTATGAATGACTTTGATATTCGGATTTATGATTTATCTCTGTGACGTGGCAAAATAACTCAATTTTCCTTACTCTTGAGATTTTTTTCTACTTATACATTAATTTAACTGATATATCAAGTATGAGGGACCTAGATGTAACCTTAATCTACAATAAAACATAAATTTTACCAGTAAATATCCAAAAACACCGTAGGGCTTTTAGGCAAAACATGGTATTTTATTACCCTGTTTTGGACCCCTTTTTAAAACAGATTTTCCTTAAACTTGATAATCGCTTAGTTGAATAGTTATATTAAGTCCCTCATACCCTAAAAGTTTGAAATATAAAAATATTATTCTCAGTGACGTCGCAAAGTAACTCAATTTTCCTTAATTTTAAGATTTGTTTCTACTAATAACCATAAATAAATAAATAACCATTTATTTTTCCTGATATATCAGTTGTGAGAGATCTAACCCCAATCTACAAGAAACATATATTTTACCATTAAATATCCGAAAACACCGTCCGAAACAGGGGAATGTGGAAGCATTTTTTCAGTGTTTTTTTAAGGTTGAAGATGAATCTTAAAAGTCCAATCTGAATATACAGGGTGTCTCTGAACTCCTTACCGATATTTTAAGGTATTATTCCTGGACCAAAGACAAGTCAAAATATCATATTTAAATTGTCCGGAAGTCTTAAGTTACTCACACAGCTGCCATTTTGTTTTTTTCACATAATAATTTTTATTTCCGTAACGGATGGTTGTATTCAGTTCATATTTGGTATGAATTTTTATCATACTAATGTACATTTTCAAGAAAAAAAATTAATTTTTTCCATTGTATATTTTCAAAATGGCGGCCATTTTAAGTTTTCAAACTGAAATATCTCAAAATCGGTAAATGTTATAAAAATTTTACAAGACACAAAAAAGTTGAAGAATTAAATTATCTAACCAATGGTACCAAGTTTGTAAGGATATAACAATAAATAACGGAGTTATTGTGATTTTATCCATGAAAAACATTGATTTTTCTGTTAAAATGGCCTTAATTTGCATTGATTTTAATGTAAAATCAATGTTTTTCATGGATAAAATCGCAATAACTCAGTTATTTGTTGTCAGTAGTGGGGAATGGGGGCTTTTGGGCCAGTTCAAGGTCACCCGAGCGATGACGTCATCGATGACGTCATCGAGGTCAATGACCTCATTGATGACGTCATCGATTGCATCATCGATGACGTCATCACCAATGACGTCACTTCCTTGACGTCACACCCATGACGTCACAAAAATGACGTGCTGATGACGTCATCACCCCTTACGTCACCAAGATGACGTCATCGATGTCACAAAGGTCAAGGTCACGCTGAAACCTAAAATTTTTTGGCACTTTTGCTGTTTCTCGCACTACGCTCCGAGTTTCAGTCACAGTTACCATGACCTTGACAACTTGGAGCGAATTTGCGATGAGAAACAGCAAAAGTGCTGAGGAAACTTGAAGTTTGCAACGTGACTCTGCCTAAACCATCATGTGACACCGCTCGGGTGACCTTGAACTGACCCAGAAGCCCCCATTCGACCATTACTGCAACCGCGATGCGTACCCTACGACAGACACCGAGCGACTGACTATCCAGCCCCGCGCACTCTAGGTATATGGGAAGTGGTGGGGGAAATTGTGATGACCTCGGGAAACTTGAAAATGTCAAGCCGGGTAGCACCATTTCGGTGCTACCTTAAAGTTACATGCTAAAGTGTGATGACCTTGAGTAAAAACATAGAAATACTACAAGTTGATACCGTCCCAGAGTTAAAGTGTGGTGACATTGAGTCAAAACACTGAAATACTATAAGTTAAAATCATCCCAGAGTTAAAGTGTGATGACCTTGAGTGAAAACACAGAAATAATACAAGTAGATCCCGTCCCAGAGTTAAAGTGTGGTGACCTTGAGTCAAAACACAGAAATACTACAAGTCGATCCCGCCCCAGAGTTAAAGTGTGACGACCTTGAGTTAAAAAACTGAAATGCTATAAGTCAAAATCATCCCAGAGTTAAAATGTGATGACCTTGAGTCAAAACACAGAAATAGTACAAGTCGATATCGTCCCAGAGTTAAAGTGTATTGACCTAGATTCAAAACTTGTAAAAATACTTACATATAGAGAGTTAGAGAACAGCGAAACGCACCGCATGGAAGCTGGAGACATACTGGCGGAGCGGTGTTGTGCAGCCTAGGGACTCAGTTGTGGTGGGGGGTATAGCCAACACTTAGAGTAGAAGTGTTGTGGGTGACCTTGACCCACTTACCCCCCCCCCCCAACCCACCCCCTCCCCCACCCCTCCCCCACCCCCACCCCCTCCCCCGACAAAAAGTGCGAGCCCCCCCCCCCCCGAACTTTTTTTTCGGAAAAATTTTTGACCTTGACCAAAAAGTTTTTTGCTCCGGACGAGAAGTGACCCCCCCCCCCGAACTTTTTTTTCGGAAAAATTTTTGACCTTGACCAAAAAGTTTTTTGCTCCGGACGAGAAGTGACCCCCCCCCCCTCCCCCACCCCCTCCCCCACCCCCTCCCCCACCCCCACCCCCCCCCCCGACAAAAAGTGCGAGCCCCCCCCCCCCCGAACTTTTTTTTCGGAAAAATTTTTGACCTTGACCAAAAAGTTTTTTGCTCCGGACGAGAAGTGACCCCCCCCCCCCTCCCCCACCCCCTCCCCCTCCCCCACCCCCCCCCGACAAAAAGTGCGAGCCCCCCCCCCCCCCGAACTTTTTTTTCGGAAAAATTTTTGACCTTGACCAAAAAGTTTTTTGCTCCGGACGAGAAGTGACCCCCCCCCCCCCCGAACTTTTTTTCGGAAAAATTTTTGACCTTGACCAAAAAGTTTTTTGCTCCGGACGAGAAGTGACCCCCCCCCCCCCAACCCACCCCCTCCCCCACCCCCTCCCCCACCCCCACCCCCTCCCCCGACAAAAAGTGCGAGCCCCCCCCCCCCCCCGACAAAAAGTGCGAGCCCCCCCCCCCCCGAACTTTTTTTTCGGAAAAATTTTTGACCTTGACCAAAAAGTTTTTTGCTCCGGACGAGAAGTGACCCCCCCCCCCCCGAACTTTTTTTCGGAAAAATTTTTGACCTTGACCAAAAAGTTTTTTGCTCCGGACGAGAAGTGACACCCCCCCCCCCCCCGACAAAAAGTGCGAGCCCCCCCCCCCACCCCCCCCCCACCCCCACCCCCACCCCCTCCCCCACCCCTGATATCCTGGGCGTGGCAGCCCCGGTGGGGATATAAGGGGGCCCAGCCAGAGCCGGCTCGCAGTCCGCTCCCGCGCGTTGAACGTGAACGATCGGGACGGACCGCCATAGGCATCACTAAACATTGAATGGCGCCTTCAGTGTTTAGCGAAGTCTACTCTAACTTTAAGACTTGTATTAGTTGTAAGATATTGCGCTTGCGTTTGGGTATTGCGAATTGTTCTATATTAGAGTGTTTTACTTGTACCCTATGTCTCCTGTGTGTGTGTGTCTTTTATCCTTTGTGTCTTGTTTGTCATATGTGTTTAATGTGTATGTGCTTGTTCCAGCATTGACTACGTTGAGCTCAATTGTGTGTTGTAAGTGTGTTATATTTTTCTAAAGTGTATACGCTTGTTGTAGCATTTCCCCCTTGAGCTTTTGCAATGCTCAAAGTAAATCGTAAAGACAGGGAACGGGAGTAGGCCCCCCGTGTAAAGTTACTTTTGTATAATTGTTAGGCTCCTCTCATGCATGCTTCAATGCGGCTGAGAACTCTCATGCATGCTTCAATGCGGCTGAGAAATAGGAGTTGGTCCGTTTGTACGCCTATATGGGGGTAATGAGCCGATGGCCTCTGCACTCGGACCGAGGACGTAAGCCACTAGGGTGTCCTCAGTTAGTTTCCCTTCCGGAAACTCAAAATTATGTAAATGAAACTTTGTTAGCTATTTGTGTTTTTTTGTCCCCAAGGCCCCCGAACATTCGTGGTTCGCCATGGATGTACGGGGGCCGAAATTTTTTAATGTTCGTATGGCCTTGACCTAGTAAGAACTTATATAAATTTACTGCATTGCTGAACTTAAATATTAAATATTAAAGATAGGGAACGGGAGTAGGCCCCCGTGTAAAACCACTTTTTATAATTAATTGTTAGGCTCCACTCATGCATGCTTCAATGCGGCTGAGAAATTGGAGTTGGTCCGTTTGTACGCTTATACGGGGGTAATGAGCCGATGGCCTCTGCACTCGGACCGGGGACATAAGCCACTAGGGCTGTCCTCAACCTCTTTCAAAATTATGTAAATGACCTTTTGTTAGCTATTGGAAAAGTTATTTGTTAGCAATGCAGTAAATGCTTAAGTCTTGCGTGGTGAAGGTTAGACGACATTGGATGTTGCCTGTTGTCATAGTTGGGTCTCTTCGGAGGCTACAGCGATGACAACCCAAGTGCCCCAGGTGGGGCTTAATTTTTTTAAAGTTTTTTCGTGATCTTGACCTAAATACAGTAATACCCCCCCCCCCCCTCCCCCACCCCCTCCCCCACCCCCTCCCCCACCCCCCCCCTTCCCCCGGAACTTTTTTTGAGAAAAAATTTCGACCTTGACCAAAAAGTTTTTTGCTCCGGACGAGAAGTGCCCAAACAAAAAATTTGTACAAAGTAGTGGATTTAGACCAAAGATTATTGGTTTATCAAACCTGTTGAAGAATAAATTGAAAATGGGTGTTTAAAAGCCAAATCTGCTACATGATTGATAAACTGGATGTATATGACGTCACCTTCCCCCACCCTTCAACCTCGGGTATAAAGGGACCCGGTTGAGCGCGCTGCTCATTATTGCGTGGACATTCACCGAGTGCACACTCAAAGCCAAACTGTAAAAAAAATGGCTCTTTGCGATATTTGTGGTGAGTTTTTCCAAGATGAAGATATCTTTGTTTTACACCGAGAATTGCATCATGAAGAGAACAGAAAAGAAGAGATTGTTGTAAGTGAAGAAGACTTGGATGCGTTTGATCGGTTATTGGAAAACTGCCAGAAGCAGATGGACGACTGTGATAGCTATCTACAGTTACACCGAGAATTGCATCGTGAAGAGGACAGAAAAGAAGAGATTGTAGTAAGTGAAGAAGACTTGGATGCGATTGATCGGTTTTTGGAAAAACCCCATAAGCAGAAGGACTGGGCTAGCTATTTACAGTTAATGCAAAGAAGAAGACCAAGTGTTATTCAATTTGCCGGAGCTGGACCATCTACAGCTGGAGGATTTATTCAAGAAGAGAAAATGGAAGAAGAAGATACGGAAGAAGTGGAAGATGTAAGACAACTGCGTACCCAAGAAGAGGATATGGAAGATATAAGACAACTGCGCACTACAGCCTTGCCAGGACCAGTTGTAATTCATTTCAAAATTAATAATGTGCGATTAGAATTGGAAAATTTTATAACTCAAGCTAAAAAACTAGTTGTAAAAACATTGACGGAAGAATTGGCAAGATTGAACTTTATTAAATTTGGATTGGTGTTGGAGGCTATGTTTACTAATACCGATGGTGAAAATTCACCGAGAGCATTCATTGCTAAAAACCGAACCCTTACAACCACATCTGATATCAACGAAATTTTAGAAGAATGTTTGGTTGAACTGCTAGTGAAACTTCAAGAACATGAAGGAAGAGGATCCGGCTGGACGCTATCATCAATTGAAGGTATGGATGTGAGGGTTCACAAGCATGGATATGGTATGAGAGGAAGCAGCTTTATCCCTCTACCAAAGGTGATCCGAGATACAAGATCATGTATCAATGTGAAAAATGAGGATAATGAATGTTTCCGGTATGCAATGTTAGCAAAATATGTGGAAGACCATTCCTGTAGACCTAGCATAGCATACGAAGCTGTTCAACACCGCTATAACTTCCAAGGTATGTCGTATCCTGTTAGTCTTAATGATGTTGCTAAATTTGAAAGAAAAAACCCAGGAGTTTCAGTTAATGTGTTTGGTTTAGACGAATCAAATAACGTATACCCGTTACGAGTTACAAAGACTGAACGTCAAAATCATACAGATTTGCTGCTATTGACCAAAGGTGAAATATCACATTATGTTTACATCAAGAACTTTGAAACTTTGGTTGGACGACAAGTGACTAAAAAGAAAATTAGAGTAACAGTGTGTAAGAGATGCTTTTGTTTCACAAATAAAGACTTGAGACGTGGAGGATCGGAGTGGTTGTCGGAACACCAGCGGCTTTGTAATGACAACTATGAAGTGAAGATTAGTCTGCCACCACCATCTAGAGCATTTGTCCAGTTCAATAAAACAGTTCACCAATACCGGATTCCACTAGTTATCTACGCTGACTTTGAATCCACGTTAGTGCCGCAGGAACTTTCGGATGGTGAAGTAACTAGAAGAACCAAATATCAATTGCATCAACCTAACAGTTTTTGCTTATTGGTGAAATCTACTTTACCTGAAGAACAATTGCAAGACTACGGCTTAACATCCACTCCGATACTCTACCGTGGGGAAGGAGCTGCTAAGTATTTTGTAGACCAGTTGTATAACATTGCTGAAAAGGCGGAACGCTTATACGGTAATGTTTTACCCATGAAACCTTTGAACCAAAATCAACAAGAAGAATACATTTCGGCAACAAGATGTTATCTATGCAAGAAGAGCTTCAGTGAAGAAAATCAAAAAGTAAGAGATCATGATCACCTCACAGGGTTATACAGAGGACCTGCTTGTAATTCATGCAATATAAATTACAAACTGCCTCAATTTATTCCTGTCGTGTTACACAATCTTAGCGGCTATGCCTCTCCCACTTCATTATCCCAGAGTTAGGACGAGATGATGGAAAAATCGAAGTATTAGCTGAAACATTGGAGAAGTACATCAGTTTTTCAAAAACAGTTGGTAAAATTAAACTTCGCTTCGTAGACTCTTATAGATTTATGTCATCTAGTTTGAGCAAATTGTCTGAGAACCTAAGAAGAGAAGATCTAAAAGAAACCAGCAAAATTGTACCTGAAGATAAATTGGACTTAGTATTACGAAAAGGAGTTTTCCCCTATGATTATATAACTTCCACAGAAAAGTTTGAAGAAACCAGTCTACCACCGATTGAAGCCTTCAATAGCAAATTAAATGAAAGTGAAATCTCCGTTGAAGACTACAATCATGCGTGTAATGTTTGGAACCAACTAAACATTCAAACTTTAGGGGAATATTCTGATTTTTATATAAAATTGGATGTAACTCTGCTATGCGATGTGATGGAAGAATTTCGGAACACCTGTTTCTCAGCATACGGATTGGATCCTTTACACTCGTATACATCCCCTGGATTAGCATGGCAAGCTATGCTCAAGTCAACTAACTGCCGATTGGAGCTTCTCACAGACATCGATATGGTCCTCATGATCGAATCAGGTGTACGAGGTGGTTTGACTCAAGCTGTGACAAGACATGTTAAGGCCAACAACAAGTATATCCCCAACTTCGACGAGCAACAACCATCACTCTAC
Source organism: Neoaliturus tenellus (assembly GCA_030545055.2). Classification (NCBI taxonomy): domain Eukaryota; kingdom Metazoa; phylum Arthropoda; class Insecta; order Hemiptera; family Cicadellidae; genus Neoaliturus; species Neoaliturus tenellus. The sequence goes on along the minus strand of CM061531.1, from coordinate 139,361,680 downwards.
CTTGGATATTTTGATGCGAACAACCTCTATGGTTGGGCGATGTCAAATCCACTTCCCTACGCAGACTTTAAGTGGATTGACCCGACCACCATTGGTGACATATCACGGATTCCAAAAGATGGCCAAACAGGCTATATTTTGGACTGTGATTTTGAATATCCAGAACACCTTCACGACCATCATTACGACCTGCCTCTCCTAGCCAAGACTGAAGTTTCACCGACAGGAAGATGGCCCAAGCTGATGATGACCTTGGAGAATAAGAGTCGATATGTGGCACACTACTGGGTAGTTCAACAAGCACTTGAATTGGGCCTACGTATAGTGAAAATTCACAGAGCAATTGAATTCACCCAGTCTTGTTGGTTGAAACCATATATCGATTCCAACACTACAAGAAGAGCTGCAGCGACAACAGCATTTGAAAAGGACTTCTACAAATTAATGAACAACGCCATCTTTGGGAAGACCTTGGAGAACAAGAGAAAACACAAAATTGTAAAATTAGTAAGTGATCCTAGGAAATTGGAAAAATTAGTGCAAAAACCAAATTTCGGAACATCAATGATTATAAACGAAAATCTAGTTGCTGTCAGTATGAATAAAACAACAATAGTGATGGATCGTCCGTTATACATTGGAATGTCGATTTTGGATATAAGTAAAACTCTGATGTATGATTTCCATTACAACAAAATGGTTAAACACTACGGAAGGGAAAACATTGGAGTTGCATACATGGATACCGACGCCTTTATCTACTGGATAAAGACTTTGGACATGTATGAAGATCTAAGGAGTTTCCCATACAAAGACGACTTTGACTTCTCTGACTATCCGAAGAACCATCCGAATTACAATGAAAAGAATAAAAAAGTAATTGGAAAATTTAAAGATGAAGCAAATGGAATACCTTTGGAGGAAATAGTTGCGCTGATGTCCAAATTATATTCCTTCAAGATGTATATGGAAAACGACATACCGACAGTGAAGAAAGCTAAAGGAGTCAAAACATCGTACTTGAAGAAACGTGTGACATTTGACCATTACAAGACCTGCTTGTTTGAAGATTCTACAATGTCTGCAACGTTCAACACTATCAGAAGCTTTAAACATGAGGTCTACAGTGTCACTGAAGTTAAAAGAGCACTGTCAGCTCGAGATGATAAAAGGCATATTATGCCGGATAAAATTCACACTCTTCCTTTTGGACACTACTCTCTAAACCCTATCGACTAGTAACCTATTCTTCGCCCCTCTACAACTTCGACCTTATTCCTTTCTCCTTCCGTAAAAAAATGGGGAACACGGCAAGTCAAACGCCGTGTTCCCCATTTTTTTACACAAGTTTGGATGACCTTGACCTATATAAATGATGTTAATATTTAAGACAACATTCATTGTTATTATACATGTGATACATGAAACATTCAAACCTGCAATATGAAGAACTTGAAGCAAGAAATTGTCAACGAGCTTCATAAACCTGCAAGAAGAAAGTTTCCACGAAGAAATACAGTGATAAAAGGAATAAATGATTTATATCAAGCGGATTTAATCGAAATGATTCCTTATAGTAAACAAAATAGAGGATTTAAATACATATTGACTATTATTAATTGTTTTTCAAAAATGGCAGATGCTTTACCACTAAAAGATAAAAGTGGCAAAAGTGTTACAAAAGCAATGGAAACAGCTATACAAAGAGACAAACATACTATAAAACATTTACAAACTGATGATGGAAAAGAATATTTTAATAAGGAATTTGCAAATTTAATGAAAAAACACAACATTAACCATTACTCAACCAATTCAGAGGTAAAAGCATCAATAATTGAAAGATTTAACAGAACTTTAAAAGGTGCGATGTATAAGATGTTTTCCAACAGAGGATCACACGTATGGATTGATGTGTTACCAAAACTTATAAGCGATTACAATAACAAGTTTCATAGAACTATCGGTATGAAACCAAGCCAGGTGACTAATAAAAATGAAAAACTTATATTAAAACGTATAAAAATGAATACTAAACCAAAAGTTGAAAAACTAAAGCCTAAAAGGTTTAATGTTGGTGATAAAGTGCGAATAAGCAAATACAAAGGTGTATTCAGTAAAAGATATCTTCCGAACTGGACAAATGAGGTATTTACCGTATTTAAGGTGCAACCTACAGTACCAGAAACTTACATTTTAAAAGATAATAAAGGACAATTGCTTGAAGGAGGTTTTTATGGACATGAAATGTTAAAATCAACAGTAGGTGATGTATATCTAGTAGAAAAGGTGTTGCAACGCAAAAAAGATAAGGTTAAAGTAAGATGGTTAGGATTTAATAAGACGGAAGATTCTTGGATACCTAAAAAGGATCTAATATAATGATAGAGCATCATTTTGGGTTGAACCATTACAAAGGATGGAGATAATACCGCAAAAAGACAATTTTACTATTAATAATATAGATGAACTCACAGTGGATGGTTCTCAATTCAATACTGGGAAACACGGTGTTTTGTTACCAAACACGGTGCGTTGTCTGGTTACCGGTCCTTCCAATTGTGGAAAAACAAATGTAGTATTCAATTTGATTACAAACCCTAAAGGCTTACGTTTTAATAATTTATATGTATTTTCAAAGTCACTACAACAACCGAAATATCAGTTATTGGAACAAATACTCAATAATGTACCTGAAGTTAAATATTTTAAATTTAACGCGAGCGAGAGTGTCATGCAACCGCAAGAGGCTAAACCATTCTCAGTATTCATATTTGACGATGTATCTTGTGAAAATCAAAATACAATAAGGAATTACTTCGCCATGGGTCGACATAACAACATAGATAGCATTTATATTGGTCAAACTTACAGCAAAATACCGAAACAGCTCATTAGAGACAATGCAAACATGTTAATTGTATTTAAACAGGATGAAACCAACCTAAAACACATATATTATGACCATGTAAGTGCGGATATGCCATTCGAACGATTTAAAGAGTTGTGTGGAAAGGCTTGGGCTGAAAAGTATGGGTTTTTAACAATTATAAAGGAACAACCGCTAAACAATGGTCGATACAGGATAGGATTTGATAAATTTATACTAATACACTGATCATGATGTAAAACATTCATTGTTGTACAACACGTCTTGCTACAAACATGGTTAACCAAGAAAAGTTAATAAAGGAAATAAAATCACTTAGTGATTCTATTCGGGATAAAAACAGAGCATTAAAATTAGGTATTAGCGAAAGGGAGAAATTTCTTGAATCTACTTTTAAACCTATTACTGAACCCTTGAAACAATTAAACAAAAAATTTGCTAAACCCGTTTTGGAAGGAGATGCAATTGCACCTATTACAAAGTTTGAAAGAGAAAATATAAAATCAGAAGATTTTAGTGATGAAGACCTGGAATCCTCTACATATAGTGGTTTTACCGGTGAAGAACCTGAAAGAGAGCTAGAATCACCAGACTATAGTGGTATAAGAGAATTATATGAAGTAAAAGCTAAAAGAGGACATGAAGATGTATCAACTGCTAGTGAAGAGGAAAAAGAAGAAGAAGCAAGGGAAGGTCCGTCAAACATAAGCTTGTTGGGTGAAAACATTCATAACAAAGGACCTTTAGGAAGGAAATACATGATAAAAATGTTAGCTGGAATAAATCCTAATAAAAACTACCATAGTTATGGAGTAAGATTAACAGAAGAAGGTTTAATGGTTGGTAATAGCCCGGTAAACATTGATGAAGATGATAATATTATTGTTGGTAATCAAAGATATAAGGGCACAAGAGGATTATTTGAATTATTATTTGAAAAAAAGCCTTTAGAATTGTTAGTTAAAGAAGAAGATATGGAAGCATATAAACAGATTTTGGAACACACCAATGCATACAGGAGGAAGTATTTAGCTGACCAGCCAGTTTTTAGATCTAGGTCTTTAAAATATAGAGTATTTGTATCCAAGTTAATACCAACAACGAGAAGACAACCAATGCCGATAATGCCAAGAAAACCTGTAAAACGAAGGTTTGTGTCATCCACTTTGGATATAAGTGCTCCAGAACCAAGAAAAAGAAACAAATCTGTTACAGGTACAGGTTTAATGAAGAAACTATATAACACAAATGTGATTTATTACAATAATATCAATAAATTGGTGGATAGAATGAAACTAATACATGAAGCTAAAGAAGCGGGTCATACTGGATTGGAAAACGAATGGGTGGCTTTAGTGGATGAACTCCGAAACCGTGGGGTAATCTCATAAAAATGCGTTACTCCCTAGATTACTATTCAGTTGCACCATGAGTGTCGACAAGTTCGGACGTTACTCCTCGGATGGGTTATATTACGCAAATAATTTAAAAAGAGGTGCTGGTTTACAACAAACACCTGATGGAGATTATGATATAACTAATAAAAGGTTAAAAAACATAAAAGATCCCACAGATGAAAACGATGCAATAAATTTAAAAGTATTAAAAGAAAATATATCACCAACATTAAGACTACAGAAAAACACATATGACGCAGGTAATCATAGAATTGTCAATGTTGGTAAGCCAAATCAAAACGCTGATGCAATAAACAAAGGTTATTTATCATCAGAATTAAAAAATACGCTAAAATTCAATGGAAAAACGTATACTGCTGAAAATAAACGTATATCCAACGTAGATGATCCTAAAGATGCAAAAGACAGCGTAAATAGACGCTATTTACATTCATTAATACCTCAAAAGACAAAAGATGGTTTTTCTTTTTATAAATTTGTTATTAACGATATAGGTTATCCGAAAAATGAAAATGATGCTGTAAATTTAAAATATATAAAAGATCATTGTATTACACGTGATGTAGGAGTTATTGATTGTCTAGGTAATTGTTTAGCGAATGTTAAAGATGGTTCGGCACCATCAGATGGTGCAACAGTGGGTCAAATGATGGAAACCTTAAAACAAGAAACAACCTCTTTTGTAAAACAAGATCAAGTAGTATCAAAGCAAGGGGATGAATTTGTTCAAGGTAATGAAAAATTTAATTTATTAACATACAAAAATAATGCTTGGGATTGCATGGGTAAAGGGTTATCAAATATGGGATGGGGTTATGAAAAACATGATGCAGCTGCTTTATCACAAACCGTACATCTAGATCCAGATCATTCTTTTAGATTTTTTACATGTAAAAATAAAGTAATAAAAAACTTGCATAATGGAAGAGATCCAAATGATGCTGCAACTGTAGGACAAACATTACAATATGACAGTGCAAATAAAGAGTTTATTTATAATAAGCAAAGATTTAAATTAATGGATGTAAATGATTATCAAAATATATTAATTGCAGATCCAAATTCATTTAGCGGATTTAGAAAATTGTCTGGTGAACAATTTATTCATAAAAATCATGTGTTTCGAAATGAATCAGACGGAGCATTAGTTAGTGGAAATTTTAAATATTTTAAATGTCCCGGGAGCGATGAAAATGTAACTGATAAAGACTAAGAATTTGTATAAAAACTGATATGGGTTAGAAATCGAGACTAATATTATAAAAATGGGTTACACTCTAGAATGTTATTCAGTTGCACCATGAGTGTTGACAAGTTCGGACGATATTCCTCGGATGGATTATATTACTTTAATACTTTAAAAAGAGGTGCTGGCTTACCACAAACACCTGATGGAGATTATGATATTAGTAATAAACGGTTAAAAAACATTAATGATCCCACAGATGAAAATGATGCAATAAATTTAAAAGTATTAAAAAAAGAGATATTACCAACACTGAAACTAGACAAAAACACATATAACGCGGGTAATCATAGAATTTCCAACGTCGGTAAGCCAAATCAAAACGCTGATGCAATAAACAGAGGTTATTTATCATCGGAATTGAAAAATACGTTAAAATTCGATGGAAAAACGTATAATGCTGAAAATCGACGTATATCTAACGTAGCAGACCCTGTAGATGAAAAAGACAGCATAAATAGACGCTATTTACATTCTATAATACCTGAAAAGACAAAAGATGGGTTTTCTTTTTATAAATTTGTTATTAACGATATAGGTTATCCAAAAAATGAAAATGATGCTGTAAATTTAAAATACATCAAAGATCATTGTATTACACGTGATGTAGGAGTTATTGACTGTCTTGGTAATTGTTTAGCGAATGTAAAAGATGGTTTTGCACCATCAGATGGTGCAACGGTGGGTCAAATGAAGGAAACTTTAAAACAAGAAACCTCCGGTTTTGTGAAACAAAACCAAGTAGTAACACGTCAAGGAGATGTATTTGTACAAGGAAATAAAAAGTTTACTTTGCTTGAAGAAAACAATTATGTTTGGGATGGTAAAGGAAAGTTATTGACAAATTTAGGTATTGGTGAAAAGCCTGGTGATGCTGTTACTTATGAACAGATAATACAATTAGAGCCAACTGGAAAAAAATGGTGGAATTGTGATAACAAACGATTAACAAATGTTGCAGACCCTGATTATGCCAATAACGCTGTAACTGTTAATTTTCTTGTTAAAGTAATAGGTAATTTATTATTTGATATGCATAATTATATTGCAGCAGGACAACATAAACCTATTGACGAAAAAATGAGAAATACATGGATTAAACAAGAAATTCTTTATAAATATTTTTTTAATCATAACACACAAAAGTTTAGATCATCAGATTGGGGTGATTTTGATATTTAATTAAATAACACCATATATTACATCATTTATGTGCAACCTGTCATAGAGGTAACACATGGGTTACGCTTTTCGAATATAAAAGACAATCATGGCGTTTCATTACACCAGTCCATATCGAGACACTATACGGAAAGGAGGCGGTATCACGTCCACAGGGGTTTCTCTGTTAAGTAAAGCTTTAAATCATATTCCAGTAGGATCTATCGTAAACAGAGCAATAGACGCTTTACCATACGAATTTCACATACCGGGAGGTTATCAGTATTGCGGACCAGGAACTAAATTGAAAAAACGACTGGAAAGAGGTGATCCAGGCATAAATAAGTTAGATCAGGCTTGTAAAGAACACGATATCGCATATTCCACGTTTACCGATTCAAAAAATAGGTCAATCGCTGATAAAAAGCTAGCGAATATAGCTTGGCAACGAGTAAAGTCTAGTGACGCTAGTATTGCGGAAAAAGCAGCAGCTTTAGCGGTAACAGCAGGTATGAAGGCTAAAACAGCGGTAGGAGGTGGAAAAAGGAGGGGTAAGAATAAAAAAGGATCAACCAAGAGAAAACATGGTGGTAATATTAGACTAAAAAGACGTTCTCCGAGGAAAAATAATAAAAAACCGACAATATGGTCAATGGTAAAAAACGGGGCTGGTCTATACCTAAGACCGTATCGTGCATATTAAATAAAAGAAATCAATTGGTTATACCACATAAAGCGTTGACTAATGTTGAATTATTTAAATATATTTCCTGTTTAAAAATACCATTTTTCCGCGGAGTATTTATGAAAGACAGTTTACCAAAGAAAATATGGAAAAATGAGACTGGAATCGTAAATTTGGATAATACTGAAGGGTCCGGCACCCATTGGGTGTGTTATAAGAAACTAAATAGTAATGTATATTATTTTGATAGTTTTGGAAATTTGCCACCACCTAAAGAACTTGAACATTACTTTAAATCTGCTAAAAACATATATTACAACTATAAAAGAGAACAACCTGATAATACTTCAATATGCGGCCATTTATGTTTGGAATTCCTAGCTAAAAGTATCAGTCACTATTGAGATGTCTTCCTATACGGTATCATTAACAGGAAAATCGTCCACTTTACGAAGTATCCTTTTTCCAGCGTTACGCTTGCAAAAAGGAAGATTTTGGGAGGCAGCACTGTTGGATTTTACAACTTACAACTCTATTCCCAATGTTACGGAAGGTAAAAATAACTTATTACATTATTATAAAGGAAAAGATGCCAGTGGGAAGTTTACAGACTTGGAAGTTTGCACTCTACCCACAGGTTCTTATGAAATTGATCATATTAATGAATTTTTGCAAAATAAAATGGGAAAAGACAATATAACGCTAAAAGGTAATAACAATACAATGAAAGCTGAGCTTACTTCAAAATATTATATAGATTTCAGTAAGTCAGACTCAATTGGTGATTTATTAGGATTTCCCAAAGATGGAGCGATTTTAGAACCAAATAAAACACATTCCGGTAAACAAACTGTAACAATATTAAAAGTCAATAGTATAGACATAACTTGTAATATTATACAAGGAGCTTACAGAGATGGAGCAAATACTCATATAATACATACTTTTTACCCCAGTGTACCACCTGGATTTAAAATTGTTGAAAAGCCGCAAAACCTGGTATATCTACCTTTGAACACCACTTTCATTTCAGACATCGTGTTGAACGTATTGGATCAAGACGGTAACTTGATAGATTTCCGAGAAGAGCCTATTACGGTTAGATTACATTTAAAATCAACACTTTAATACAAAACCATGGGTTTAACATTTAAAAGCGAACAACCTACGGGAATCCGCATTAGTAGCTCTTCAGCTGTGGAGGAGTTAACACGCGAGAACATTCGTTTCTTAGAGAGAATTGGATTAAAAGTAACCGATAATGGATATACTGGATATAGCTCAGGGTCCAACATTCGACGAAACCCTATGGGAAAAAGAATATCACACCCACAACCCTTACACTTCATCAAAATTAAACAATAACGATGAAATTCGTATTCCCATACAAAATCAAGACATTTACACACTACCATGTGAAAGTTACTTGTATATTGAAGGAAAAGTTACTAAAAAGGACGGTACTACTACTGGTACAACAGTTCCATTTATAAATAATCCCATGGCTTTCCTGTTTGATGAAATTAGATATGAAATATCAGGTGTAACAGTTGATTCTACTAAAAAAGTAGGTATTGCAACAACTTTAAAGGGATTAACATCTATATCACCTAATGAAACCAATTTAATACAACCTGCAGGATGGGTTTTACCTGCAAAAGACACAATCACTCCAGATACAAATGGAAATTTTGATTTTCATATTCCGTTACGTTTGTTGCTTGGTTTTGCTGAAGATTATAGGAAAATAATATTAAACGTTAAACAAGAATTAGTTTTGTTGAGATCTTCAAACGATAAAGATATTATTAAAGCTCCAGACGGTACAACAGATGCAACTTTAGAATGGAAATTAACATTAGACAAAATTGTATGGAGAGTTCCACATGTAAAATTAGCTGACGAGCATAGAATGCTACTATTAAGAAAGTTAAAGGCTGATCGTGATATTGTAATTCCTTTTAGAAGTTGGGAATTTCATGAACATCCCAGCTTGCCAACTACGGATCGACACACTTGGACAGTTAAAACATCTAATTATGTGGAACGAGCCAGGTATATTATATTTGGTTTACAAACAGGCAGAAGAGACACCATCACCAAACATGCAGGCCAATTTGATCATTGCAACTTGAAAAATATTAAAGTTTATTTAAATTCACAATTTTTTCCATACGATAATTTAAATGTGTCATTCGCTAATAAAAAGTACAGCATATTGTACGATATGTATGCAAGATTCCAAAGTTCATATTATGGTAAAACGAATGCACCTTTACTATCACCAGAAAAATACTTAGATGGTTACCCTATAGTTGTAATCGATTGTTCTAAACAAAATGAATCGGTAAAATCATCAAGTGTAGATATAAAAATAGAAATGGAATTCAACGCGCCTATATCGGCTAATACAACTGCATACTGTTTAATTCTACATGATAAAATCGTAACATACACACCTTTAACTGGAATTGTTAAAAATGTATTGTAAAAAACCGGTTTTGTTACATTCCAATGCATTCCGCGAGTATAAAAGCAGAGTGTTCAGGTCGCTCCTCATCAGTTTGTTGCCTGTTCTTGTATGGGTAGCATCTTATTCAATATGGCTTCTCCTAGTGGTACACAAGAAAATGTAGTAGATATTGAGAAGGAGATATCCGACTTTTTAGATCTTCAAGGTCAACCGGAGGGAGATGAACACAACGCTTGCGGACAACTCCACGGCAGTAATAATGTTGAGGAAAAAGGTAAAAGAAGAAAGAATGCACAGAAGAAGAAAAGGGATACTGAAGATAATATTTCTCCTAACATATTGAGTGAGGTATTCTTGCGAATATTTTATCCAATCTCATCCAGTTTGGACAAAAGTGTTTTAATCGGTGTTATAAAATCGACGGATTATTCACCTACTGTAATTTTGACTCATGGACCCAAAATGATTTTGTTCACCGATAGTGCTTGGGAATCTTTTATGAAGCACTTGCATCTGCTAGAATGCTATTTAACTAGTAACATGTATGGAAGAAAGACAAGAGTAGGACTTTTGGATTCAAATGTGGAAATTGATATTATAAAGAATCGTGGTGACCATCAATTGCGGTTTAGAGACACAACAAGACATGATAACAAGATTCAACTTAATCGAGAAGAGTTTTTTATTCTAACCTGTGCAACTGAACCAATAACAAGATACTTGAGACAACTAGTGTTTTCAAGTTCTATTATTAAAGATTATTTGGAAGACACTTTGGACAAACAACCGGACGCACCTATATTGTACGGACCTGTGGATACTTCTATATTTAATAGGGTTCCTCATGAAGTACAAATGTGGAGACAGTTGGAAAAATACGCTCAACTACATAAGAAATCAGTAAAACAGGAAGAAGAGGAAGAAGGAGGAGAAGAATCAAGTGTTAGTGATGAAAATGAAAACAAGGAGAATGTAAAGATGGAAACTTAGATGACAATGGTTGGTTTTTAAAACAATATCAAACACTTTGTGGGGTTAGGCCTACCGGGGACGGTGCCCACGTTAAATATACACCAACGCGCCAACAACTGTACGGCCAGGTATAAAAGTCGTACCTACCGTGGTGTGGAAATCAGTTGACCTTTGGACTTCGTCATGAGCAGACGAGTGATCTTCGCAATGGACAAGGAAGAAGAACAAGTAAAGTCCAAACCTGGTATAATTGAGTTCCAAGCGTTTCGGGGTAATGATGATAGATTTATCATAAAAGAACTTGTGTTTTTCGATATCAATACAAGTGTTCCATATACATTTTTGTTCAAACCACCATGTTCTTATTCATCATTAACTAGCAAAGCCGCTACTACCAACAGGTGGATTTCAAAATATTTCCATCATATCGATTGGTATGATGGTTTTGCAAGTTACACGGACTTATATAACATCATGCATCAGTTTTCAAACAGGTTTACCAATATTTATACAAAAGGACTGGAAAAGAAGAGATGGATCGAAGAATTTACTCATGTTCCGGTTAATGATGTGGACTTGGATAAAAACTACAAGTATACGATGGAAAATGTTTGTATTTGTACTAAAAGTCCAGAACATGAAAAAGATAGACATTGCGCTTTAAAAAACGCCTATAAACTCGCATCTTACCTTCAAAGTGGGGAAGTGGGGAGTGGTGGGGGTGACGGGGGTTATATAAGTGAGGAGCAGACCGGGACCTGGCATGAGTATTACTCGAGATTCCGAGACGACAACATCTCCCAGCAAGAAGACGAAGAAGAAGACAATCTTTAACTCAACCATGGCATCTCACCAGTTCCTGCAAACTTTGGTTGAGCAGTTCAATGCTCACTCCAAATCTACCATACTACCCGTCAAGAAGTGTTCCGAACTTAAAGACGAGAAGCACTACATTATCCACGCCATGAAGAAGATGGAGACTTCAGTTGGAGAGGCCATTTGCTGCAGTCTTAGCGAGGCACCGTTCACTCCGGGGGATGAGCCCAAGTTCCAAGTCTACCTGCCGAAACGGTTCGTCCATCTCCTCCAGAACGAGGATCTGCGCTCCATCCAACCCGGCTGTCTCTACCTGGTTTCCCACGGTTGCACGGGTAGCAATTCCACCGAGTTGACCATCCACATCGCCGACAAGCAGCAGGGTTAGATTTTAATTTTACTGTTGTACATATGTTATTGTAATGTTTTATAAATAAATAAACCATAAAAGACAAAAAATGCAACATATCAATATGTGAAGTTTGTCACATATTGATATGTTGCATTTTTTTTTAAACTTCGCGGGTGACCTTGACCTTTGACCTTTGCATTTCACAGTTACCCCCACCACCAAGCTAAAGGTTAAACCTGCTTCGATGCAAACACCCCCACCACTTTTTATAGTACCCCCAAGCGCTGTGCCTCAGCTTCATTTCAACTCCGACGGTCAACCGTACAACATCAAGATGTCTCTCAATGTAAGTTGTGCTAGTTACGAGGAGGTAACCATTAAGACTCAGCAGGAGCTGAACGACTTGTACAAGGAGTTGCAGCTGATGGTGGCGCGAGGCTACCGTATAAATGTGCAAGTCTACGCTTGCAATATACGCAATCTCCGACACCCAAAAGAAGAGTCTGAACATTACTCTTCTCCAGCGACTTCATCACCGGCGTCCATGAAGACTGAAGCGAGCCAGACTTTGGATTATTTCAGCTGACTAGCAGTTGTCTTCCTTCTTTTTACCATTGTAGAATATGTTTATTTATTTGTTATATTAAAGATGTAAAAGAGAAAAAAACACCTATCTTGTTACTGACATATGTGCTCAGTAACAAGATAGGATTTTTTAAAACACAATTTGGATGACCTTGAAACTTCCCCCACCACTTTTTCATAGTACCCCCAAGCGCTGTGCCTCAGCCTCATTTCAACTCCAACGGTCAACCGTACAACATCAAGATGTCTCTCAATGTAAGTTGTGCTAGTTACGAGGAGGTAACCATTAAGACTCAGCAGGAGCTGAACAATTTGTACAAGGAGTCTGAAAAGGAGGTTGTCAACAAAACCGATGATCAACAATTGTGGGACTCCTCTATTACAGAAAAGGAATTACATGCAGCCGTCGAAGCTGTCGAGGAAAAGGAAAAGAACCTCAGGCAGCTCTGGTTGGCTCAGATGGATATTTGCGGATCTGTGCCGCGTGATGATTTTGAACTTCAATGTCAGATGGCGATTACCCAGCAACTAGAAGAAGCCGAAAAGGAGCTAAAGAGTGGAGGTACTATCCGGGCGGAGGTGAAAACTGAGAAACAGGAAGAATATAACGAATATGGTGATTAAACGTACTGTTGATCCCAATCCTTTTAGTTTTAAGTGGTTATGTTATAAGTAAATAGAAAAAGTTTCCTTTTTTTAAAAAACTCCATTTGGATGACCTTGAAATTTCCCCCACTACTCTGTAATACCAGCATTGCTCGCTGCACCAAGCATCATTCCTCCTCCAACAACCATGGCGGACACACCTGCTTGCAATGCCATGTCTTCCACCGAAGATGTACCCAATACGAATTGGAAATTGACAATCGACAACGTGCATTATTTAGAAACCATCTGCGATTGGATGAAGTCTATTCTCCTCGACAACCCGGGAATAAAGCTCAAGGTCACTTTAGATTATGATTGGTCTGAAGTTATACTGCAGCAAGACGATCAACAATCACTGGAGTATTTGTCAAATTTACCATCGTCAACCATATATACTACAAATGAGGTGGAAAGGGAAGAAGAGGAGCATGAGGTTTAGAGTTTCTTATTTTTTTAAAACCCAATTTGGATGACCTTGAGATTTCCCCCACCACTTCCCATATACCTAGAGTGCGCAGGGCTGGACAGTCAGTCGCTCGGTGTCCGTCGTAGGGTGCACATCGCGGTTGCTACTCCAATTCCTGACAATTTGGGGTAGTTCAAAGTCACCACACTTCTACAACTTCAAGGTCATCACACTTTAACTCTGGGACTGCATCAACTTGTATTATTTCTGTGTTTTGACTCAAGGTCATCTCACTTAAACTCTGGGACGGGATCTACTTGTATTATTTCTGTGTTTTCACTCAAGGTCATCACACTTTAACTCTGGGATGATTTTAACTTATAGTATTTCAGTGTTTTGACTCAATGTCACCACACTTTAACTCTGGGACGGTATCAACTTGTAGTATTTCTATGTTTTTACTCAAGGTCATCACACTTTAGCATGTAACTTTAAGGTAGCACCGAAACGGTGCTACCCGGCTTGACATTTTCAAGTTTCCCGAGGTCATCACAATTTCCCCCACCACTTCCCATATACCTAGAGTGCGCGGGGCTGGATAGTCAGTCGCTCGGTGTCTGTCGTAGGGTACGCATCGCGGTTGCAGTAATGGTCGAATGGGGGCTTCTGGGTCAGTTCAAGGTCACCCGAGCGGTGTCACATGATGGTTTAGGCAGAGTCACGTTGCAAACTTCAAGTTTCCTCAGCACTTTTGCTGTTTCTCATCGCAAATTCGCTCCAAGTTGTCAAGGTCATGGTAACTGTGACTGAAACTCGGAGCGTAGTGCGAGAAACAGCAAAAGTGCCAAAAAATTTTAGGTTTCAGCGTGACCTTGACCTTTGTGACATCGATGACGTCATCTTGGTGACGTAAGGGGTGATGACGTCATCAGCACGTCATTTTTGTGACGTCATGGGTGTGACGTCAAGGAAGTGACGTCATTGGTGATGACGTCATCGATGATGCAATCGATGACGTCATCAATGAGGTCATTGACCTCGATGACGTCATCGATGACGTCATCGCTCGGGTGACCTTGAACTGGCCCAAAAGCCCCCATTCCCCACTACTGTTGTCATATCCTTACAAATTTGGTACCATTGGTTATTTAATTTAATTTGTCAAATTTTTCGTCTCTTGGAAAATTATTATCAAATTTACCGATTTTGAGATATTTCACTTTGAAAATTAAAAATGGCCGCCACTTTGAAAATATACAGTGGAAAAATTTAATTTTTTTCTTGAAAATGTACATTGGTATGATAAAGATTCATACCAAATATGAACTGAATACAACCATCCATTACGGAAATAAAAATTATTATGTGAAAAACCCAAAATGTGGCACAGATAAGTATGTTATTATCATCAGTTATGGTTTGTGGAAGTTGGTATTTTTATCTGTTATGGTGTAAAAGTTATTTAATGAGTTCCGGATTTAATTTTCACCCTGTTTAATGTGTGACCATTTCCAACAATAATAATTTTGTAATGGGAAAACGGTCAATAATTATTTTTAACGCCGATTGTCGCCCCTTAGGCAAATAGGAACTGCCACTAAAACATATTAGGTCATTAAAGTATGAAAAATAATTTTCATTGTTGTACATTATTTTAAAGCTTAGAATGTGTGGAAGTTTTTGTGAAATTTGACAGTTTGTAGCTTGAAGCATAATAAAATTTCTTCAGCAAGTTATAGTGCCATTATTCTTAATTTTCCAAAACTCTGTAGTCAGGTATATTTTACAAGACTTTAAGAGTGCTTAATTTAAACAAAGTACATTTATTCTAATAGGAAATTTTTGTATTTTCTTCAAGTGTCATAAAAAGTGCAAAACTAGTTTGGTAATTGGTGGTAAAAATGAGAAATGAGAAATGTTGGGGAATGTCGAGAAACTTCAAAAAGTTGAAAAATGACTCTTAGTGGAAGATGGAGTTAGATATAATTGTCTAAATTGCTTATTCTTGTTGCATTTTACATGTAGCATAACCCCTTAAAAATTTTGACACTGACTACCAAACACCTTGTATATCAACCCATGCTAACACTTAGGATTTTCTACTGACTCGTGGGCCGAACCCTATCAGGCTTGGACAGTAAATTATAAACTGAAGAAATATATTTTTAGCCCTCAATTTAATCAATTCTCTGATTTTCTTTTTACTTTGAGCTTCATTATTGAAAAAAATATGAAAGCGTTTCCAGAATTTTCAGCGCCCCTGTAATTAATATCATAATGTCTGGAAACGGCTTAATATTTTTATTAATAATATAAAATAAACTTTGTATATATATAATGGTCAATTTTAATGAAGAAATTAAAATAATGAATTTACAACTCAGCCAACATGTACATTTTGTTTTATTTATACTGTACAACACATGATTTAAAAACAGATGTAAACAATATTGAATAAACATAACAGTCCATTATCCCTAATCAAACGCATGAATTCATTTTTTCTATTTATTTATTTAATTTTATATATTATTTTCGCATCAGTACAAATCACAGAACTACAAAGAAATGGAGCGTGTTGTAACATTTTTGGTCCTTCGAGCCGGATTATAATTGAATCATCGCTATGGAACATTAATTCATTTAGTAGTTCACTAGTAACAAAGCCCGTTGTGGTCAAATACAACGGTCTCTAGAAAAATTGTACCTATATGCTATTTCCGGTGAAATAAATAAAAAATTGTAGTGTTTGTTTTCAATATTGAAATTCTATTCGATAAAAATAATTGTTTTCGTATTTCAGCGTACTTAGATTGTGTTGAATGGCATAGAAAAGATAAACTTCTAAACAAACAGTTTCCATCGCGATCTATATTATAAATGGTAAAATTGTTCATTTTCTGAACATTTAAAAATTTATACTTGTAATTATTTAATTTAGTTCAGTTTTATATTAATTTAGTTTGATTGAATTTAATTTATTTTATTTTTTTCAAATAAAAATTTATGATTGTAAAAACCACATACCGCATAAAACCACACACTGCTTTAGCACATAACTTTATTTAAACGCCAACAAAATGTAAGGAACTCACAACCACAAATCCCAAATGTAAACAACAAAATGTAAACAAAGAAAAGTCAAGGACACAACAATGCATCAATCAGCTGTTAAATTAATAACGTGTTCCATGTGATCAGACACAGTTTAAAGGAAGAAAATGTTTATCTTTTTTAACCTTTTCACCATAACTCCTAAGAAAAACATCAAACTTTCACATTATTTAGTAAATATACATAGACGAAGCTTTCCGACAACACATAAAAGATTATTAAAATCTATCCAGTACTCTAGATTTAGGTGTACAAAGTTTAATAAAAAAATCTCTACCACAGTATTTTTTCAACGCAAACAAATTGGTAGTAGCTTTGGTTTTTGTAAATAACTTTTGAACGGTGAGGAAATCGACCAAAGTGGATGGGGATTTTCTGAAAGAGAATTAAATTTCATACAAATTATTCTAAACTATTTCTTGAACAACCATAATAAATGCAGCCAAAAATTGCTTTCAAATAAGAAATTCGTAAAACCCCGTTTTCAACGTATTTCTTATGGAAAACATGTATCTTTATTTTTCACCTTAAATACTAAAAATAATCAAACTTTCATATTTTTTTGCAAATATACATGATGAAAGCTTTCCAACAACATCTTAAAAATTAAAATCGGTCCAATGGAACTCCAAATTCAATTGCCCTAAGATTTTCAAAACTGAATTTTCAACGCAAATAAATTGGTAGTGTTTTGGTTTTTAGTAAATAACTTATAAACGGTGAGGAAATCGACCAAAATGGATGGTGATTTTCTGAAAGAGAATTAAATTCCCTACAAATTACTTTTAAGCATTTCTTTAATAGCCGCAATAAAGGCAGACAAAATTGCCTTCAAATGAAAAAATCGTTTCTAATGTATTTCTTATGGAAAACATTTTTTCACCATAAATACTAAAAAACATCAAACTTTCATATTTTTTGGCAAATTTACTGGATGAGAGCTTTCCAACGACATCTTAAAAATTTAAATCGGTCCAGTGGAACTCCAGATTCGATTTCCCCAAGATTTTCAAAACTGAATTTTCAACGCTAATAAATTGGTAGTAGCTTTGGTTTTTTGTAAATAGCTTATAAACGGTGAGGAAATCGTCCAAAGTGGATGGTGATTTTCTGAAAGAGAATTAAATTTCCTACAAATTATTACTAAGCATTCCTTGTACAACCACAATAAATGCAGCCAAAAATTGCTTTCAAATAAGAAATTCGTGAAACCCCGTTCTCAATGTATTTTTTATGAAAAACATGTTTTTTATTTTTTCATTATAAAAACTAAAAAACGTCAATCTTTCATATTTTTTGGCAAGTATACAGGATGAGAACTTTCCAACAACATCTTAAAAATAAAAATCGGTCCAGTGGAACTTCAGATTCGATTTCCCCGAGATTTTCAAAACTGAATTTTCAACGAAAATAAATTGGTAGTAGCTTTGTGTTTTTGTAAATAACTTATAAACGGTAAGGAAATCGACCAGAGTGGATGCTGATTTTCTGAAAGAGAATTAAATTTCCTACAAATTACTGTTAAGAATTTCTTGAGCAACCACATTAAATGCAGCCAAAAATTGCTTTGAAATAAGAAATTCGTAAAACCCCGTTCTCAACGTATTTTTTATGAAAAACATGTTTTTTTTATTTTTTTCACCATAAAAACTAAAAAATATCAATCTTTAATATTTTTTGGCAAATATACAGGATGAAAGCTTTACAACAACATCTTAAAAATTAAAATCGATCCAGTGGAACTCCAGATTCGATTTCCCCAAGATTTCTCTTCACTCAATATTTTTGAAACGCAAACAAAACTGGTAGCAGCTTCGGTTTTTTGTAAATAACTTTTGAACGGTGAGGAAATCGACCAAAGTGGATGGTGATTTTCTGAAAGAGAATTAAATTCCCAAAAAATTACTGTTATGGATTTCTTTAATAACCGCAATAAAGGCAGCCAAAAATTGCCTTTAAATGAAAAAATCGTTAAAACGTGTTTCTAATGTATTTATTATGGAAAACATATTTTTTCACCATAAATACTGAAAACATCAAACTTTCATATTTTTGGCAAATCTACAGGATGAGAGCTTTCCAACGACATCTTAAAAATTAAAATCGGTCCAGTGGAACTCCAGATTCGATTCTGCCAAGATTTTCAAAACTGAATTATTATAAGAAATAGATAATCATTATCATCATCATATTCATCTACTGAAAACAATAAAACCGCATCATATATAATTAAGAATGGCTCCAAGAACAGATTTCAAACCCGAAACTTATACAAGACTATCGAAGATCATAAAATCAAGATTTACGACCATCCAAACCGCTGTTGATGAAATACACTCACAGGGAGAAAACATAAGTGCCATACAGAGGAAACGCTTAAAGTCTTACAAAACCGAAGTCGAAAAGATGTGGACTTCGGCCAAGTCTTCCAGAGGGCCATTTCACATGGAGAAGATGACGCGCTCACTGACGAAATTCTCGCGGCGGATAAGAATGAACTAGGAGATCTATACATCGACATCGCATCGGCCATCGATCTGCTTGAACCTACCGACGATCCTCAATCTCATTCTACCGACAACGGTACAGGTATAATCCACGAAACCGCAGGTATGTCACTTAATGATCACTCCACTGTCCGTCTGCCAAAATTTGAATTGAAAAAGTTCAGTGGTGACTTGTCAAATTGGACAACTTTCATTAACTTGTTTGACACAACAATTCATAAATCACTGTCCAATGTCATCAAGTTTCAATACTTGTTAAGCGTTTTATCAGATGAACCCCTGAGTTTGATTCGAAACTTAAATATATCGGACGAGAATTACCTAATTGCGTATGGATTACTGCGTGACCGATACCAAAATGATAGGAGGTTACAGCTTTTGCGTCTTAACGCCATTCTCGATCTTCCGGAAATCTCACACGCTCATATGCCTGGAATTAGACAATTTTAGCGAATTTCCCTATAGGGAATACGCTATTACGGTAGTAGCCATGGTAAGACCTAACCCCGGGACCACTTTACTTTTTCATTCAGAGGTCCCCAGAAGCCAAAAACACCGTTCGTTCATTTTCATATATATGTATATATATATATCTATATATATATATATATATGTGTCCGTGGTACCGATAACTTTTGAAGCGGACCTCCGATTTTGATCAAATTTGGTATGAAGGTGTAAGACCAGGTCTATTTTCATGAGTTCGCGAACCAGCTTTGTCGGGTTATGGGAACGGAGTTTTATGGGGTTTCAAAGGGGTCAAAAATGGGTTTTTGGCATTTTTTGACCTAAATTTTCAAAATTCATCAATTTTAACTAAAACCATTTAAAAGAGCTTAAAAAAACAAACAATTTAGTATTTTGAATCGTTTAAATAGCTTAACTGGTTATAGAGAAAATTCAAATTAAGTTTCCCATGTTATTCTTATGGGTAAATCTTTAAAATGTTATATATCGCTTATTTATCAACATATCTTAATAAAAATTTGTATGAACCTTAACTAGGTGGTGAGTAATTAGGATTTGATCAAAAACCCACATGGCAGCAAACCTACATGCTAAATCCCATGGTATTCTTATGGAAAATAAAAGTATAATGGGAGCAAGAGAGATGGAGATAATAAGGTATCTGTTCCTAATCAGCTGATCAGCTGTCTTCTGCATATTTGTCAAATTTGAAATGTTTATGTTTTGTTATTTGTAAACAAATCATTCCTTTTGCATGAAAGCTTTGGATATGCACTTTTTTTACTGTTTAAAAAGTCATTTATTGCAATATGAATATTAATATATAAATTATTAAATAAAAATAATTTACTCAGAAATATAATGCCATTAAATATATTATATTTCCTTGTAAAGATTATTAATTATATAAGATAGCCACTAAGTTCTTTGATGTTGAAACAATAATTCTTTGGAAATTCGCTGAGTACGCAGGTCTGCTGCGACGGGGGTATTTAAACACGTATAATGAAAACACGCTGGCGTTACAAGCTATTCAATGCAATATGCCAGAACCTAATCCTTTGCTAGTTGCCATCCTACTCCGCAAAATGGATGTTAAATTACGTAAGCGTCTTGAAATATCACGTAATTCGTCCACGGCAGTAAATCATACTCAACCAACAGTCAAAGAAATTTTTTATTTTCTTAATCTTGAATGCATACATTATGAAGATGCAACTTTTTCAGATGGTACACTTGTTACAGATTTGGATGCCAATCACGTATGCTCAAACTCTAGTCCACAAGTATCTTGTGTCACTTTTCCAAAACCTATGCCAACTCTGAGCAACAATACGCTTTATTTATGCGCTGCATGTAATCAGTCTAACCATAAAACCTTTGCATGTCCTGTGTTCTTATCGAAAACCCCACAAGAACGTTTCCAATTGGTAAAAGCAAAACATCATTGTGTCTCGTGTCTAGGAATGCATGCTTTAAAAACGTCTAAATCCCAATCTACTTGCAAAAGGTGTCACAAACGGCACAATACATTACTACATTTTGATTCATCAATCAATTTGGATGACTTTACACATTCAACAACTTCAAATGTTAAGCCTAAACACATTTTCGCTAACACCAGTAATCAGAAAAAATCTGATATTTCAGTAACATCAAGTTCAAAGAATAAGTCTTTACATCTAGACAAAAATCGAATGGTGTTACTAGGTACCACAATGACCAAACTTCGCACATATAATGGCAAATCTCATGTGTTTCGCGCTCTACTTGATTCAGGTAGTATGTGCTCAGTGATTTCTAAACACGCAGTCAATCTACTGAATGCCCGACCTCTTCATTGTGACGTTCAAATTTGGGGCATTAATCAACAAATGACTAAAAATAAAGGAGAAATACTCGCATCACTAGAAACATTGTCTGGCCATCAAATCGAATCAGATCACCCCATGATTGTTTTTAGTAAACTCACTATGAATTTTCCCCGCATGCCTGTTCCCTCAAATATTGTTCAACTCACGCAACAGTTTGATCTCGCAGATCCTACTTATTATATACCAAGTCAAGTTGATGTTATTTTGGGAGCTGCGTTATTTCCGTACATTTTCACTGGAAAGCAGACGTCCTTAGGCCCCAACATGCCACATATTGATACCCCTCTCGGCTGCATTGTCATGGGATACATTACATGCTCTCAGCAATCAGCAATCGAAATCAACATCAGCACAAATCAGTACATTCAATTGGTGCCTCCATTCCTCCGATGTCACTGATATGTGTAAGTCCTCTTATTGTTGTAGGACCAAAAAACGTCCACTTATACGTTCAGTTAAAAATAAGAAACATCCTACGTGTCCATCATCAACTTCGTCCATCAACAGACATGAGACCAGTTGGTTTTACAGCAAGTCGGGAATGATCGACAAAAACCAAGCAAAATACGCAATGGATCATGGACCGGTCACAATCAAATTTACAATGATGAAGCATATTTGTTGAAGCCCATAAGGACTTCATATATATATAGTACCAAGAGGACCGAGCGTTGCTCGGTGAAATATTAGTAAATTTAAATATCAGAATTAACTTTATGACATTTAATATGCAGTAAATAAACAGCTGTTACATTCCTTTTTGAAGTTCTGAATGTACTTCTTGTTTATATGTTGTTAATTCGTTGCCAACATGGCAACCCATAAGCCCAATGTTAAAATTTTGTAATTTTAAACTTTAATTTTTAGCAAAATTAGATTTTCCCTGGGGGCGAGACCCATCTCAATCGTATTTTTAAGGTAAAACTAAGTTTATTCCAAAATTTGAAGGAAATCGTCGGAGCCGTTTTTGAGATAATTGTGCAAGCAAGCAAACAAGCAAACATTGCTCGTATAAGAGTATAGGATATATATATATATATATATATATATATATACATACACCAGACTTTATAATATGGTTAATTGGATCAAAATAAGCAAAAAGTTCACATGGAGGTATGTCCTAATATGCATTTTTACCCAGATATCCGCCATTTTGTTCTTCCCATCTAATAATTTTTATTTCAATGACGGATTAATCAAGGAACTTCCTATTTGCTACTAACATTTATAATAAATATGTCCATTTCTACAATAAAAGTTATTTTTTCCCGATGCATATTTTCAAAATGGCGACCATTTTAAATTTTCAAATCCAAATATCTTAAAACCGGTAAATTTTATCAACATGGTAAATGTACAAAAAAGCTAATAAATTTACTTATTTAACCAATGATACCAAGTTTGTAAGGATCTGACAACAAGTAACGGAGTTTTTGTGATTTGTCTATTTAAATATCCTTAATTTGCTTGAATTATAAAGCAAAATCTAATTTTCTCTACAGAAAAATCGCAACAAATCCGTTATTTGTTGTCAGATCCTCACAAACTTGGTATCATTAACGAGATAATTAAATTTGTCAACTTTTTTGTATCCAGAAAAATTGTAATATAATTTACCAGTTTTAAGGCTAAACACATTTTAGTCTAAACATTTGAAATGGCCACTATTTTGAAAATATGAAGCGGAAAAAATAATTTTGATTGTTGAAAAGGAAATTAGTATAATAAAGGTCAATGCCAAATATGAAGTTTCTATAACAATCCGCCACCGAAATAAAAATTACTAAGTGGAAAAGACACAATGGCGAATATTTGGGGAAATATGCATAAGGACATAGCTTCATATGAACTTTTTTTCCTTATTTTGATTCAATTCGCCATATTACAAAGAAGAGTTATACTCTTTAATTTTAAACAACGACGGTTAAATTTATTCAAGTTTATTTAAATATTAAGAGAGTCCATTCTATATGCTAAATGATCGTAGCTAGATTTACGTTTAACATTCTTAAATGTTTTAAAGTCGATAAGGAGTATGTCCTGTCGTAGAGAGAGTTAATTAACTTCGTGGTTTTTTTTCCGGAACAAAGGTAGGAGACTCTAAAAATTTGGTTATGTCACTCAAAACTGTCCGTAAAAGTGATCATTTGATTCATTCCTAGAATACGGTTGTATTGGAAGAGGATGTGTTCCGTTTTAATGTATATACATTTAAAATACATCTTTGACTCTCCCCTTGATTAAGACCGTTTACAGAAATATGTAATCAAGGAAGGATTGAAAGGATAAATTAATCACACTATTAATTTAACACAACCAAATGTTT
Organism: Neoaliturus tenellus; assembly: GCA_030545055.2. NCBI lineage: Eukaryota > Metazoa > Arthropoda > Insecta > Hemiptera > Cicadellidae > Neoaliturus > Neoaliturus tenellus. The sequence continues at coordinate 139,337,736 of CM061531.1, read as the reverse complement.
AGATACTTTAATAGTTAAACCAACCATCCAGGCAAAACATTCTCTAGTGGATCTAAACATAAACTCCCTAAACTTTAATGTTACCCAAATAATATCACTCTCAGAAATCAGATGTTTCTTTTCATCCAAACTCTCGGCAATGAATAAAACCTTATAATTGACAATAAAAACGAGAGTGTTTATAGTTTTTTCTAAGAAGTTTGCTAAACTTAATTCTAAAAATGTTTTGATACTGCAATGAATAATATTCTTATAGGTCTTAGGTAAGAGAGGTTTTGACATGACAGTATTAGCGAAATAAGAGACACTTAATTAAAGAAGTAATTAACAAAATCCGTTTCAAGTTGAGTCGATGTTCATTATAGTTACTGAACGTGGTCTTAATTAAAGTCAAAATAATTAAATAAGTTTTAATTAAACCCTTTGTAAATAGAGCTGGAATAATTTAACTTTACTCTCATTTAATATCGCACCTGAGATTTTTAGGAGTACAGGATATTTTTAAGAAAAAATAACTTACTTCCCTTTAAAATATGCTACTTCCCTTCACTACACTACCATTGTCCAAATTATGCCTTCTTATGTTTTGTTTAGTAAACATAACACAATGAGTATATTATTTAGGGATCCACATATGTTCATGAGAAATTAATCCGATCCTGCATTTCAATTACTTAAATGACCCGAAACGTTAATTTATCATATTTTTTAAATGTAGATTTCGTCTCAACTTTAAAAAAAACCATAGTAAGAATTTTGAGACCTATTTTGATGGAAAAAATCCCCATAAGTAGGGCCCTCTAACATTGAACTAATGAACCAAAGTCAATTAAATGCATCTAATATATAGCACTACCTCAGTTTCTGTAGCATTAAAAGTAGTTTAATGAAATTCCAACACATAATCTTCTTTGAATGCATAGTTATCAACTGTATTCACTGTAGTAGCCGAATGGAATTGTTAAGTAAAATTTAAGTTTCCAAAATTAGATCAGTTCGATAAAGCATACTAAAGTAAAAACTCCAATATTAGATTCGTTAATGTTAACAAATCTAATGTTAACATTAGATTAAATTAGAGTGAATCTTATCTTTAAAATATTGAACAGTAGTAAAAGAGAAATGTTACTTCTCACCGATGAAGTAGATAGTGGATGTGTGTCATGACGTCACGGGTCCGCCAGCAAGCCGTGATCTGACAGTAATGCCCCGCCCTGGGACACGACTCTTGGACCGGCGGATGTGTCAGGACGTGCCTCTAATCCTACGGCGGATAACAGCTGTTGGCCGATGACGTAGATAGTGGATGTGTGTCATGACGTCACGGGTCCGCCAGCAAGCCGTGATCTGACAGTAATGCCCCGCCCTGGGACACGACTCTTGGACCGGCGGATGTGTCAGGACGTGCCTCTAATCCTACAGCGGATAACAGCTGTTGGTCGATGACGTAGATAGTGGATGTGTGTCATGACGTCACGGGTCCGCCAGCAAGCCGTGATCTGACAGTAATGCCCCGCCCTGGGACACGACTCTTGGACCGGCGGATGTGTCAGGACGTGCCTCTAATCCTACAGCGGATAACAGCTGTTGGTCGATGACGTAGATAGTGGATGTGTGTCATGACGTCACGGGTCCGCCAGCAAGCCGTGATCTGACAGTAATGCCCCGCCCTGGGACACGACTCTTGGACCGGCGGATGTGTCAGGACGTGCCTCTAATCCTACAGCGGATAACAGCTGTTGGTCGATGACGTAGATAGTGGATGTGTGTCATGACGTCACGGGTCCGCCAGCAAGCCGTGATCTGACAGTAATGCCCCGCCCTGGGACACGACTCTTGGACCGGCGGATGTGTCAGGATGTGCCTCTAATCCGACGGCGGATAACAGCTGTTGGCCGATGACGTAGATAGTGGATGTGTGTCATGACGTCACGGGTCCGCCAGCAAGCCGTGATCTGACAGTAATGCCCCGCCCTGGGACACGACTCTTGTCCGGCGGATGTGTCAGGACGTGCCTCTAATCCTACAGCGGATAACAGCTGTTGGTCGATGACGTAGATAGTGGATGTGTGTCATGTCGTCACGGGTCCGCCAGCAAGCCGTGATCTGACAGTAATGCCCCGCCCTGGGACACGACTCTTGGACCGCCGGATGTGTCAGGATGTGCCTTTAATCCGACGGCGGATAACAGCTGTTGGCCGATGACGTAGATAGTGGATGTGTGTCATGACGTCACGGGTCCGCCAGCAAGCCGTGATCTGACAGTAATGCCCCGCCCTGGGACACGACTCTTGTCCGGCGGATGTGTCAGGACGTGCCTCTAATCCTACAGCGGATAACAGCTGTTGGTCGATGACGTAGATAGTGGATGTGTGTCATGACGTCACGGGTCCGCCAGCAAGCCGTGATCTGACAGTAATGCCCCGCCCTGGGACACGACTCTTGGACCGGCGGATGTGTCAGGACGTGCCTCTAATCCGACGGTGGATAACAGCTGTTAGCCGATGACGTAGATAGTGGATGTGTGTCATGACGTCACGGGTCCGCCAGCAAGCCGTGATCTGACAGTAATGCACCGCCCTGGAACACGATTCTTGCCCGGCGGATGTGTCAGGACGTGCCTCTAATCCGACGGTGGATAACAGCTGTTGGCCGATGACGTAGATTGTGGATGTGTGTCATGACGTCACGGGTCCGCCAGCAAGCCGTGATCTGACAGTAATGCCCCGCCCTGGCGCACGACTCTTGCCCGGCGGATGTGTCAGGACGTGCCTCTAATCCGACGGTGGATAACAGCTGTTGGCCGATGACGTAGATAGTGGATGTGTGTCATGACGTCACGGGTCCGCCAGCAAGCCGTGATCTGACAGTAATGCCCCGCCCTGGGACACGACTCTTGGACCGGCGGATGTGTCAGGATGTGCCTCTAATCCTACAGCGGATAACAGCTGTTGGTCGATGACGTAGATAGTGGATGTGTGTCATGACGTCACGGGTCCGCCAGCAAGCCGTGATCTGACAGTAATGCCCCGCCCTGGGACACGACTCTTGGACCGGCGGATGTGTCAGGATGTGCCTCTAATCCGACGGCGGATAACAGCTGTTGGCCGGTCAGGATTTTGGGTCTTTTTTCTCGCATTTGGTGTCTCAGTGTTGTCATATACTCGCAGGAGTCCAGCACATTTATATGGTTTTAAGAGTTATCTTCACCTTTGTACTAGTAGCCCAGTCTGCAACGTTAACGGTAGGCCTTTTAGGCAAAACATGGTATTTTATTCCCCTGTTTCGGACGCCGTTTTCCAACAGATTTTCCTTAAACTTGGTAATCGTTTAGTTGAATAGTTATATTAGGTCCCTCAGGCCCTAAAAGTTTGAAAAAAAATATTATTCTCAGTGAGGTCGCAAAGTAACTCAATTTTCCTTAATTTTAAGATTTTTTCTACTAATAAAAATTTATTTTTCCTGATATATCAGGTATGAGGGATCTAACCCCAATCTACAAGAAACATTTTACCATTAAATATCCGATAACACCGTCCGAAACAGGGGAATGCGGAGGCATGTTTTCAGTGTTTTTACAAGGGTAAAGATGACTCTTAAGTGCTACTCCAAGTGTTTGTATGCCACCGGTTATGCATTATGGTTTTTGTAGGCCACGGTCCAATACATTATTTTTTACTATCTAACGTGAACATGTGGGTGTATCCATTTTGCCCCACGGTTTCGGGCCCATCTCAAAACAGGACACTTGCCCCGCGGGGTTAACAATCAGAAAAAATGACCGCTAAGAAAAGGACACTTGCCCCACCAGAAGAGAGGGCGGTACAGCCCCTCCCCCAACGGCCTGCTGCTCTCTCGCCTCTCTCGCTCTCTCTCTCCCTCACTCGGCTTGGCTGGTGGTTGCCTGAATTCTCTGTTTCGTGACGTCATCATAAAGCACAGTCCCGTATGAATTGCATTGTAGCCCCCTGCTTCGCTTACTCACATTACGACTACATGCGGCCCTCTAATTGAGCCGAATAAATCACTTAACATTCCTAAATAAAGATTCCTTTGTTATTCGATATCAAGATTCAATAATAAATAATGTAGCCTATGCGAGTATTAAAAGAAATACAAAATGCTAACATCAAAATAAGAGAGCGTGCAAAACAGTAACCCTCTTTCCGTGGCGCGAGAATGAGAGTTGTGATGGTAAAAAAGTACTCCTAGAGTTATCGTATTCTCCGGCTTGGTGGTATATTTAGTATAAACACAAGAATGCTTAATGTCTACTAGTTTTTTTCTTTAGATTATCGCATACTGTTTACTGTAGTTAAATAGAAAGTGAAACATTAATTTATAATCACACGAGAATGATATTATATTAACTAATGATAATTTGCCCAAATTATCTTTATTCTAATTAAATACCATAATTCAATTACACAATGAAGCCTTGTAATAATATACTGTTTGGACAAAAGAAATCAGTTACATGGCTGCTACTATTAAATAGTATAGTAAATATTAAAGTTGAGGCTTTTATAATTTTTTATTGAAAACCTTCAATCTGGCGTTCTTGAATTGGGATTGACTAAAAATGTTCAATAACTCATGGAATGAAAAAAAAAAACACAATTACATATCCTAACAGATAAAATATATAAAACAGAGCATTCAGGCAACCACCAGCCAAGCCGAGTGAGGGAGAGAGAGAGCGAGAGAGGCGAGATAGCAGCAGGCCGTTGGGGGAGGTCTGTACCGCCCTCTCTTCTGGAGGGGCAAGTGTCCTTTTCTTAGCGGTCATTTTTTCTGACTGTTAACCCCGTGGGGCAAGTGTCCTGTTTTGAGATGGGCCCGAAACCGTGGGCAAGTGGAACACACGCGAACATGTTGTTAGATAGCATCATTAATAATACATCGGTGCATTACTTTAATTGACGTATTGAAATAAAAGCTTTAAATATGAAATATTTGGCTTCTGTCACGTAAGTCTCTCATATCAGGCTGTATAACCTCTAAATGGGCTTATAGAATTACTTTACTTACTATGCACCACTTTTACGTGGTTTTTAACCTTTGCGCTCCATAAATACATATTTCCCCGACTTTTATATACTGTATTGATCCACGTTCAAATAGAGCTTGCACATTCATAAAAATTAAAAACTGCTAAGTTTAACTTTGATCCAAATAGTAAAAATCATGTTGACAAACCTGTGTTTTCACACATTGATTGAATGTTAATCCAACTCAGATAGAAGGCCTCTGCATTAGTCGCAAATTCGCGCTGGTGATTCGGTCGTTAGCGCGACATGCAACTGCAATTAAACGCTGCCCCATAATGGCCAGCTGACATCTTTACACGAGACTCCAATTAGATTTCAACTGCTTTGTAAACAAGTTCTGATCGATAATCACCCCTGCCGACCGAACGCTGTACTTTAATCTGTTAAACATTTTTGTAAATAAGTTAATCCGTCATGTAATATATTTGGAGTCGAACAACAAATTGAATCAAATATTTGTCTCAACCAGTTTTAATACGTCCTAGTAATTTTTAATGCTACTGTGTTTTCTACTTTCTTTAAATCTCAGTTATGTAATTTATATTAGAATTGTATTAATCAATGACCTTCAAACTTAAGTCTAGGCCTGCTGAGTCCTGCTAAATGGATTTATAAGTGTGTAGTCTCTTGGTCTAAAGTGTGTAAGTAAAAAAAAAAAAAAAAACTGGTACATTATATTTACAGTTACTGAATCTAAGCAGCTCTGTAATAGGTAAGGAGTTGTTTGAACTTATTCTACAATCCAATTTAAGATTCATACATCATTTTAAGGGAGCTGGGTTGTAGGTTTTGCTTTCAAATTAAGTGCAGAGTCGATCACTCTCAGTACAATATGAGATTCGTACATCATGCTCAGGGCTGCTGAGTCAAGAATATTACGTTTACATTAAGTGCTGAGTCGCTTGACCTTAGAAAAATATGAGATTCACAAATCATGTTCAATGTGCTGGCTCCAGTTAACTGCTGCTTGGTTTCGGTTTTTATACTGAAATCTAAAGCAAAAATAATAAAAACTCTTAGATCATTCTGATTTTAAATAAAGTTTTTAAGTATGCTCATAAATGTCCAGTCACAATTCTGTCGGTAGAAGCAATAACTTATTTTGATTGACGTTTGTTGTTGACTTTTTACCGAAATTGAGTTATCTATATCACTTTGATCGTCCCTTCTAGATTAACAGGATAGTAACGCCAGATAAGCAAAATTCCTACTAATAACGACAGGATGAATCAAGCCCAAACCTAATATATAAATGTTTATAAAATAGTACGGTGCCATAACTTAATTACCAAAACATTAGTATCCTTACAAACATTATTCCTAGTTTGGAGGGGGAGTCATAACAGCCCCTGCAGCTATTGAAAGATGGTAAAAATTTGAAATAGCAATATACCTACTTAAAACATCTTTGAAAATACTTCAAAAGCTAAGTTTTTTCAAGACGTCCAAACCTGATATGGAAGCATATCGGGCTTAGATATGATCACAAATTGTATATTTCTTAAATAATCTCAAATATGTAAAATCATGAAATGCCTACATATTAATAATATTTGGGTACTCGACGGTTATAGGAGCTACCAATTATTTTAAAGTTGCATGGTGTGAAACAATGATATATGAAACCTTATAATAAAATACTGACCTTTGTTAACATTTTTGCACATATTCCAAGTATTTAGGTTAGTCCATTTTTCAAAATAGAGTCCTAGAAGGCGGTTTAGTTAAACAGGAGAGTAGTAAACCCATCGTTATAGTGGTTTATTTAGGTTAGGTCATGTTTAAATAGTCAAGTTCATAATTGTTCCATAACTTTCACTTGTTTTAAAATTAAAATACATCAAGATCAAAATATAAACACAGTAAGTTGGGTAATGACACACATTATACGTCTAGTAGCGACAGGGCAAAACTGGCATCGAGCGCTTACCTTGAACGACCTCTGTATCTGTACATCAGACGCATTTTTTAACAAAGAGTACAGGATCAAGATCTATATTAACCTAATCATATTTAAAATGGGAGGTGCCCATAACCGGCAAACTGAATATTAATTATTCACAAAATATGGCAAAACCTGTTATTTTATAAAATTGTAAATATCTCACTTTGAGGATTATATAGCATATTGATTTTCAATGCTTTAGAAGTTTATAGTAATATGCAAGCAAAACATTTAACGTACTGATTTCGCTCAGATCGGGATTTTTCCATGGTAGTTACAACTTAAAACACCCCCCCCCCCTGTAAAAATTAGTGTTCCCCTGTAAAATTAGTATAATTCAACTTATCAAGTTATGGCTTCTACCCATAAAATTGTTGTTCTGTATACGCCTGTTAAAATAGTTAATTTATCTTGATGCACCTCTATAGTATTATTTAATAGATACTGGCGAGGACATGATATTATAAATCTCTTGTATTTTGCCTACAATTGCAATTAGTGGTACTTAAAATAAGAAATTAAATGTAAAATTCCAGCACATTTTCCATTGTCCCTTGTCCGGTGGCCGTACGATTCGACTGGCGGCCGAGGCGGCCGGAGCGAGCACAACACGAGCCGCTGTACCGTCACATGCGGTGATCCAAGTGTTAATATGGGTAATGGAACATATAATGAAAAATGCATCGCTACTCCTGGGAAATATCCGCGCTAAAAGGCTTCTTGGATATTGCGACCTGCGCCTGCCTGCCAGAACGACTTGAACACGGGAAACCTGCGAATTTCGCGTTTAATGTGTGAGGAATCGAAAATAAGTTATTTGTATTTGTATTGAGTCATGGAAGACGTTAGTTCTAGCTACTACTTGATTATAAAAAGTTGTTATTTATTTTAAGTAAAATGTAGGTAGTGTTTTGATGTTTTACTTTGATATTTTTAATTTCGTGATAAGTTATGTAAGGAGATTCTTACAAATTATTTGCGTATTATATTCTACGTAAAATAATTCATTACACAAATTTAACAAAATACTATTAGAAAACATTGAACTGACCATACACTTAAGTGATTTTAAGGTTATTATAATATATTTGTAAAAAATTAGCCTTTTTGACTTGTTGAGAGAACTAAATGGATATTAAAGCAAAAAATATTAAAGTAGAAAGTTAAATAAATTGTTGTTTTTATGAATAAATCTTTTCTAACACACAACTGTAACAACACACGAATAGATAGAAAACATTTCATAGCAGATAACATTTTATGAGTCGTTTCTCTAAGTATCATGGATAAAACATATTTCGTCAATTAAGGAAATTATGGTATTGCCTCTCGCAAACTCTGTGATGATATTGCTTGGGTTTCTTCCCCCCCCCCCCCCTTGGTAACGTATGCGTAGATTTCTCTCCTGTATCTGATGTTCGCATACAAATATTTTATTTCGCTCAGAGTTTATTTTGCAATCTTTCTGGTGGAATAAAATGTAATAAAAATTTTAATGAATTAAAACCGATTGAAAAATGTTTAATAAATTTATATGTGGGACTATTATATACATTGAAGTTTTTGTTTAGATATTCCTAGAACAATAGCTGCAACTGTTTCAAAACTTCTTAGTTAACCAAATCTACAAGAAGGGTTATGACGACTTATTCCATCGCATTACTGTAGATGTATGATACTTCTGAAGTTTCTACTTAATTAGTAGGTTGATTTTCACCAGACTGATTGCATAGCCAAACATTTTATAAATTAGTACAAATGGGATTCCCTTGTCGTGGCCAAACCGTCAATCCAATATAGGGGGGGCGTAGGCCACTAAATACTGCATTATATAATTGGACTTCTCTGTTTTTAAACAATCAGTAACTCTTAAAATCCCAAATGGTATTAGGGTATTTTAAAATATAAAAATTTAATATAAAATAATAAAATTATAAAATAACATTCAACTTATAACATGTCATTAAAATTAATTTAGATATAAATATCTCAATTTGGAATGACTATATTATTTGTACATTGACTTAGATATTTTTGTTTCTTTTGAATGACGTCAATTTTTTATTTGTAAATAGCCGATAAATCTAAAACTTTCATTTTTGAATGTGACTGAGCCAAAAGACAGAAGAACTTAACAAGACATAGCAATTTTTCTCCCAAAACTCCCATAGGATAAGTATCGTAAAGTCCAGAAAAAAACTTCATTGGTCTACGTTGCACTGATCATGATTTAAACAAAATTTTAATTTCGAGCTTTATGCCCAAAACCACTTAAATAAATCTCAAAAGGTCTAACATATCTGAAGTTATTGCATTGTTAATTTTCTGTTGTACGATTTAGTGCAAATTATGGTAATCTGCAATTTCTGGCTTGGCCATTCGTTTAAAACCAGGCTTGCGGCATTGTCCTAAGAAGGATCATACTAAGAAGGATATTTAATTTATCTATATATATAATTCTGTAAGCTTAATTTCTTGAGCAAAATTGTGAGCGTTGTACCAATCGTAGAAAGATGGGAGGGGTCTCAAATTAAAGGTCTCAGTCCCATACACGAGGGAAAACTATCGGCGTGTCCATAGTGTTAACAGGAAATGAGAAATCACGTAAAACGTCCTCCATAAGAATAGCATGGGGATTCGAAAAACGTCTGCTTTGTGTACATTGAAACATGTGTTAGGTTTGATTTTAAAACGAGACACAGATGATAACATTGAGTGAAGATGATAAAATAATTCACACCACGAGAAGCAATTTACATATATAATTCTGTAAGTGAAATTTCTTGAGCAAAATTGTGAGCGTTATACAAATCGCAGAAAGATGGGAGGGGTCTCAAATTAAAGGTCTCGGTCCCATGCACGAGGGAAAATTATCTGCGTGTCCATAATTTTAACAGGAAATGAGAAATCACGTAAAACGTCCTCCATAAGAATAGCATAGGGATTCGGAAAACGTCTGTTTTGTGTACATTAAACATATGTTACAGTTTTATTTTAAAACGAGAGACCAGATGATAGTATTGGGTGAAGAATTTGTAATTACGAAATGACAAAAATATACCTAGAGTGGTAATACTATAATGTGACGTTTTGTGGCTTTAAGCAACTTTGTGCGACTAAAAATTCTACTTGGAGCGTTACCAACCTCACAAACCATTACAAATTGACTGCTGATTTTTACTGTTGTTATGAAAATTTAAATTGTAAAAAACTGAGTGTGTATGCAAATCATAAAATACATTCTGATCGTAATAGGGACGCAATGGGCGATGTGGTATGAGAAACGCCTACATTAAAGCATGTTTTGGTTTTATTATAAGACGAAAAGTGTCAAATGATCATATTGAGTTGACGATGATACACTATCTGAAACTTAAAGTGTATCATTCAACTAAGTTTTGGTATTCTGTTAGCTTAATTTTCCCAGAAACATTTTGGACATTTTCATTGATTGCAGAATTATAGAAGAGACGTTTGTCCTGCATACTACGGGGAAATGTAGAAAATCAAAAACATTACAACAAAATGAGAAAATTATAAGAAGGAATATTTTCTAAAATATTCTCCTTTAAAGATTCTCCATGTATGGTTTTAAAAACAGTCTACTCTGTTTACACAAAGTCAAGCATGTTTGATTAGGAGGGACGAATATTGACAGTAAGTGAAGATGATCTATTTTGAGGCGCTGTGATTATATTTGGTGACTAAAAAATAATAAAAAATCTGACAGGTGCTGAAAAAATCTCTTTGATTCTAGGACAAAAAAGACAATGAAAGAGGTGATACAAAGTATTGAAATTTTATTGACTCTTAAACGGGTACTGAACATTCATCATGTTTTTTTCTCACTGCCGCTTTTCATGTTATATTAAAAAGCCGTCATAGCTCAAAGGATTATGATTTCTTCCAAAATTTATTTTCCGTAGATCTTTAAAAGTTTAACAACAGACAAAATGAAGCATTTACAAAAGGGTGGCCTATAGTACAGAACTGTAAAGAGTGCTTTGGTGGCGAATGGTCTGTTCAAACGGTATTGTTAAAACATTATTTAAATTAAAATTTTCTGGAAACTTTCGTAGAGAAGAACTGGTAATCCGCTATGGTTCATGCAATTTTAATTTTATGATTAGGGGCTTTTGCCCCTATGAGCCACTAGTTATACATATTAATCTATGTGTACATTTAAGAATTTGATCTGAATCCTCGTACAGTCACCCAAATCCCCAAAGATTGGGTCATCCTGTCGGCTATTAAATATACAGGGTGGTACATTATTGTACCATAGGGCATATCATAGGGCATATCATTCATACCCTATGAATATCATAGGGATAGGCAGTGTTATTTGACATGTCGCATGACTAGCTCCTAGTTAAAATTTTTAAGTCGACTCCTACATCTTAGACCTAACGATATCTTGAAAACGGTATAACCCTTTTGAATTTAGATTGCACCACTGTTTTCAAGGGGAAAAGGCAGTGTTATTTGACATGTCGCATGACTAGCTTCTTATAAGGAATTTTGAAGTTGACTCCAACATCATAGACCTCAGGTAACTCCCAAAATTTTAAATTACTACAAAAGTTAGAGTATGTACCTACACAATGAATCCCGTCATTGGAAATCACTTTTAGTATAAATTGTAGAAAAATACTAGGGGGGAAGGGACTTTATAACCACCCTGTATATGTAGGTTACTGCCATCAGTAGTGATGGGATATTGTTATCTTTTGTGGTTTAAACGTTAAGAAAAATCCACTTAAAAAACCGTGAATATTTTTCAACTGAATATGTAATGTTTCAATTATTGCAATGAGAGAATACTCGGAATAACAAATAGTAAAGTATAAACAATAGTATCACGCATAATTCGGATTTCTATTTTGATTTAAAAACGTAATTGTTATTATGAACTTTTGACTTTGCCTTTTAATGATGATGTCTTACGAGTTAATACACAGTTGTGAGCTTCGTTATTTACTCTAACATCAATTCAAATGTGATGATTTTTTAAAGAGTCAAACAATTGTGTTGGTGTGTAAAATGTATAAATAACTCTCCCAAGATGACAGTTGACCAGTTACAATACTTATGTCAATGATACAGGAAAGAAAACGGTCCATATGTATATTACTGTAGAGGAAAGCAATATAATGGGGACAAGCCGATTTGCGGTGATGAATGGCTGCTTTTATTGAACATCCGACTGCGGAATATCCGGACACATGTGCTTTGATGTTCTGTCACTGGAACATGCGGTGCACTCGGCAACACGATACAGACCTTAACAACAGATATGGCGAAATTGTAAAAGGAGGGTTATAAAACATCAGGTACAGCTCATTTACTGACATACCACGTTCGGCCATTAGAACAGTTTCGCTGGCATCTGCAAATTCGCGCTGGTGATTCGGTCGTTAGCGCGACATGCAACTGCAATTAAACGCTGCCCCATAATGGCCAGCTGACATCTTTACACGAGACTCCAATTAGATTTCAACTGCTTTGTAAACAAGCTTTGATCGATAATTAACTCTGGCTCAACCAAACTCTGTGTCGCAAAACTAGTGTAACATGTTCCTACTTGATACTAGTAAAAAGTCATTAAATTTGCGCTGCTCTTCTTTATCATATTTGAATTTATGAATTTAACATTATTAATATTCATGGTTCAACTAATTTTAAAGAATGCATTTGTGACACAATAGAGGTTAAACAGTACACTGTAAATGTAGAAAAGAAAACTGAGGTAAACATGTGGGTCATTGTCAATATTAATTGTTATCTTTTACTGCACAGAAAGAAAGGTTTTGTTGTGTCAACCAAAACGTTTGATTGAAAAGGCGTTTGATTTTAACTTCTTCAACAACTCTTTGGACTTTCCAACAAATCTAATTTATTGAATCAAAGTAGTAGAATAGTTAAACTAACAAAGTTTTGGCTAAACAAACTAAATCTTAGGTAAATTGATTTAACAAAATAATTTTGTTGGATTCAACCAAACAGTTTTCTCTGTGTGTTTTGTAAACACTTTTTATTAGTATGACACGTGTTGTTTCCATTCAGAATTGAAAAAACGTCTACAACACTTAAAAATTTATATTTACACTTTTACATCCAAGAACACAGAAGGTGAATATTTAAAAAAAAGATTGAAAAATGCAATGAATTTCGATCGGACACTCCGATCATTATCAGGCTCAAAGAGAAAAAGCCTCCTACCTCCATCCTTTGTGAAGATTTTTTAAAGCAGTCTAAACAAAAATTAACCTGATCCAATCCAGGACATATAGAATAATATCGAAATCTCAACAAATTACATTAAGTTCTAGCCGACTGCTTATGGTATAGCAATTAAATGTATTGTTAACAGCAACCTACTTTGATAGTTAAAATGCCACTAAATATGATTAGTTTAATTTAATTTAATTGTTTTCATTCATGTTTTAGCGAATTTCCCTATAGGGATTACGCTATTACGGTAGTAGCCATGGTAAGACCATAGGCGTCATTTCAGCATTCTGATTGGGGGGGCAAGATTTTCATAAGGTCATACCCCCTCCCCCCTTCCCACAAATATGCCAAACATCTTAAATTTCGCTAAAAACTGTCAATGAAAGCTAATTAAGTTTACATTGTGACACTAAGCTGTCCATAAAATGTGAACTTATTTATTATCTCACAAACCCATGAAAACAATACCCTAATGCATGTAAAATTTGATTATATAACATGTTTCTATTTGTAGAAAGTCATTATTCTTCTGGAACTGCCAGTGGTTACTGTGATGTAAAACACCTTAAGAAATTTAATGGATTTAATTGGTTAATGGATACTAAATCGTTAAAATAAAAAAACATCATTTTATAACTATTTAGTTATTTTTATTGTCTATTATTTAACAAAAAAAAAAAAAAAAAAAAAAAAAAAACACGTTGCTTTATCTTTATCAAAAATTAGTTTTTTACAAAGCACCTTTGCAGTCTGCCGTATAAGGGACAAAAAATCATTTAACATTTAACTACTGTTGGTTATGGTCAGTACAGCTACGGTATATTGCCCATTACATTACCTAAAAAATTAAATTGTTATTGAGGACAAGAGAGGTAAAAAATTACTAAGTGATTAAAAAAAGATAAAAAAGATAGATAATAAATTAATCAAAAAAGATAAATAATGAAAAACATCTATTACAAAATCATCTATACATATTTAATACTTTGATTGGGGTTTTTGTACAAGAAACTCCTCCTACAATTTGCAATATATTTTAATGATTTTAGTGCCATTGGATAGAGCTCGGCGTGAAGTTGTTTCTAAAGTGAATTGGTAAATAGTCCATTAAAAAGAGGAGACCTACAAGTCCTTAAAGTTTGTAATTTTCCCATTTGATTACCCAGTGTAAACATCGGACATCAGCGAAGGTACTATATCTACCTTTTCACACGAAAGAGGTTATGTTTAACCAAGGCAAGGCTCCGGTCTACCTGAGCCCGAACGACGTTACCGAATGCCGTCTCTCGCGGCCGTAGCGCTAGGCGAGTTTGATGGCTGCAGACAGTGCAGAGGTTTATGGGAATCGTGTTTTAAAGTTAACGAATTAAGATCGAGATTGACGCTTAACTTTTTCTAAAATTAGAGAGAGACGGATCTCGTCTTCTCTGGTTTTAGAATTTTTAAATACAATTTCTAGTTTCAGTTATAACTGTCTAAAATCATCTATTTTTAGTGGCAAAAAGTTTTATAGATGCAGAGGTTTACGGGGATCGTGTTTAAAAACTAATCTATTAAGATAGAGATTGGAACTTAAATTTTCTAAAATTAAAGAAACGGGTCTCTTCGGCTCTATTTTAGAATTTTTAAATAAAATTTTTAATTTCAGCTATAGGCCTATAACTGTCTAAAATCATCTGTTATTCTCGAAGCAAATGAAGGGTTTTTAGAACCCTGTTATCTTTTGCTAAATGCAGCCTCGAGCTACAACTAATGTGTCATATTAAAGAAAAATAACGGTGCGAAATTTCCTTTCTTACACTTTGGTAATGTTATCAAAACTAATGAAAAACTTGAGTTAAAAATCGAGAAAAACAGATAATTTTTGACAGTTATGGTTAAAATTAGAAATTACATTTAAAAATTCTAAAAACAGAGCCGACGAGATCCGTCTTTTTACTTTTAGGAAAAGTTAAGAGCCAATCTCTATCTTAATTGGTTAGTTTTAAAACACGATCCCCGTTAACCTCTGCATCTTTAAAACTTGCCCCTAGAAAACACAGACGATTTTAGACAGTTAGCTATAACTGAAATTATAAATTTTATAAAAAAATTCTAAAACCAGATAAAACGAGATCCGTCTTTCTACTTTTACAAAAAGTTAATAGTCAATCTCTATCATAATTTGTTAATTTTAAAACACGATTCCCGTAAATCTCTGCAGCCATCAAACTCGCGGAACTCGCCTAGCGCTACGGCCGAGAGGCGGCATTCGGTAACGTTCGTGCAGGTAGACCGGAGCCTTAACAACTCAACAGACGTGAGATGGGACTTCCTGCTACAGATGACGATTGCAGAATGAGTCAATTTAAGAGTTTTGTGTAAATAATACAAAGTACACATTTTGTTTAAGTCTGATTCAGAAGTTTATAATTGTTATGTACAAATATTTCACCATGTTACATAACCTAACATTTTAATTTCCAATGAAAAAAAAATCACCGAAATTATTGGGGGGGCAACTGCCCCCCCTTGCCCCCCCCAAATGACGCCTATGGGTAAGACCTAAGCCCGGGACCACTTTACTTTTTCATTTTGAGGTCCCCAGAAGCCAAAAACACCATTCGTTCATTTTCATATATATGTATATATATATATATATATATATATATATATATATATCTATCTATCTATCTATCTATCTATGTGTCCGTGGTACTGATAACTTTTGAAGGGGACCTCCGATTTTGATGAAATTTGGTATGGAGGTGTAAGACCAGGTCTATTTTCATGAGTTCGCGAACCAGCATTGTCGGGTTATGGGAACGGGGTTTTATGGGGTTTCAAAGTGGTCAAAAATGGGTTTTTGGCATTTTTGGACCTTAATTTTTAAAATTCATCAATTTTAACTGAAACCATTTAAAAGAGCTTAAAAAAACAAACAATTTGGTATTTTGAATTTTTATCATAGCATAACTGGTTACGGGGCAAATAAAAAAAATGTGTTTTCCATGTTATTCTTATGGGAAATCAAGAAAACCCTATATCTTGCTTATTTATTGACATAACTTAATCAAATTGGTATGTACATTATCTATATAAGGTTTAACTTATACTTGCTTACAAAACCATATGGCGGCAAACCTACATACTCACCCCCATGGGGTTTATGGGGAAAATAAAAAATTGCCAGAGTTTGATACAATTTTGTGTTTACATTCACCAATTATTGATTAACTTAGATTTTCTAACAACACCCAATGGCAGAAAACCTACATACTCGATCCTATGGTGTTTTTTATGGGGAAAGTAAATAATCTGAAATTCCATTGGAAATTCGCTGAGTACGCAGATCTGCTGCGACGGGGGTATTTTATAAATACGAATCATTTTATGTATGTTGAGTTTTTAAGTGCTACGTATTATACTGACATGGACACAAAAACAATTATTTTTAATGGACAAACATAATTACACTTTAACCCACATGAACCCGGACGGGTTATGTTTCATTCCATCTCAATTTGATCTAAATAAATGTATAATACAGATACACAATTATATAGGATGTGATTGTTCATGTTTTGGCCCATTCGAAAAGATTCCGAATTGGGACTCATGAGTAACAGGAGATAAGTATACCTTTCCTAAACTCTACCGCTTTGAAATGCCAAAACCAACCACGTACGGGTCAACTTGTAAGTTAATTGCCGACTCTATACGTGGATATAAATATGATTCTGATGTATGTTTTGAAAGTAAAGAGTTAATTAAAATGGGATCTATGAAAATAATCTTTGATTGTGTAATGCCTTAAAATGGAAGGGCGAATCCAAGGGGCTTAGTTAGTTAGCGGCAAGGTTCGTCTTAACCTTTATATCTCGAAAAGCGGCCCGAACCTCTTCATAGCCTTATTATGGGTGACCACCCCAAAAGTGAACATTTCTTAATTAAGCTGTTCCAAGAAATACTGCAGCGCTTTTCAGATTAATTCATTTGGGGCTAAACAAATATTTGAAAGCGGCTTTATGCCCACATTAATGGTACAATAACCACTCTACAATTTTATTGGCAATTTATTTCCTTCTCCTAAAAACAATCGCCAGTTTTTACAGCTTTATTTCACTGGCAATGGAAAAATGGAAAACTAATATACGTTGGGATAAAGCCCAAGGTAGTAAACCATCATTGGTATGCTTTTTACAAAAAAAAAAAAAAAAAAAAAAAAAAAACGCTTCATGAATATAACATTTATGTAATTGATTTCACATGCGCAAGGTAAACATGGCGGGACTTAAAGTTTATCATTCACGCTGACAAAAAGACTGTTAACGTACCATGGCAGATACAATGAGCCAATAACAGAATGAGTTGGTGCGTGCGGTAATCGTAGGGCAGGAATTTTGAAAGGCGACAAACCAAAACAGAATAAGGGCAGAAAAAAGGTGAGGGGGTTTATTAAAGGGCAGCGACTCGAAGCTTCAAATAATAAGTGGACTCATAGTTCCTATAAAGCACTTCAGTATCCTCTTGTATTCTGTTTTGAAGAGAATGGCTACTCAATAGCTATTCCCCTAAGTGATTATATTTTTAAATGTACTTAGCAAAAGACCGTGTCTGCTGCAGCTTTTACGCTTTCCATTCAATTGTTCTCAGTAATATCGCTAATTATTTTTTTTACTAGCGCAGCTCACTTAAATAGTTTGTAGTTGACATGTGAAAAATTGAAACGGAGAGGCCGAACTTTATTAGGAACAACCAGAAAAAATCTTGAGCTGAAAGTTACATTTATTTAGAAGATGCAGTCTCCAAGGCTAACACCACTCCAGAACACTTCGCAGTAATCTAGCCCTCAACATTCACTATACAATATATGCATTAGCGGACACAAGACACGATGAAGTACGTCCAACACCATGGAAGGCCAGACCTCTACATCACATTCATGTGTACTTCTAAAAATCGTACAAATGAAAAATAAAACACAGCACCGCCATGATGCATTTGCTAACAAAGGCTAAAACTTTTGGGAACTGCTTATGTTTTATGTACACAATTGAGAAGTAGAAGCGAAGATTATCTCGTGCCCATATCCTTTTGTGGCTTAAAAAAAAAACAATCCCAAACAAACATATCTGGTTATTAATGAGACACCAGTCCCCCAAGAAGATTCCAAACTCTACAATATTGTGAAATCCACAATGATTCATGTATGAATAAAGGGGTCATGTAGTACTGTAAAAAATATCCACGACCAGTTAATATAAACATAAGAACACAAGAGCGCTCCCGAACCTTCCAGCAGTGGCAACACAGCTAGGAGCACGACACCCGAGCACAATGGACTGCGCGACTTAAGAGGGCGTTGGAGTGCCGCCATGTTGGATTTATTTCCCATAAGAGCAATGCTAAACTTGTCCCCGGCATTTGTCATATAATTTCTTTATTTTTTGTCCGATTGGTTCAGAAAAAATAGCGTTTGAATCACAATTAAATTCCCCGTTCCTTTTGCGAGATCGATTTTTTGTAAATAATTTATAAAATTCTGTAGAAAATGTTTTAAAAGTAGTAAAAAACTTGCTTTGTTATTTCAATTTAGTAAAAAAACACTAATTTTTATAACAAATTCCCCTCGCAAACAAAATCCGCCTTGATGAACCCTTTATTTAGAGCTATAAACCATTATTTTCTGATTATAAATAAAAGAGTTATTTGACATCCCGTTTAACATTGCTCTTATGGGGGAAAGGCGGAATTTGGATTGACTCCAACGCCCTCTTAACAAGCAGGTCCTGACCCTGCTTTGGTGCCCAATTCCTGACAGGTCACGACTATTTTCAGTCGTACCTGAACCGGAGTCGTACACTCAAATTTTTTGCGCATTTTCGGTGGACTCGGCCTGCCAAAAAATCTTTGAGGATGAGGGCAACTGGGATTGTTTATCACAGTTCGTCCGGGGCATCCTCCTGGAAAAGAAAACCGATCTGGACCGCGAAGTGGCCCACATCCCTTGATCGAGCGGCTGGATAAGGAGCGAGCCCCACGGGCGTAAGCAAAATTTCGGCCTAGCCTGACGTAATGTGATAAACAATTCCAGGTTAGAATCCTAAAGAGTAAAGGAATTTTTGTAGTGGGTAAACCCGTTTTTTACGGGGTCCCACACTACAGGCTGGCTCTATGTGTGCGTGATGCATTTTCCCTGCCTCTCCCTAAAAATAAATAAATAAAATAAAATAAATAAAATGGGGAAGGGAAAGGATGATTGTTTACTTATTTCAGGACTTTTTCAGAATTTGTTTATAAGTAGGGCTGGCGCTGCGTGCGTCGCGCCGCCTGCCCGCGCCGGGTGCAGCCCGCAGGCGCTCGCTTTGCCGTAATCTCACTCTACATCAGTACACTCAGATGACAAACCAATAACATATTTTTAAACTTTAAGAATTATACTAAAACTTTTATTTGAAACATATTTGCATATTATCGTTAATAAAAAATTTATATAGGGGAAAACAAAATTGTGTACTCTAAAATTTTACTTTGATCGAAGTTTTGATTTCATATCTTTTTAAACTTTTGTTTCAGAAAAAATACTTTAGTCTGGTTGCAGTTTAAAAAACCCGGAAGTGAGGTCCACACGATGTTTTATAGTGGGTTTTGTTTCTTCAATACCTACATAATAAAAATCTGAAGGGTGCCACTTTGTCACCCTTGAGCAAATTTAAATAATCAAGATGGCGGCCAAGATGGCTTAAAACCCATATAATGGCTATACAGTTTGTAAAAAAGTCCCGGAACGGCTTAATTTTTTTAAAAACGGAATTGGTTTGAGAAATCAAACTTTGCACATTCACTCCTATGTAAAAAAACTACTTTCTGAGGTGTTTACTGACTCTTGGTCCCCGGTGGGGGACGGCCCACAAGGAGTCGGTACAAAATCTTAAATGTAAGCATAGGTCGATATGTACATCATTTTAAAGGGCTCTTCAAGTAAAGTTCAATGCTGCAAACCGCACTTCAAATGGTCCATTCGTTACAAAATGGCGGCTGATCAAAAATCTGATAGAATTACAAAGTTTTCGCCTAAATATCGTCTAAAAATTGTTAACAGCCTATGTCTGGATAAGCAAAACTCCGGGATTGAATGTCAGACGTAAACGCCTATTTTTTAGGGTGCCGAAGAGGATGTTAGCTCCAATGGGGGACGGCCCACGAGGAGTCGGTACAAAATCTTAAATGTAAGTATGGGTCACTATGTACATCATTTTAAATTTCTATTCAAATAAAATTCAATGCCGCAAACCGCATTTCAAAAGGATTATAGGTTAAAAAATGGCGGGTGATTTAAATTTTCAACAAAAATACATAGGCTTAGGTTTGATACGAAATTTGATTTATTAAAACTTGTATTCCACCCCCCCCCCCCCAAAAGACCTAAGCCTATGAACTTTTGTTGAAAACTTGAATCAACCACCACTTTGTAATGAATGTACCTTTTGAAGTGCGGTTTGCAGCATTGAACTCTACTTGAAGAGCCCTTTAAACTGATGTGCATATCGACCTATGCTTACATGATTTTGTACCGACTCCTTGTGGGCCATCCCCCACCGGGGGCCAAGAGTCAGTAAACACCTCAGAAAGTATTTTTTTTTTTTTTTTTTTTACATAGGAGTGAATGTGCAAAGTTTGATTTCTCAAACCAATTCCGTTTAAAAAAAATTAAGCCGTTCCGGGACTTTTTTTACACATTAGTTCTGCGTCTAATATTATGTTTTAAGGGGAATCTAGCTAAAACGTAGATAAAACATAAATTTGTAATTATTTTCACATTAATTGTTTTAATATTTTCACTATCAAAAATGATTACACGTATTTACTTGACTAAAATATAATAAATCCGTGGTTTCTGAAGGTATGTTTTTTATAAGTTGGCAGTGCTGTCAAACAATCAGCTGTTTGATTCTTAGTATTGTTATTTCTGATTTGTTTTGGTTGTAATTGAGATTGTAAACAAAACATATATTTTCAAAAAGTGTTGTTGTGGTTTAGATTTTGTTTTATATCTTATGTCGCATGTCGGTTCGGCTGTTAGTGTAATTTAGTGGAATGTTATTTTTAATCGGAATACTTTCTGATTGTTTTTGTGTTTTACCAAATTTTTACAGGCTTTCCAAATATGAAAATGGTTTGAACTACAACATGTGATCTAATGTCGACCAAGGAAAATTATTGTGTATTTAAATGTGGGAAAAAGGATAGCAATATTGTAGACTGCGGTGCTGAGAGAATCCGAACTATAATTGAGAGTAGCATTCGGCGAAAGGACGGTATACACATTGAATTAGAGCAACTACTTAGTACTAACGAAAGTGCAACTGTACGGTGTCACAAGAATTGTGTTTCAACATATACATCAAATACGCACATTGAACGGTACTTGAGGAAACACAAAGTCAATGCGGAATTATTGCATAATGCACCCCAACGTAAAATTGTACGTAGTACTGATGATCGTTATTTTAGTTTTTCGGAACATTGCATATTTTGTGGAGAAATATGTATTATGGATATTGATTCAAAGAACCCAACTCGATGGCGAAAGGCGTATATGTGCAGAACCACTGATTCTTTATCCGGCTCTAAAACCTTCAAAGAAAAAGTTTTACTGTTTGCGATGCACGTAATGACGAAGAAGCTGAGAGGGTTAGAATAAGAATTAATGGCGCTACAAGTGACTTGCATGCCGCTGGTGCAAGATACCACAATGACTGCAGGATGAAATTCATGGCTATTCGTTCCATTAATGCTACTGCCTCAGGAAGTGTGTATGGCGAAACGGAAAAAGACATTGCATTTGACAAGGTTGTGCAGGAAATGAAGGCAAACATGTCACATATGTGGACGTCAATAGATATCTCCCAGTTGTACGTTAAAAATGGAGGAAAAATTCTTTTCCTACCACTGCATGGAAATAATCACATTGCCACAGCTGTAATCTTACGCAAAACAGTTTATTTCCGTTTTCCGGTCCTTTTCCGCTCTAGAGCGGTAATGGAACATTGGCGCACGCTAAATCAAGGTTATTTTAAATCTACAATAGGTTAGAACGGTAAAGAAGATGACGTCACAACACAGACTAGTTTCTATTGGTCAGAAACCACATGACAATCACCATAATTATTACAAATTAATTGTAGTTGCTTTGCTCTGAATCAGCTGATTTCACGGTCAGTATTTTGATAACACTAACTTCCGGTTACACACCTATGCAAGTGATTACGATTTATTACAATTATTAAGTTAATGAAGTTAAATTTAAGATATAATATAATAAGTTAATGATATAATTGTGTACGTCATTAAATACATTTAATCGGTTGTAATTATGGTGGTAGGAAAAATATTGTGTGTATTACGAGCACAAATAGTCATTGCCGCTCTCGAAATGTTTGGCCGCACTCAGCTGACGCTTCGTGCGGCCATCTACATTCTCGAGCGGCAATGACGTTATTTGCGCTCTTAATACACAAATAGCTATAGTCGCAAAGCCTTAGTTCAAAGATTATTAGACTTTTTTGGTGCAAATTTGCTTGTTTTATTTTGTGCAGGAATGGCCAACTTGATCATGTTCAGGGCAGCTGCAGCTCGAATTCTTCGTTTAGTTCCAGAAGAAGATGATGATGGGATTGCCGTTAAAAAAGTAGCTACATTGATTAAGAAGGAATCAAAAGTAAGAAGCCCACCTAAAAACGAATATAAAATAAAACTTGACAATGGTGTAATCGAAGAATGTGTGAGCCCAACAATACAGTTATTACTGTCGGAAATAATTAATTGGAAGTAATTGTTCTTCGTTGCCAGAAATTATGATTGGAAACATGGTAACAAACATTGTATCAAAACGTTCAACATCTCTTCTTGTTGCACTTGGAATCCTAGTTCGAGAAAACCATGTACTTGAAAAATTATCAAAATTAAATGTTACTTGTACCTACGACGAGACATTACGATTAAAAGAATCAGCAGCAAAGTCTTGTAGAAATGAACTGTCATGCATTCAAAGTTACACAGAAGGCCTTGTTCAGGTTGTTGCCGATAATTTTGTCGCTGCAATTGCTTCACAGAATGGCATCAGATCAACGCACTCTTTGGCAATGCTAGTCACTCAACAACAGACAGAAAATAACTCGGAAAGGAAAGACACGATTCGGAGAATTAAGAAAGAAGAAATGAAAGCTGACAAAACACCTGAAATTGTTGTACAACGATTTAATGGACCGAAAAAGCCTGCTATGCCTGAACATGATTTAAAAAGACACGTCCTTCCCTTGCGTATTTTATCTAAGCAAGTAGTGCTATTACAAAGAGCACATGATTTTCTACGCAATATTGTCGAAACTCCAAACATACCAGAGTACAGTGGTTATAATACAGCATTAGTCCGTGATCAAGGACACATCAAAACCCGAAACTGTAGCCAAATACACTCCTCTAAATGATATGACTCCATCAGATCCTGTAACCATGAAGACTGCAATGGTTGAGGCACAAAGACTGACTAAGCAAGCAGGGCAAGACATAACAGTCTTTACACTTGATCAGCAGTTATATAGAGTGGCTGTCAATGTAATGTGGGTATATCCAGAACAGTTCTCTGACTTTATACCTCGTTTACGAGGAATGCATACATTCATGAGTTTTATTGGTTCTATTGGAACGTTGATGTCAAATAGTGGACTTGAGGAAGTAATGAAATCTTGTTTTGGTGGCGTAGAAACAATGTTAACTGGTAAAAAGTTCCCTCAAAATGTCAGAGCACTTCGTTTGGTCACAGAAGAAATACTCAGAAACGTCCTACTTTCTACATCCTCGTATGATGAACTGATGGCAGAATTAGAACTCAGATCGACCCAGTCCAGAACAACTAAACTATGGGTGGAAAATCTGGTGAAACCAATGTTCATTATTATGGCATTCATACGAGCAGAAAGAGAGGCAGAGTGGTCGTTACACCTTTGGGCTTTCGAACAGATATTACCATATTTTTTCGCTGCTGGCCATATAAATTATGCCAGATGTGGTTTGTATTATCTTCGATCGATGCAACGTATTCCGAAAGAGATTCTAGACAGATTTGACAAAGGAGAACATGTTATGCGGCACCGACAAGGAATCTTCAATGGAATATGGTCTGATCAGTTTATTGAATCAACATTCATGCGCTATGCCAAGGGACCAGGAGGTATAATAGGAGTCACCTTGAATCCAAGTACCGTGAAACGCTGGGCGATGAGTATGCATATCTGTAGCAAGTTATTACATGATATAGATGTTATTTCTGGAAATAGAACAGTCACGATCAATAAACATAAGGAAGACATGCCAGCACGAATCAATGCAGATGACAAAGACCGTAAAAGAGTTAGAGAAGTGTTGAGCCTGTGCATTGATCCTTTGAAACCAGAAGATCAGTCTCAAGGTTTAGTTAATATTGCATCTGGTTTAGTTTGTTATAACTCAGTCAATGTCGATTCATCAGTTGAAAATGGGCTATCAAGCATTAGTAAATTTGAAGAGAGTTGGCCTGCAGGATTCAACAACACTTTGTCCACCAAGGTTATAACAATGTCCACTGACAAGAAAAAACTAGTATTAGGAAAGAATGATGTTTTTTATACGGATATTGTCTTTTCTCGATTCATGGTTTTAGTAGGCTCCCGTGAAATCAACAAAGAAAAAGTATTTCACCATGAACTATCTCCAGTGCCTACATCAATGTTTGATAATAATGGTAATATGAGGGATTCCAAGACTAAATCGACTCTGAAAAACATAATTCAAGTGCAACATCCAAACAGAGCACATTCAGCAAATCAGTTACCAGCAGTTCTCTTAATTGATGGTTGTGCTGTATTGTGGACCGTGAATCATCCTTCATCAGGAACTGTGAATGACTTTGTCAACTGCTTTGCAAACTATATTTATCTTGAACTACGAAAGAAAGATGTTCACTTAATATTTGATCGATACCAAGAATTCAGTATCAAAAGTGTTACAAGGACATCTAGAGCTGGTAAACAAGTGAGTTGTAAGCATAAACTGACTCTTAACACACCACTTCCATCTCAGAAAGTTTTGTTAACAGTTACATTTAACAAATTACAACTCATCAAACTCATTTGTGAAAAGTTAAAAGCAAATGGTGGTAAAAATGGTGGAATGCATGAACACAAACTCATAATCATCGGAATGGACTCAGTGCCAGTTGAAATATACAAGGGGATCATCATATTAAGAACAGACCTACGAACAACCCATGAAGAAGCTGATGTGATTATTCCACGTCAAATGGTATCCTGTGCTGCTGAGGGTTATAAACTTGTAACGATTAGAAGTGATGACACTGATGTCTTTATTCTGCTTGTTCACTGTTACAAACATTGCACACGTACTTGTACAGTCTTAATGGAGGGAACTGGCTCCAATCGTCAAGCTATTGATATTGGAATGACAGTTCAGAAACACTATGAAATAAGTAGCTATCTTTTGGCGGCCTATGCTTTATCAGGATGTGATACAGTATCCCATCTCTATGGTATAGAGATCACCAATCGTTGTGAGAGTTCTTCAAAGAGGAGTAAAATTATCCTATTAATTATCCTATATTAAGTTAGGGCAAATGGGAGCTGACATGCATGATATAATAGATGAATGTACAAAATTCATAGCATGATGCTATGGGTCTTCTATCACTGGAAGTATGTCGGATATAAGGTACAGAATGTGGCTTTAAAAAATGGGAACTGGAAAGAAGAACAACAAGACTGTAAAACTGTGCACCTTACCGCCTACTACTGAGGCATTTGCCGAACATGTGAAACGGGCACATTTTCAAGTTTGTATTTGGAAATTTTCACTTGAAGAAAATCCACCTCAACAGCAGGCAAAATAATTTGGCTGGATAGAAGATGTTGCCAACAAAAGCCTCATTCCAGTAACTGTACCAAGTGGAGTTGATCTCGCCCCACCAGAGATACTTAAAATGGTACGATGTGGCTGTGCAAAACAAGATCCTTGCTCTAACGGAAGGTGCAGCTGTGTATTTTCCAAATTAACATGAACACCATTTTGCGGTTGCTACGACAAAGAAGTTTGTTGTAATCCATGGACAAAGTTCGTACCAACTGAACCTGATGACATTGTGGATGATGTTAGTGATGAAGAGATTAACAATTAGTTCCTAATGTTTTTGTGCCTTTACTTTTATGTTTTGGTCCCAATAACAGTTTTTTACTATAATAACCTTAATTACTTCAGATTATTATAATAATTTAGATATAAGGAGTACAACTGTAGCATTAAAATAATGTAAATAAAATTTGTATTGTAAATAGATTTTTTTATTTTTCAATTTACCAACTACATTCTACTATATTTTATAACATGCCGATGAATTTTATCGCCATGATAATCCATCATTGCTGTTCTGTGACCCTTAAATACAATAATAGACAAAAAATGGCTATCCTGTCAGTTCTATTGGGAAATACATAGCCATTGTACAGTTTTTAATCCATCTTGGCCGCCATCTTGGATATTTCAATTTGCTCAAGGGTGACAAAGTGGCACCCGGCAGATTTCGATTATTTAGGTCTTGAAGAAACATAAATCAATAAAAAACATTGTGTGGATCATATTTCCGGGTATAGGTATAAAATGCTTTTATACTACTTGGGTACAAAAGCTGTAGAAAAACTAATCACAAATAATCTTTAAAAAATTCCAACACGATAGTGTATGTAATACTCGGCCTATGGCCAATAAAGTGAACCACTGCAATTTCCAGGTTTGGAGGGGGTTGTGGGGGTGGGAAGCTCAAGGGGGAGAAGCGGGGACTTTTGGGAAAAGACAATTCTAATGTGGTTCTATCACATACAGGGTGTTTCAGAACTCCCTACCAATATTTTAGGGCATTGTTCCTGGGTTAAAAACATATCTAAATATCATATTTAAATTGTCCGGAAGTCTTAAGTTACTCACACAGCCGCCATTTTGTTTTTTACACATAATAATTTTTATTTCCGTAACGGATGGTTGTATTCAGATCATATTTGGTATAAATCTTAATCATACCAATGTACATTCCCAAGAAAAAAATTAATTTTTTCCATTGTATATTTTCAAAATGGCGGCCATTTTAAATTTTCAAACTCAAATATCTTAAAATCGGTAAATTTTATAAAAATTTTACAAGACACAAAAAAGTTGCCAAATTAAATTACCTAACCAATGGTGCTAAGTTTGTGAGGATCTGTCAACAAATAACGGAGTTATTGCGATTTTTCTTCATAAAAACGCGGATTTTGCATTGAATTTAATGCAAATAAGGCCATTTTAACAGCAAAATCAATGTTTTTATGAAGAAAAACCGCAATAACTCCGTTATTTGTTGTCAGATCCTTACAAACTTGGCACCATTGGTTAGGTAATTTAATTTGGCAACTTTTTTGTGCCTTGTAAAACTTTTATAAAATTTACCGATTTTGAGATATTTGAGTTTGAAAATTTAAAATGGTTGCCATTTTGAAAATATACAATGGAACAAACTAATTTTTTTCTTGGGAATGTACATTGTTATGATAAAGATTTATACCAAATATGATCTGAATACAACCATCCGTTACGGAAATAAAAATTATTATGTGTAAAAAACAAAATGGCTGCTGTGTGAGTAACTTAAGTCTTCCGGACAATTTAAATATGATATTTAGATATGTTTTTAACCCAGGAACAATGCCCTAAAATATTGGTAGGGAGTTCTGAAATACCCTGTATATAAAATCCAACTTTCCACCAATTAGTTGCGACAAAGGGCAACATATGTCGTTTATTTACTGGGCTATATCTTTACACGGCCAGATTTACATGTCGTTTTCCAGGGGGTGCTCTTCGAGTGACCTCATCATCTTGCAACTAGAAGGGCGAACAATAAACGCTGTACATAACTGTAAAAAGTTTATTTACCATTAACCTCGAGGGGATCAAATTTCATGTTAAACTTTCCTCCCCCAACGTCGATAGACGGTTCCACCAATCTGAACAGTAATATTTATTTGAATTTTTCAATAAATTAAGGTGCAAATTAAAACAAAAATCTACATATATATATATATATATATATATATATATATATATATATATATATATATATATATATATATATATATATGCAAAGGTGCTGAAATTTATGGCTTGATATTTTTATTTATAATTTATTATCCTCGGAGGTCTAGTTTGCGGCAATGAAGTCTACTAAGTAAGACCTTTAATTTGATGTACATATTAACCTATGCTTTACTTACTCCTCGTGCCGACCCCCATCAGACTTGAGCACTTGGTCACAATGTAAAAACATAAGTTTTTAACCTTCACTTGTATTATAAAACTAGTTGTGAAATAAAATTAAAATATCAAGCTTTTCCAGACTTTCGGTACTCTTATATAAGTAAACATAGTAAAAGCATTTGTTGTACTAATTTGTAAAGTAATTTTCGTCTAGGGACATTTTAATTCTTAATCTATAGCTCCACATTTTTCTGATTCATATTATTTTTCAAAATTATATCAATGTATCTAATTTTGAGTCTGTGGGTTTTAAACTATTTTTAAACTTTTAAACTATTAAAAAAAATCCTTTACTACGGATTTGGTTTTCATTTTGCATTAGTGCATAAACGTAAATTTTATTTTATTTTTTTATAAACTCTGTATTTGAAAATTTAATTTGAAAAAAGTCACCAATTTTATCATACCAGAACATACTATGATACATTGACCATATATGACTTTCACTGTCCCAAACAACTGTAGTACCAGTCTGTTCATAAGAAGTACAATAAAGGAGTATGTTATGGGTAGTCACAGTTTTAATCAACAACCTTTCACAAACTAAAAATAATATCTTAAAAGAGATTTTTATGGATACATCGAAAGTTTTTTGTAGATTCTTTTGTAGTGTTTGAGTCATTAAACACGCCAGTGTGATTTGCTATTTGTTTATACAACCTTTTCTCCAAGCTGCTGTCTCAACATTAAATTAAATTCCATGGACACTAATTTGTAAATAGTTATGAAACACTACAAAATGTCAAATTATGTTTTAAAGAGTTTAAACTGGTTATTTGCATCGTAATGAACTGTCGCAGATGGTTTCTGTTGAATGGTCCCGTTACTGTCACCGATACCCGACGTTTGATATTCCATACCAAAAAATTTAAGGGGTTATTATTAATTTAAAATGGAAAAATACACAAGTTTAGGCAGTTATATCGCATTCCACGCAACATTAACCTTTTTATTGTTTCAAATTTGTGGGGTATTTTAGTTAAAATGAAAAGTAAAACCTCAATTTATTTTGTTTTTATTCTCAAGATAATTTTGTTTATGAAGAAAATACAAGTGCATATTTTGTTTCATGTGTTTTCCTAGAAAAGAACTGGAAAAAAACACTCAAAATTAATTTGTCATTACTCTACACACGAAAGTACACTTTCTAAACGTAAAATGAGCTAAGAAAATAGGTTATTCCCGCTACTGCATGGCAAAATTACATAACGTTTACTTTCCGTGCGTATGTGGTGCACGGAAAGTAACCATTATGGGATTTTGCGGTGCAGCCCGATCAGCTGTTGCATTAGGCCGATCAGCTGTTGCACAACGCTTAGTTTCGGTGCGTGTGTACCACGACATAAGCACGGGAACTCAGCGTTATGAGTTCGGTTTTTTCTTGATACTAAGATGAACAAACCAAAATATTCTTGTTGTTTACAAGTTTTTCCATATCGTAATGAAAAATAATGTTCAATACTCGTCTCAAAAGTCCCATTGCGGGGCTCGATAGCCTTTTCCACGCTCGGCTTCGCCTCGCGCGTAAATGCAATCTCTCCCCGCAATGAGTCACTTTCGAGACTAGTAATGAAAACTACTATTGGTTGCTGTAAGAAGATACGTTTATTTCTGAAAGTAATAATATAACAACACAATCAGCTGATCTCCAGAACCTCAATACATGCATACTTAACATGACAGACTACCAAACATCCTGTATATAATATTAAACTCACAGTTAACAGGACTGTATGTCCTGTTAATGCATATTAAATATATCAGTATAACTGATTTATCAAGATATTTTATTTGGCCAATGTTTGTAAATATTTATTGTCATTAATTCAATAGATATTAACGCCAAAAAAATAATCATCGCTATGACCTAATGGTGGCCTCAATAAGTATTTTCATTTCATTTAAGTCCAATTTAACTTTTGTAGAGCTTTGTTGATAACGGTGTAAATGAAAAGTGAGACATTTAATTAAAGGAGTAATTAACAAAATCCATTTCAAGTTGAGGCGATGTTCATTATAGTTGCTGAACGTGGTCTTAATTAAAGTTAAAATAATTAAATAAGTTTTAATTAATCCTTCAGTAAATACTGAAACGTTAAATAATCGACCTTTTTTTAAGCGATAACAACAACTGTTTTGTATTCACATAAAGCATAATCATAACTATTAAAATTTTTTGTTAAGGACATTTTAAACTGACGTAGCAGAATAATTTATATTATATTTAATATCTTTAAAGATATAATTTATAATAACATCTTTAATAATATAATCATGGTTTGTTTTACGTATAAAAAATAAAACAAAATAGTTTTTTTTTTATTTAAGCGTTTTTATGTTACCTGTTTGTCAAAACGATTGAAGTCAAACTGCAACTAAGAACAATTTACAAACTTAAATTAACAAAAATCAAAATATATATATGTACATTATGAACTCCATAATCTCAGAGCACATCTCAGAGCGGGTTTTCAACCTTACTTTTTTTCTACGGCAAATCATTTTTTTTACAGAGATCTATAAACATTTTAAGAATTAAATTGGTATAGATTTCTCTACCTAAATTTATAACTATAGTTTCGTTTCATTTTCTATTCTTAAAGACTATAAAAAAATAGTATGATGACGTATATTTCTGAAACTGAGAGTTTTCATTGCAAATTTTTGATTACATTACAAACATAGATCAATTAGCTAGCGATATATTGTTGTTGTAATATAATCTCGAAACAAATCTTCTCAGAGAAAGTAATCATGGTTTGAGTAACTTTCGCTAATTTCCATAGGAAATTAGTTTATGACAATGTTTTCCAGTCGTTAGCCACTTTAAATTACACTGTTATTTTTCAGTACTTTTTAAGTGTCATTCACTGATGACCCAATTGTCTAGTTTAAGTTTATATGCCCCATGTTGTAATGATATTTTACACGTAAGAACATCATTGAAACATTATTTAATATCACTTTGGTAATAAGTAGTATTTTAGAAATATTGTATCCCACATAATATAAAAAAAGGGTAAATGTTGCGTCATTTTCATTCGACAGGAAAAATCTTAGCCCTTCCTTAAAATATCGTAGGAATGTTAAATATCGTGCGAAGCTCTATTTACAAATAATAGAGTAAAAAAATATTGTATTGTAATTAAAAATATTTAATTATTATACTTTTACCAACCATGGTTAGTAATTATAATGACATAAACACAACTTGAACAGAATTTTATTAATTACTTTTTAAATTACAAGTTTATCTTCTAATAACTAAATTTTTAACGTCTATAAAAATCAATGTCATATAAAGTAAACTATTCTTCCGTAGAAAGTTATAACATTATAATCTAAGGGGCCTAGATTTGACAGCAAATTATCAACAGTATGCAATTATTTGTTATACTCCTTTCCAATTGCCAGTCAGGTTCCAGTGGGAGAGAGACAGATATAGTATTTCTGGATTTTTTTATTCAGCTGATTGAACGAGAATTAGTGTTTTTTTTTATTTTTTAACAACTACAGTCCTAATTGCTGTTTATGAAAATGTATTTAGAAACTGTAATTGTCACACTGTAACAATTGAATTATTGTATAAAATTTTGTGATAGGGTTTGTCATTGTTTGTGCAATCAGCTGGAATAAAATAATTATTTATGCTACGAAAATGTTAAGTATTAGTATACGAACACACAGAGAGCGACGCGACGAGTTCGTCTGGGGGCGAATGAGCGGAGCGAACGAGCTTTGTCTGGAATAGGATAATGACGTTTAATAATTTTACCGAGCATAAGCTTGGTCCCCCTAGTATTATAAAAAAAAGATTAATTATAAATTTGATTAATTATAAACTGGAATTAAGGCAAATTAAAAAATGTTTAAACGAATATATTAGTTGAAACTTGGTGTACAGCTTTTTGAGCTGTAATAATTTTAAATCCAACGGAATCGGATGCTCGGCATCCATTTCAAAGTCAGTATACTTTCAATGGTTTTCATCGTACCCATTTTGTTGTCTTGTTGGTCCATGACTTAAATATTTTTGCTCCTGTTAGATTTTGTTTTTTAGCGTCACCAAATGTTAACATTGCATCTCAAAGTAGATATCATAGTAGACTCACTGTCAATATCAGCTCTCCTAATAAAAACATGCGCTTTTTTACATAAGCTATTTTTAAAATTTTCTACTTTTCATGTAGATTCTTTCACGCTATTTCTCAGTTTGTAAATTTTGGCATATTCTACTTTTTCCTTAGCCTGTGGAATCAGTTTTAACTCTCCTATAATACCTGTCATATGTAAAATGCTCAGTGAATTATTTCTAGGGAAATACTGCTTACAGAACACCAACAACAGCTTGACTGTCACACTTTAAATTTTAATCAATTTATCATCTTCAGTCAATGGGATGGTTTGAATCTCGTTTTAAAATCAAACAAACACACATAATTTTAAGTAAAAAATGTAAGCGATTTTCGAACCAAAATTTATTGCCAATTGCGCCACTATCCCGATCAAATACTTTTAGGTTTCGCTCAATTACGCTCAATTAGGAAACCAGTCAATTTAATATAAATTTTAACACATAAATTACAAAGTAAAAATTGTAGTCTATTTGTAATTATTTTAAGGGTTTATAAATTTCGTAGTGGAATAGTTTAGTTACTCAAAGCCACAAAACATGTTATTATAGTATTATATAATATTATTACCACTCTAGGTGGTTATTAATAAATAATCTTCACTCATTATTATCATGTTAAAGTGCAAAAACTTTAAATCTCTTCTGCAAATTCCTATACAATGTAAAAGTTTGTCGATGGAATAAAATTATTATTATCTTTCTCTAGTTAAAAATAAACCAAAACACATGTTCTAATTTACACAAAGCAGACGTTTTCGTATCATCCATGCTTCTCCATGGAGACATTTTAGCGTACACATTTCCTGTTAACTTTATGGGCATGCGGATATTTTTGGCTCGGGACCGAGACCTTTAATTTAAGGCCCCTCCCGCCATCATACGATATTTGAAAGGCTTAAAATTTTGGCAACAGTAGTGGTTAAACGTGTAGAATTAGGGGATTGGTGATTAGACGTAGAAATGTGCAGAATTGTGCATTCTCGTAGTTATTAAAAACTATAAAGTCAATTTGAAGTCCTTATTATGAGCAAAGCAAGTAAGCGGCGCTTGGCGCTGCTCGGGATTAGTCTAGTACGTATACTAATAGAGACCTTTAATTTGATATGCAAATGCTTATATCTATGTAAAAGAAAGAGTCGTGTTGGTTACACCACTTATACCTCGAAAAAGGCTTAATTACCTGCGCCATCTTGGATTTTTAGTGCCATAAGAACAATGTTAAATTCAAAACATTACTGTTGTCTTTGAAACACTATATCTCGATAATCTTGCATCGGATTTGCATGAAACTTAAATATGTTCACCATAAGGAAATGGCGGAGTGCATGACGTGGATGGATTTTCAATAAACCAACTAAAAATGGTTTACAAGTGGTTTTAAAATGGTGTTAAATGTATTTATATTTTATTCGTTATTCGAGTGGATAATTTTTTTAATTAATTTTCTATCACGTGAAGCACTCGATACTATGGTAACATTTAAAATGACATCAAGTTTGAAATTTTCCGACGAAAACAAACTCTTGTAAAAGTAATGTTTCAAATTTAACATTACTCTTATGGGACAGACTACCAAAATGGTCCAGGTACTGCAGACTCTTAACTGATTTGGCTGAAAATTTGAGGGAAGGTAGCTTAGAACCTGGAAGAACATATAGGACACTTTTTATCCATATTCCTCCATAAGGCTCATCCGAACACTTTTTCAAAATTATCATGTTATTTTTATGGAAGAAACATTTTTGTAATGGAACAGATAATTATATTAAGGAATATTAATTTTATAAACAGCAGTTCTCACTTAAATTATTGAGAGAAGGTTGGTAATAAAAAACTAGATGATATTATAGACTTGTGGCGAGTGAGCGTAGTGAATAATCTAAACCTGACGGGGAGTAAGCGCAGTGAACGAGCTTAACCTGAGGGGCAAAAATTTCTCAAGTTGGCATTGCAAACCATGCTGGGTAAGCTAGTTTAATATTAACTTATTGCTCCTTGGAGGTAGTTTCCTTATTTCAAAAACTTTACTTATGTTTAAAAAGGAGATTTTTCATAACTTATTATACACAACTATTTATAATTCAGACCTTATCGATTAAAATTATCAAACCGTTATGGAATTTTGTATCACACAGTATAGTTTAAAGTCCCATGGAGCTACTTTTAACAAAATAGTCTCCTAGCGCCGACAGTTGTCCCTAGTCCCCGGAAGCATCGACTGGCGGCCGAGGCGACCGGAGCGAGCACAACACGAGCCGCTGTACCGTCACATGCGGTGATCCAAGTGTTAATATGGGTAATGGAACATATAATGAAAAATGCATCGCTACTCCTGGGAAATATCCGCCCTAAAAGGCTTCTTGGATATTGCGACCTGCGCCTGCCTGCTAGAACGGAATGTTAGTAATTCACCCAACACTTTATTGACACGGAAATAGAGCACAGTAGGGCACGAGAATTTACGGAATATTACGATTTCTTTAAAATTTGAATCTTTTAATCCATTTGGCACATATGTCTTAAACCTTTTAAGTACGAAAATACCAAAAATATTATTTGTTAGGGGACGAGTATTGACGTGGTGCAGAGTGTGCATAGTACTGTAGATGCTTGTCACAGATCGCAGCACCTTAAATAGGATAAAACAAGAACTTGATTCGGGCATCAATCAATTAGTAGTGAATTCACCGTGGAGCTATCCTTATTTAATACTTGATTTTTTGTTAATTTACGAATTTAGGGCAACCCCTAAGGAGCATGGGGGCGGAGCCCCCATCGAGCCGTAGGCGAGTGAAATTTAATACAATTGAGTTTTAAATAGTACAGTATTTTGCATCAATAGCGTTTCACACAATAATTTGTACTTTTGTATCTTTTAATACTTTTCATTTACAGTGCTATTTTGGTGGTAAACACTGTAGGCTAATTTTTTCATTTTTGTAATTGATATCGCAACTGTTTTGTTCCACATTAAAAAGTGCACGTTATACTGGATATTATTATTATAGACCATAAGTTCATTTTTTTCGGAAAGACAGAAAGGAAAGAATGCTGAAAGTTTTCCTCATTACAAAGGACACTTCTCTTCAAAAGCCTTAAAATAGAAGATTTGTAACATTTTAATGTCTAGTATACAATATAAACAAAGGAGTAAAATTAATCTGTTAAATTTTAATAATTATAACTTGCAAGGTAAGAAATGACTCGCTGTAATGATTCTTTTAGCACATTTTGATTAAACGTTTTATATTTTATATGTTTTATGTTTTATAATTTATATTTTTAAATGTTAAGAGTCATCTTCACCTACGATCCACTAGCCCATTGTTGCGCTGTCGGCAATGTTAATCATACGGCTTTTAATGCAAAACATGGTATAGCATTCCCCTGTTTCGGAGGCCGTTTTTCAACCAAATTTCTTTAAACTTGGTAAGTGTTTAGTTGAATAGTTATACTATTTCGCTCATACCTCGGAATTTTGAAAATTTAACAAATATTACTAAGGAAAATCGAGTTACTTTGTGAAGTCTCAAAGAGTCATATTTGTTAAATTTTCAAAATTCCGAGGTATGAGCGACATAGTATAACTATTCAACTAAACACTTACCAAGTTTAAAGAAATTCGGTTGAAAAACGGCGTCCGAAACAGGGGAAAGCTATACCATGTTTTGCATTAAAAGCCATATGATTAACATTGGCGACTGCGCAACAATGGGCTGGTGGATCATAATTGAAGATGACTCTTAAATCAGATAGCTTAATACTAATAAAAACGATTTATATGTTAACTTTTATTTAGAGACACCATTATAAACCCCCCATCAAAAATACTCATCAATAGTTTGTTTTTCTTGGAGAAAACTTAAATTAATAGCAAAGACATCAACTTAAAACACTTGACTCTCATTATAAATCTCAATACTATTATTTTTTCACATTAGTTCTACCATCAGACATGACATGGCTATTATTGTCGTAACCATTCCGGACTTTGCGACAGTGTCAAGAATGCTCAATAAGACGGACATCGCCGCGACACTGGCCAATATTGGATATTCCCTCGGATCTTCCACAAAAGAACGCCACCTTCGATCATTCATGTTTAATGCTCAGCTACTCTGTTCAGCATTACATGTCAAAGGATAAATAAAAGCATTACTCTTAAACATAAATCAATCCCTACAATGTTTTACTCGCCGGTCGGCTCGGTCTGAGGTCTCGAGTTCCTTTGCTACACACAATGACAGAGGCTTCTCTCTAAGGTCATTTGCTACAAGAGCCGGATAGCAATAACATTAACGTAACTAGACTCCGGCTCGTATATCAGGCTGCAGCAATTCCGAAATTGGTTTCTTCAACTTTTCTTGCTTTACTCCATTCATATAAATAAGTTATAAAATTACAAATAAATTATGTAACAGCTATTAGTTAAAACTCCTATAAATGTTCTGAACCATCTAAACAATTAATATTCTTTTTAAATTATAAAACTTACTCAGTGAATCCCACAATTTGTTTAATACAAATTGTGTTACTAGATAACAGAAAATCATTTCATGCAATGCGTAGATTTGTTAGTTATGAAATAAGTAATTGAATCTTAATGAAACGGATAGTTAAATGACACATTTCTGTTAAGAGGTTTTAGCAAAACGATAAAACTGTACTTTAGGTTGTCTAAATTCCGTTGTAAATTTGTTACAGTTAATTTATGTGCACAACGTGTGTATAGTTATTTTAAATAAACTCTCGTACTCCAAACCCAGTGACTGTAAATAATATTACGTATATATTAATAATACGCAATGTTTCAACTTATGTTATATGAACTCCTAAAGCGTTTTGGTTTCTTTATATTTAAGCTTTGGTGGTAATTTGTCGCTTCCACTAAAAGCTCATTCCTGATGTGCAATTGATGATGTTGATTGGCACGTTTAGGTTAACTTTCCAAACATAGGATTGTCGATCACACAAATTCTCATTATTTAATTTATTGATTTGAATTGAATTTAAAATGGTTATTTTAAAACTAATTTTCTAGTTAATAGATTATTTACCTTGATATTTGAAAAAAATGTAATGTACGAGTGTTGAGTTCCAGTGCGCACCGTGTGCTCCCATTCGATCATTAAGTGATTTGCTCTCTTGAATATAATTTTCATTGCCTATTTACATCCCAGTGGCCGTGTCTGACCAGACGGATTACGTGTAAAAAATGCATAACCTTACAGTAGCACTATCTCAAAGGATTATCTAGTAATTAAGTGATTGTTGTTGGTTCGATGGAGACTGTCCAATGTGAACTAGCTGGCTAGCCGTTACACAGTATACTTGATGATTTTTTTCTGTATAAATTATAGAAAAAATGTATATTGTTTACTTTACTCCAGCCTGACAAAACTCCACTTATTGGTCCAATTTTGTATTGTTATCATAAAATAATCTAATACAAAAAATTTTAAATTTTTCAGTGTTTACCTTTAAACGAGTTCTTTGATATTACAGGACGGTAACAAATAAAATGTCCATAAAACCGATGATTTTCCCCAGTGTTTAGCCAGTTGGGTCGCTTACACACTTAATTTGCCATTTGTGGGCTCTACCCGAAGGATGGTGTAGACTGCAGTTCGTCCCTAAATTAAAATAAAATTGTTGTTATTGTTATTTACTGGATTATTAGTAATATTTATAATCATCTTGCTGTTGCCGGCCACAGATTCGCCCGCGATTGAATTGATTGTTTATGTATTAAATAGCTTTATATTGCAAAGATATATTCTTTCATAAGAATTATATTGAAGTCATGTGGGACGGAGTAATGAAGGAATTTCGCCAAACCTTTCCTTAATGAGCACCTTATGAACAAAATTGGGCAATATATCACCCTTCGCCCGTTTACAAAATAGAGACCTTCGCTGCATTGGTTGCCAAGTTGGGAAACGTCTTTAGTTTTTGCAGTGTATGGCCCTCAAGGGTATTTGATCTGAAATCTGATATAAAATCATTTGGGGGGAATTAAATTATCTACAACATTTGTATTTGAGGTTTTGCTCTATCTTTTACCATATGGCACTAAATTACTTAAAGGTTGGAAGTTGGGGCTTGAATGTCGGATGTAGCACAAACTGTTTAAGCATTCCCAGAAATCAAAACGCATACGTCCATATACTGATTGAAAGCACTTGACGTGAAACTCCAGAATAAATTAGATATTCTCTTAACCTCCATACAGTTCCGCCGGGTCTTCAAAGCTATCATGTTATTATCATGGAAGCAAGGTTTTAGGGATGAATACATGATTACATTTATGCAGGACCGGGGAGTTTTAATTAAGGCCCCTCACACGACGACTTTTCGCCGTCCGCCTTGGACCGAACGACGTCTTAGAGTAAATAAAATAACTTGATCGGTAGGAATGGTGATGTTACAAAATGCCGCTTTTGCTCAAACGGCGTGACGTCATCGACCTGGTTTTAAGTAAAATACGTTTTTTGTTGTTATTTGCAAGGTTATTGCGAGGTTTATCATGTAAAAACAATTCCCGGAAACCTACTTATCTAGGTGTCGAGGTTGTCAACCACCGTTGTCCAAAAGATTCCTTGATTTCTGAGGAAAGAGCAAAAAAGGGCAAGCGGACGAATGGTAGGCCAATAGACGTAAAGAAAGCCTACATTTTCAGTGACCATTTTTTGCCATCAGAGTTGATAATATATGAAAACCAGATTATTGGGGTTGACACAAAGAAAAATACTATGTTAACAGCCGTCCCTTTTTTAAAATTGCCATTTAAATGTGATGAAATTGAATGCCATGCCTACAGGCCTACTATTACAAGTAACCCAACTAATAACGAACGTTTTCCTTTTCACCCCTTTACAAACTGAAAGTCCACCCATCAAAAATGGACGTAAAGACAGCTCAATTACGCAAATTGAGATATTTAATGTACGTGCATATACTGTCAAATAGAAACCGTAATAAGTAATATGATAGAGATTGGGCCTACTCTCCCCTGTAATTGTGCATTCAAACTTGCGAATTGTGCAGCTTTATTAGTAAAGAGAACGTTATGTTAAAAACGAAAAAATCTATTTTTGAAAAATTATCAAATGCAATTAAAAACCATCCCAAGCAAAACCATCACCTGAATTAAAAAATTAAAAGGGAGATATCTGAATGACAAAAAGTTGAAACGTGATCTCTTCAGTGCGAAGATTTTTAAACACCAACACAGTTGGTTATGAGATTATTGACCTCGAATCGATATGTAACATTGACAAGTGAGGACGTGTCAAATGCTATTATGGGCAATATCCCGCAAATTTTACGATTTTTGGAGAGTAACTATGGGGTTTCCCTTGCCCTCTGCTGCTATCCATTAAGCCGGCGGTGTGCGAAATTTACCAGGAGTTTTGAGTGATGCACTGGAGATAGTCTCTAGGTGTTGTATAAACTTATGAGAAATAGAAAAACTGTGCGTTTTATGTTCTGATGAAGTGCACCTAGTGTAAAGTGGTTTATGATGTTGGGTTGGATAAATTTCTTGGGCCTTGCTCTAAAGCTCAAGTATCCCTGATTAAGTTTGCTCTGTAATTAAAAACAACCAATATTTAATAATTTGACGAAACAATGGTCAGTCCAATATTGCACACGATTATCAAAGCCATTGAGTACTCGTATAAAGGAATCAGAGTCTGTGACATTCTATCAGATTTGGGTTACTGTGGTATATTGTGGAAGTAACTTGAAATATCCATCAACAAAACATTTTTTTAAAACAGTTCAGACAACGAAAGAAAAGTATGGGTTTTTGCAGACATGCCCCATACCCGACACTATTAAGAAACCATTTTCTTCACGAGGGGCTTGTGCTAGAAAATGGAACCCAAATCAATGTAAATATTTTAAAATATGTTCCAAAAGAGGACGATGGAAAGATAAAGCCTTGCGAAAAACTAGCCCCGTCGTTTGTATTTGTCGAAGGAAATGAGAGACAGCGAGTTGTACTAGCCAAAGCAGTTTTTTCATGAACTACTGCAAAATCAATAGAGGTGTTTAACGGCAATAACGAAGTTGCAGAGTTCTTTGAGCTAGTCGATTCCTTTACTGAAACCTTGATTAGCAAGGTACCAAACACTGATAACTCGCACCCAATGACAGCCGATTTTGGCATTATGCTCCTTTAGAGGTATGAGTAGAAGTTTTAACAGAATGAAAAAAATCAATTATGAGAGTAAAAAACAAATAAGTTTGTTGCCATTTCAGCATCATTATATCTATATCATCACTATTCGGGCTTTATGTTGGTTAAATAAATGGATTGAAATACATTTCAACGACACTAACTCAGGATACGCTGGAAAGACTATTCAGCCTTATCCGAGGAGCTGGCGTTTTTAAACCACCCTAGATATTTAGCATGTAGAGTAAAGGAACACGATCCAACACTTGGGACAATTTTGAAAAATGTTCCACATCAAACAAGGCCAAATTACAAATGGATTAATCTTTTTCCTATGGGGAGGGGGGGGGCTAACTATCCCGATCGATTCATGAATAAAAGCAGTACTGTAGAAGGATTTGAAAATCTTTAGTACGCAGCGAGGGATAGTAAAAGAATTAAAACAAATTAACGGAAACATTTCCCAAAAAATGTCATGAGGCTGTAATTAATAGATGGATTCATAAACTGAAGACATGTCCTTATTGCACATTCTGCCCGGAAATTCAGCAGCGTTCTTTAATCTAATACGTATTGGAAAGGTGATTTACTTGACATTAGATGATTTACCCTTTACGTTATTGGAAAACGAATAACAATGCTGGCTTTGCTAAACATAACCAATATACGAGACAGTAAATCAAGCCCGAGTAGCAGGGACGACTCATATCAGAATACCTAACATTCACATACTGTAGTGTGTGGAAAAAGTTAAGTTCATTTGAATGAGCAGATATTTAACTTATGACAATTAATAGTTTGTAACGTATTATAATTAAGATTACTGTTGCAATAGAAAACGAAAATATCTGGTTACAATTATACCCATTAAACCTTATCAACATTTAAGTGAATATAAGTAAAAATAACAAATGGGAACTATTTCAACTTTTTTTATTAAATGAAAATAGGGATATCATGACACTCGGTCGATAAACATGTTCATTTTCTCCAAATACGACCACAAGCTGCATATTCCGGTTTGTTTCTATACTAGAAGCAATTTGAATATTCATATATTCTTTATTTAAACCGTGGGCTTGATTTAAAAAGAATAATTTTTCAATAGTTTCTCTGTGTCCTGAGATTCAAGGAACCAATAATGTCAATCACACTACGAAACGTGTAACTTATTTGTATAATTTTTGTGTCTATTGGGCAGTGATTTTTAATCAATGACAGTACGGTTATATCTAGTATCTACGATTGAAAATTTTCAAACAAACCCTCAAAGAAGTTTAATCTACAAGTGTCAGAGAATGTAGTGTTAAATTTAATACTGGGAGTTTGGAAAAACGTTCCAATAAATCCGGAAGTGAAGACACACATCAAAATGAACAAAAATAGTACTATTATAATCATTCATCTTATTTCATAATTTTATCTTGTCTATTGTATCCTAAATCAGTTAGTTCCTAATATTTTCTCGCAAATACAAATTATTATGTGGAAAAATGAAATCACGGCTAACGGCTTAACGTAATATTTTAGTACATATGTTCATTTAATTATTTTAATGTGTGCAATTTACTCCCTGAATCATCGGAACGTTCTTACCGAACACCCTTTATATAAAAAAAGAACAAAAATATACATCTGCATCATAGCCAACATCAGCAAAGCAACCACTGCTGTGAGAAATGTCAAAATCTTCATAACAGGTAGTGTTGTAAACAATTGTGCTTTCGTATATATTATTCTCAACAATGGAAAACATTAGTAATAAAAACTACCCCAAGTGTACGAATAAAAATCATTGGAATAAAATGATGCAAACTTATACCGTCGATAGATAAGAATGTAATTTCGTCTCCATTTGGTCAACCATATAACTGGCCCTCTTCTCTGATCGTATTGCCTGATCTTCTCTGATAGTTCGGATTGAGAATTGTCAAGAAAGACAAGTATAGTTGTAAGGGCAATCGTTAGAACACTACAACGAAAAGTTGTTTTTATTCGTTTCTAGTTTATTAAAATGCATTTAAATAATAACACTCTAGAGGTCTGATTTACACTAAACAATTTAAAATCTTAATGTTGGATTTCTAGATCGTTTGTTGACAAGAACAAACGATCTAAAACTAAAACCCACATCAGTGTGTCATAAAAACATTTGTGAAAGTAGGACTTAAATTTTTGACGTATCCTTAACAAGGGTTTTCTAATATAGAACTGATGTTGCAAATGGTTTTAACGAATTTGACCGAGACGGGCTCAACCTCGGTCTGAATTGTCCCGTCACGACGTTGATATCCAATGGTGTCACATGGGTGCGGGGCAGTGAAGAACGCTTGCACAAGTTTAAGGTTGAACGAACTACGGCTTTAAAATTCTTACCGTACAAGAATTAAACTCGGCCCATGTAAATTACCTTAAAAAATACTCACCTGTATATTTTTAAAAAGCAGTTCAATTGACTCTCCTTTCTTTTTTTGTGTGAAATCCACGAAGTTTAGTTTGAAAAATAGAGGTGTTTTTAAAATCTATTAAAAATATACCAAATCTAGTTAATTATCTTTAAAATGAGACCTTAACATTTTCTTTATATTAAATGTTTGCTGTTTATTTCCACGTTAACCTCTGTTTCTGGGA
This sequence comes from Neoaliturus tenellus, assembly GCA_030545055.2. NCBI lineage: Eukaryota > Metazoa > Arthropoda > Insecta > Hemiptera > Cicadellidae > Neoaliturus > Neoaliturus tenellus. The sequence goes on along the minus strand of CM061531.1, from coordinate 139,294,180 downwards.
TTTAAAGGTAGGGCACCCACTAATTGAAAAGTTTGTCATGTTATAAGGATTCGTATACAGGGTGTCTGCAACGACAGTCACCAAAATTCATAATGTGATTAATTGGGTCAAAATAAGCAAAAATATTTATTTGAAGGTATGTCCTGCATATTCAACCAGATATCCGCCATTTTGGTTTTTCCATTTCAAGATTATTATTTCGGTGACGGATTGTTGTAAAAATTACATATGTGACATGAACCTTTATAATGCCAATGTACATTAAAAAAAATTGTCCGATGTGTACTTTCAAGTTGGTGGTTTACTTATTAAAAATCGCATACCTTAAAAACCCTAAATTGAACAAAATTTATCGCCTATAAAATTACAATAACTCTGACCTCAATTTGATGAGCTAAAGAGAACCAATGAATAACTCATTTGTATTATCAGATAGGCGGCGGGCGCCTATAAATAATAATTTAATGTATATTTAATGTATATTATGTATAATATATAAAATAATTTAATATATAACATTAATTAATCAAATATTATACATAATATATTAAATTATTTAATGTACAATATATAGTTATTTATATATATTTAATATGCAATATACAGGGTGTCCAGCTTCCACCTTTACAAACTTTTCCAGGTTATTAAGCATGCCAAGACAAACAGAAAAATCATGTAAACATATGTCCGGAAATGCTTCGTTAAGCCGCTAGCCGCCATTTTGTTTTTTACACTAAAGAATTTTTATTTCCGTAACGGGTTGTCGTATGGAGTTCATATTTGGCATGTACCTTGATCACGCCAATGCTCATTTTTAGAAAAAAAAATATTATTTTTTCCGTTGTATATTTTTAAAATGGCGGCCATTTTAAATTTTTAAACCCAAATATCTCAAAAACCGTAAATTTTATAAAAAGTTTATAAGACACAAAAAAGTTGACAAAATTAATTATCTAAACATTGACACCAAGTTTGTAAGGATCCGACAACCAATAACGGAGTTATTGTGGTTTTCCTGCAGAAAAACACTGATTTTGCACTTTGGTTAATGAGAATTTAGGTTATTTTAAGAGAAAAATCTCATTAACTCCGTTATTTGTGGTCAGATCCTTACAAACTTGGTATTAGTGTTTAGATAATTTAATTTATCAACTTTTTTGTGTCTAATAACATTTTTATAAAATTTACGGTTTTTGAGATATTTGGGTTTAAAAATTTAAAATGGCCGCCATTTTAAAAATATACAACGGAAAAAAATAATATTTTTTCTAAAAATGAGCACTGGCGTGATCAAGGTACATGCCAAATATAAACTTCATACGACAACCAGTTACGAAAATAAAAATTCTTTAGTGTAAAAAACAAAATGGCGGCTAGCGGCTTAACGAAGCATTTCCGGACATATGTTTATATGATTTTTCTGTTTCTTTTGGCATGCTCAATAACCTGGAAAAGTTTGTAAAGGTGGAAACTGGACACCCTGTATATATAATATACTTCCCGCGGACCCAGCGGGACAAAAATATCGTTCAGCCGCTCCCGTGATTCGGAAGTCACGTTAAGACGTTGGTCCTCCTGCATAGAAAACAAAAAAGTGCAGGCCTATCAAGCAAGAAAAACTGTCAGATTATTGCTGATCTCCCTCTATGATACTTAAAACGTCATCGTTAGAGATTTTTCCTGACTTATTGTAGTGTTAAAATTACCAAAAGAAATTCAGATTACATTTAAATTAGTTTAATGTGTAAAAATGAATGTAAAAAATAAATAATCAGTATGACCTCAAATTATCTTTACTCAGCATAGTTACTAGTGAAAATAACATCGATTCATTACCTAACCAAACCCCTCCAGAACTCGTAATCGTTCTCCTTTGCAGAAATCTGTAAACACTGTATTTCTACATTAACAGTTAACACATTCTTGTGGGTTGTTTCAACACCAGTTGAATGCTGCAATGTATTCAACCCATTTATAGTGCAGACCGGTTCACAAAGCGTCCCCGTTCACCACCGGTGATGCTGTACTACTCTTTTACAGGGCCAGTTGAATAGTTGATGCTGCCGGTGGCGACGCGACGGACGGCCCGCATGTATCTTGCACCGGAGACCGTTGTGTTTATTGTATCGCCGTCCCCTACATTATTCACCTTCACTCGATGGCGACGTGTTTTGCGACAGATTCGTCACTTATTCATCCAACTCCCTGGACCACCTCCTTCGACGCCTTTGTGCGATCGAGCCAGTGAAATATTCAGCTTCACGAGGTTGGCTGACGTTTCTGTCTTGCAATTTGCCAATGTTGGTACATCTAGTTACATGCGGTAACTAATACCTCTAATCAAGTTTCAAACTTCAAGGAAAATCTTTTATAATTAAGGTCTATAATCTAAGTGGGTTTAGTATGTAAGACATCAAATAATCTTGTGTCTTTTAAAATATCTTTTGATACCTTTGTTTTCTTCATTGTGTTCTGAGATGTTTTATACTGTATGTCCAATCATTTTAGTTCCCTTAGGTGTTAAGCAATTAGATGGATAGGAAAAATAAGCTGAGCTATGTTACTCTAGTCTATAAATTCTTTATTGGACATATTTTATAAATACAAAGGGACACTTTTACTGTTATCAGTTTTGGCGACTAAATAAAAATAGCCTATATTAAAAAATTTGAATACTGATCAAGATCTATATTTAAATTTAAAACTTAGATCAACTTAATTGGAGAGTGATAATTCCTCTATAGTAGTGGGGTTTGGCCGGTCCTGGCTCAGGTCAAGGTCAGGTGGTTGTAACTGTTGTAGGGGTAGTAGAGGCTGGGGTTTTTTGACAGTGATGGGTGGGTTTTGGAAGTGGGTCAAGGTCATCCGGAGGGGGTTTTTAAAAATATATTTATTTAATAAAAACTCATCAGTGATTGGAGAATTGCTTTGTCATTATTTGCAGTGGTAATAGTTATTTTATTACTCTGTATGGGATGGGAGTCAGTGCTTGTATGGGTGAATCCCGCTGTGTGTCCATAATTGCAAAAAAGGAGAGGTCCTAGGTGGTTACAGTGCGAGTTGATAGAGCAGAACAAGACATGTGTCTGAGGAAGAATGATCATATAAACCTGGTAATATAGTGAATAAGAATAATTGGATAGGATCGTCAATAGGTGTAACAAGATTGAAATTTTGATATTTCAGCATTTCAGTTAAGACAGAGTGTAAAATAGGATCAGTAGAACAAGTATTACAAAGGTTAGATTTTACAAAGTACAATGGGTGAAAACTGAAGTATTTTTTAAGCTTACTCAATGTAGTACGCGGTTTTGAAATTGTGGAGTTAGATTGTTTCTGTAAAATGTGTTTCGTACGCAAAAGTTTTAAATGTAAAGTGTGCGAATCCATAATAATATTCAAAGGGGAGATGTGTACTCTCCAAAATTCAGCGAGTATATGATTGGTGCCCGCGAGTGTGTTTGAATATATAAACACTTTTTTTTATTAGCATGATACGTGTTGTTTGTAATCAGATATGAAAAACAAACGTCTACAACACTCAAAAATATATTTACACTTATACTGCACAGAATACAGACGGTAAATATATCAAAAGATGGAAAATGGCAATCGATTTCGACCGGACACACCGATCATCATCAGGCCCAAAGAGAGAATGACAGAATCCAAAATGGCGGACAACAATACAGAGACAAATGACGTCATAGTCACATGACTTCCTTCTTCACTGCTATTGGTCCAAATTGTACCAATGGAGAATCAAAGTGTACATACATAAAAAATCATTAAAATTACCAAATAAAAATATGATGAACCAAAACAAAATAAAAATATACATAAATATAAGATAATAAAACATACAAAAGAATAATACAAAACAAATTAAAATACAATGAATTTCATAACACAAAACTACACTAAACCCCATTGGTAACCTGAAACAAATTGAACATATTGCGATAAGTGCCACCAGAGTCAAAATTTACCTGTTCATTGATCAATTTATCCCTATCCCTACATTTTTCTTTGAAAATAAACAACTCCTCCCATGCACTCATTAGGTTACCCTTCTTGCAACTCTGCAACACACTCAAATTGTCCTCAATGTTTCCCAATGAGTGACCGTTTTCCAATAGATGCTTGGCAACATTTGATCTTTCTGCCCTGTTATTACGCCAAGCCGAAACATGACTCTTATACCTTTTCACAAAATTTACAGTTTGGCCTACGTAAAAACTATCACAATCATTACAACAAATCTTGTACACACCAGATCCATCAAACCTGTTACAGTTTTCTATTTTAGGGTGCAAGATTCTGCTCATCGTGTTTTGTGTTCTAAAGGCTACAGACACACCATATTTCTTAAATCTGTTTGCAATCTTCTGTGTTCTTTCACCTGTGTAGTTCAAAATCAAAATCAAAATCAAAATCATTTATTGTCATAGGACTATTTACATAGCATTGACAATAGGTCATATTCAACTACAAGTGTGATAATGAAGTTGAAAACGGTGTATTTCTTGTTACCTTCATCATCACCTGTCAAAGTTGTAACATTGCGCAGACGCTCCTGACTTTATTTATTTATTTATTTATACTTACAAACGGCATTCGCCAATTTACAATAATGAATATAATTTAAATTAATTAATTTAATTAATAATTATATTTATTATAATTATAATTTAATTACTTCTAATCTTACTACAGATCTTCGCACCAATTTCATCAATTACAGATGGATGGTAACCGTTAGCACTTGCAATGGACTTGATTATTGTTAGCTCCTTTTTCCTACTCTCTACACTCAAAGGTATCTTATAAGCTCTATACAACATGGAACGAAAAGATGCCATTTTGTGACTCTTTGGATGGACAGACTTATTATTGATTGTGGTGTTTGTTTGTGTCGGCTTCCTATAAATATCAAAATTAATATTGTCTTCACCCCTCCTTAAAGTAAGATCCAAAAAGTTAATCTTCCCACCCTCTTCATATTCACATGTAAAGCTGAGGTTGGAGTGATGCTCATTAAATATTTTCAACATGTCATCGACTTCATTTTCCCTAGACTGTTTAAACATGATAAGTACATCATCAACATATCTTACATACATATCCACATCATGATTTCTTTTGATCTTCTCAAGGATACGTTCTTCATGGTACTGTAAAAACACTTCCGACATAATTGCTGACAAAGGACTTCCCATAGCCAATCCATCAGTTTGTGCAAAAAATCTATTGTTGAATCGGAAATAATTTTGTTTAAGCACTACCTTAAGCAAGTTCACTAGCTGGCTAACATAGGCCCTGTCCAAACCATTTCCAATAAGTCTACGTCTAATAAGAGCAACAGTTTCATTAACAGGCACATTAGTATACAAATTCGAAATATCAAATGATACCAACCTACTATCACCCTTTACAGCAACTTCCTTTATCTTACTTACAAAATCCAAGCTATTTTTTACGTTGTACTTATACTCTAATTCAAAATCATTGTAGAGTCTAGCAGACAAAAACTTTGATATACTGTATGTTGGCGCACATTGAAAGTTTACAAGAGGTCTAACAGGAACATTCGGTTTGTGAATTTTTGGAATACCTTTCATAACAGGAGCTTTGGAATTCAAGATGTTCATTCTTGACCTACATTCATCCGAGACAACTTTATTGGCTTTCTTCACAGCATCATTCAGTTCTTTTTGATATCCCTCAGTAGGGTCCCTAGGCAACTCTTTGAAATTGTTTTCCCTAATAAAATCCTCTGTTTTCTTTATATAATCTTGTTTACCCATGATTACAATAGCATTGCTATTATCAGCCTTCACAACAATAGAATCACTATCTTCCATTTTCTTTTTAATACCTATGCACACTTTTAAGGCCATATTTTCCACATGACTGAAATCAGCACATTGGACAGGAATCTCCTTTGTTATATCTTGACGCACAGCACGTTGGTCAACATCCTTTAACATTCTTACATTTGCTTCGATGTCAGTTGCCAACAGATCATTCCCCTTTTTCTGGCTGACAGAAAAGTTGTGCTTGAGACCATACGCCAATACTTCGATTTCGTTTTTGCTTAACTGCACATCAGTGAAGTTGACAATCCTTTCTTGAAATTCATGATTAGTCACAATCGGTTCATTTTCACCATCACGTACAATCTCCATCAACCTGTCAAGTTTCGAGTTAACCCTTGCATACTTTCTTTCCATTACATCTTCAACTTCATCGGAAACAATGTCATACAATATGTTCCATGCTACAGGGCCATACTTTTTCACAAACTCAAGATGGAAATTGTAGGACTGCAATGAAAGTTCATCCTTCTCACAATACAATTGTTTGATCATATTTTCGACATACAAAACTTCAGCCTTCTCTTTAGTTTTCCTAGCAGCGATAGAGTTACAATTTATCTTAATTCTAGCATACACTGGTGTCACCTTGTTCCTAAGACATTCCTTGTTAAAATATATATCAGCTATTTTTGTATGAATTTTGATTCTGACATCCCTATAAGACATTGCTAAAGCTGCCTGACTGGCATCAATAAACACTTTTTTTATTAGCATGATACGTGTTGTTTGTAATCAGAAATGAAAAACAAACGTCTACAACACTCAAAAATATATTTACACTTATACTGCACAGAATACAGACGGTAAATATATCAAAAGATGGAAAATGGCAATCGATTTCGACCGGACACACCGATCATCATCAGGCCCAAAGAGAGAATGACAGAATCCAAAATGGCGGACAACAATACAGAGACAAATGAGGTCATAGTCACATGATTTCCTTCTTCACTGCTATTGGTCCAAATTGTACCAATGGAGAATCAAAGTGTACATACATAAAAAATCATTAAAATTACCAAATAAAAATATGATGAACCAAAACAAAATAAAAATATACATAAATATAAGATAATAAAACATACAAAAGAATAATACAAAACAAATTAAAATACAATGAATTTCATAACACAAAACTACACTAAACCCCATTGGTAACCTGAAACAAATTGAACATATTGCGATAAGTGCCACCAGAGTCAAAATTTACCTGTTCATTGATCAATTTATCCCTATCCCTACATTTTTCTTTGAAAATAAACAACTCCTCCCATGCACTCATTAGGTTACCCTTCTTGCAACTCTGCAACACACTCAAATTGTCCTCAATGTTTCCCAATGAGTGACCGTTTTCCAATAGATGCTTGGCAACATTTGATCTTTCTGCCCTGTTATTACGCCAAGCCGAAACATGACTCTTATACCTTTTCACAAAATTTACAGTTTGGCCTACGTAAAAACTATCACAATCATTACAACAAATCTTGTACACACCAGATCCATCAAACCTGTTACAGTTTTCTATTTTAGGGTGCAAGATTCTGCTCATCGTGTTTTGTGTTCTAAAGGCTACAGACACACCATATTTCTTAAATCTGCTTGCAATCTTCTGTGTTCTTTCACCTGTGTAGTTCAAAATCAAAATCAAAATCAAAATCATTTATTGTCATAGGACTATTTACATAGCATTGACAATAGGTCATATTCAACTACAAGTGTGATAATGAAGTTGAAAACGGTGTATTTCTTGTTACCTTCATCATCACCTGTCAAAGTTGTAACATTGCGCAGACGCTCCTGACTTCTAATCTTACTACAGATCTTCGCACCAATTTCATAAATTACAGATGGATGGTAACCGTTAGCACTTGCAATGGACTTGATTATTGTTAGCTCCTTTTTCCTACTCTCTACACTCAAAGGTATCTTATAAGCTCTATACATAATGGAACGAAAAGATGTCATTTTGTGACTCTTTGGATGGACAGACTTATTATTGATTGTGGTGTTTGTTTGTGTCGGCTTCCTATAAATATCAAAATTAATATTGTCTTCACCCCTCCTTAAAGTAAGATCCAAAAAGTTAATCTTCCCACCCTCTTCATATTCACATGTAAAGCTGAGGTTGGAGTGATGCTCATTAAATATTTTCAACATGTCATCGACTTCATTTTCCCTAGACTGTTTAAACATGATAAGTACATCATCAACATATCTTACATACATATCCACATCATGATTTCTTTTGATCTTCTCAAGGATACGTTCTTCATGGTACTGTAAAAACACTTCCGACATAATTGCTGACAAAGGACTTCCCATAGCCAATCCATCAGTTTGTGCAAAAAATCTATGGTTGAATCGGAAATAATTTTGTTTAAGCACTACCTTAAGCAAGTTCACTAGCTGGCTAACATAGGCCCTATCCAAACCATTTCCAATAAGTCTACGTCTAATAAGAGCAACAGTTTCATTAACAGGCACATTAGTATACAAATTCGAAATATCAAATGATACCAACCTACTATCACCCTTTACAGCAACTTCCTTTATCTTACTTACAAAATCCAAGCTATTTTTTACGTTGTACTTATACTCTAATTCAAAATCATTGTAGAGTCTAGCAGACAAAAACTTTGATATACTGTATGTTGGCGCACATTGAAAGTTTACAAGAGGTCTAACAGGAACATTCGGTTTGTGAATTTTTGGAATACCTTTCATAACAGGAGCTTTGGAATTCAAGATGTTCATTCTTGACCTACATTCATCCGAGACAACTTTATTGGCTTTCTTCACAGCATCATTCAGTTCTTTTTGATATCCCTCAGTAGGGTCCCTAGGCAACTCTTTGAAATTGTTTTCCCTAATAAAATCCTCTGTTTTCTTTATATAATCTTGTTTACCCATGATTACAATAGCATTGCTCTTATCAGCCTTCACAACAATAGAATCACTATCTTCCATTTTCTTTTTAATACCTATGCACACTTTTAAGGCCATATTTTCTACATGACTGAAATCAGCACATTGGACAGGAATCTCCTTTGTTATATCTTGACGCACAGCACGTTGGTCAACATCCTTTAACATTCTTACATTTGCTTCGATGTCAGTTGCCAACAGATCATTCCCCTTTTTCTGGCTGACAGAAAAGTTGTGCTTGAGACCATACGCCAATACTTCGATTTCGTTTTTGCTTGACTGCACATCAGTGAAGTTGACAATCCTTTCTTGAAATTCATGATTAGTCACAATCGGTTCATTTTCACCATCACGTACAATCTCCATCAACCTGTCAAGTTTCGAGTTAACCCTTGCATACTTTCTTTCCATTACATCTTCAACTTCATCGGAAACAATATCATACAATATGTTCCATGCTACAGGGCCATACTTTTTCACAAACTCAAGATGGAAATTGTAGGACTGCAATGAAAGTTCATCCTTCTCACAATACAATTGTTTGATCATATTTTCGACATACAAAACTTCAGCCTTCTCTTTAGGTTTCCTAGCAGCGATAGAGTTACAATTGATTGTCAACTTCACTGATGTGCAGTTAAGCAAAAACGAAATCGAAGTATTGGCGTATGGTCTCAAGCACAACTTTTCTGTCAGCCAGAAAAAGGGGAATGATCTGTTGGCAACTGACATCGAAGCAAATGTAAGAATGTAACAAGAAATACACCGTTTTCAACTACACAGGTGAAAGAACACAGAAGATTGCAAACAGATTTAAGAAATATGGTGTGTCTGTAGCCTTTAGAACACAAAACACGATGAGCAGAATCTTGCACCCTAAAATAGAAAACTGTAACAGGTTTGATGGATCTGGTGTGTACAAGATTTGTTGTAATGATTGTGATAGTTTTTACGTAGGCCAAACTGTAAATTTTGTGAAAAGGTATAAGAGTCATGTTTCGGCTTGGCGTAATAACAGGGCAGAAAGATCAAATGTTGCCAAGCATCTATTGGAAAACGGTCACTCATTGGGAAACATTGAGGACAATTTGAGTGTGTTGCAGAGTTGCAAGAAGGGTAACCTAATGAGTGCATGGGAGGAGTTGTTTATTTTCAAAGAAAAATGTAGGGATAGGGATAAATTGATCAATGAACAGGTAAATTTTGACTCTGGTGGCACTTATCGCAAATTGTTCAATTTGTTTCAGGTTACCAATGGGGTTTAGTGTAGTTTTGTGTTATGAAATTCATTGTATTTTAATTTGTTTTGTATTATTCTTTTGTATGTTTTATTATCTTATATTTATGTATATTTTTATTTTGTTTTGGTTCATCATATTTTTATTTGGTAATTTTAATGATTTTTTATGTATGTACACTTTGATTCTCCATTGGTACAATTTGGACCAATAGCAGTGAAGAAGGAAGTCATGTGACTATGACGTCATTTGTCTCTGTATTGTTGTCCGCCATTTTGGATTCTGTCATTCTCTCTTTGGGCCTGATGATGATCGGTGTGTCCGGTCGAAATCGATTGCCATTTTCCATCTTTTGATATATTTACCGTCTGTATTCTGTGCAGTATAAGTGTAAATATATTTTTGAGTGTTGTAGACGTTTGTTTTTCATTTCTGATTACAAACAACACGTATCATGCTAATAAAAAAAGTGTTTATTGATGCCAGTCAGGCAGCTTTAGCAATGTCTTATAGGGATGTCAGAATCAAAATTCACATAAAAATAGCTGATATATATTTTAACAAGGAATGTCTTAGGAACAAGGTGACACCAGTGTATGCTAGAATTAAGATAAATTGTAACTCTATCGCTGCTAGGAAAACTAAAGAGAAGGCTGAAGTTTTGTATGTCGAAAATATGATCAAACAATTGTATTGTGAGAAGGATGAACTTTCATTGCAGTCCTACAATTTCCATCTTGAGTTTGTGAAAAAGTATGGCCCTGTAGCATGGAACATATTGTATGATATTGTTTCCGATGAAGTTGAAGATGTAATGGAAAGAAAGTATGCAAGGGTTAACTCGAAACTTGACAGGTTGATGGAGATTGTACGTGATGGTGAAAATGAACCGATTGTGACTAATCATGAATTTCAAGAAAGGATTGTCAACTTCACTGATGTGCAGTTAAGCAAAAACGAAATCGAAGTATTGGCGTATGGTCTCAAGCACAACTTTTCTGTCAGCCAGAAAAAGGGGAATGATCTGTTGGCAACTGACATCGAAGCAAATGTAAGAATGTTAAAGGATGTTGACCAACGTGCTGTGCGTCAAGATATAACAAAGGAGATTCCTGTCCAATGTGCTGATTTCAGTCATGTGGAAAATATGGCCTTAAAAGTGTGCATAGGTATTAAAAAGAAAATGGAAGATAGTGATTCTATTGTTGTGAAGGCTGATAAGAGCAATGCTATTGTAATCATGGGTAAACAAGATTATATAAAGAAAACAGAGGATTTTATTAGGGAAAACAATTTCAAAGAGTTGCCTAGGGACCCTACTGAGGGATATCAAAAAGAACTGAATGATGCTGTGAAGAAAGCCAATAAAGTTGTCTCGGATGAATGTAGGTCAAGAATGAACATCTTGAATTCCAAAGCTCCTGTTATGAAAGGTATTCCAAAAATTCACAAACCGAATGTTCCTGTTAGACCTCTTGTAAACTTTCAATGTGCGCCAACATACAGTATATCAAAGTTTTTGTCTGCTAGACTCTACAATGATTTTGAATTAGAGTATAAGTACAACGTAAAAAATAGCTTGGATTTTGTAAGTAAGATAAAGGAAGTTGCTGTAAAGGGTGATAGTAGGTTGGTATCATTTGATATTTCGAATTTGTATACTAATGTGCCTGTTAATGAAACTGTTGCTCTTATTAGACGTAGACTTATTGGAAATGGTTTGGACAGGGCCTATGTTAGCCAGCTAGTGAACTTGCTTAAGGTAGTGCTTAAACAAAATTATTTCCGATTCAACAATAGATTTTTTGCACAAACTGATGGATTGGCTATGGGAAGTCCTTTGTCAGCAATTATGTCGGAAGTGTTTTTACAGTACCATGAAGAACGTATCCTTGAGAAGATCAAAAGAAATCATGATGTGGATATGTATGTAAGATATGTTGATGATGTACTTATCATGTTTAAACAGTCTAGGGAAAATGAAGTCGATGACATGTTGAAAATATTTAATGAGCATCACTCCAACCTCAGCTTTACATGTGAATATGAAGAGGGTGGGAAGATTAACTTTTTGGATCTTACTTTAAGGAGGGGTGAAGACAATATTAATTTTGATATTTATAGGAAGCCGACACAAACAAACACCACAATCAATAATAAGTCTGTCCATCCAAAGAGTCACAAAATGGCATCTTTTCGTTCCATGTTGTATAGAGCTTATAAGATACCTTTGAGTGTAGAGAGTAGGAAAAAGGAGCTAACAATAATCAAGTCCATTGCAAGTGCTAACGGTTACCATCCATCTGTAATTTATGAAATTGGTGCGAAGATCTGTAGTAAGATTAGAAGTCAGGAGCGTCTGCGCAATGTTACAACTTTGACAGGTGATGATGATGGTAACAATAAATACACCGTTTTCAACTTCATTATCACACTTGTAGTTGAATATGACCTATTGTCAATGCTATGTAAATAGTCCTATGACAATAAATGATTTTGATTTTGAACTACACAGGTGAAAGAACACAGAAGATTGCAAACAGATTTAAGAAATATGGTGTGTCTGTAGCCTTTAGAACACAAAACACGATGAGCAGAATCTTGCACCCTAAAATAGAAAACTGTAACAGGTTTGATGGATCTGGTGTGTACAAGATTTGTTGTAATGATTGTGATAGTTTTTACGTAGGCCAAACTGTAAATTTTGTGAAAAGGTATAAGAGTCATGTTTCGGCTTGGCGTAATAACAGGGCAGAAAGATCAAATGTTGCCAAGCATCTATTGGAAAACGGTCACTCATTGGGAAACATTGAGGACAATTTGAGTGTGTTGCAGAGTTGCAAGAAGGGTAACCTAATGAGTGCATGGGAGGAGTTGTTTATTTTCAAAGAAAAATGTAGGGATAGGGATAAATTGATCAATGAACAGGTAAATTTTGACTCTGGTGGCACTTATCGCAATATGTTCAATTTGTTTCAGGTTACCAATGGGGTTTAGTGTAGTTTTGTGTTATGAAATTCATTGTATTTTAATTTGTTTTGTATTATTCTTTTGTATGTTTTATTATCTTATATTTATGTATATTTTTATTTTGTTTTGGTTCATCATATTTTTATTTGGTAATTTTAATGATTTTTTATGTATGTACACTTTGATTCTCCATTGGTACAATTTGGACCAATAGCAGTGAAGAAGGAAGTCATGTGACTATGACGTCATTTGTCTCTGTATTGTTGTCCGCCATTTTGGATTCTGTCATTCTCTCTTTGGGCCTGATGATGATCGGTGTGTCCGGTCGAAATCGATTGCCATTTTCCATCTTTTGATATATTTACCGTCTGTATTCTGTGCAGTATAAGTGTAAATATATTTTTGAGTGTTGTAGACGTTTGTTTTTCATTTCTGATTACAAACAACACGTATCATGCTAATAAAAAAAGTGTTTATTGATGCCAGTCAGGCAGCTTTAGCAATGTCTTATAGGGATGTCAGAATCAAAATTCATACAAAAATAGCTGATATATATTTTAACAAGGAATGTCTTAGGAACAAGGTGACACCAGTGTATGCTAGAATTAAGATAAATTGTAACTCTATCGCTGCTAGGAAAACTAAAGAGAAGGCTGAAGTTTTGTATGTCGAAAATATGATCAAACAATTGTATTGTGAGAAGGATGAACTTTCATTGCAGTCCTACAATTTCCATCTTGAGTTTGTGAAAAAGTATGGCCCTGTAGCATGGAACATATTGTATGACATTGTTTCCGATGAAGTTGAAGATGTAATGGAAAGAAAGTATGCAAGGGTTAACTCGAAACTTGACAGGTTGATGGAGATTGTACGTGATGGTGAAAATGAACCGATTGTGACTAATCATGAATTTCAAGAAAGGATTGTCAACTTCACTGATGTGCAGTTAAGCAAAAACGAAATCGAAGTATTGGCGTATGGTCTCAAGCACAACTTTTCTGTCAGCCAGAAAAAGGGGAATGATCTGTTGGCAACTGACATCGAAGCAAATGTAAGAATGTTAAAGGATGTTGACCAACGTGCTGTGCGTCAAGATATAACAAAGGAGATTCCTGTCCAATGTGCTGATTTCAGTCATGTGGAAAATATGGCCTTAAAAGTGTGCATAGGTATTAAAAAGAAAATGGAAGATAGTGATTCTATTGTTGTGAAGGCTGATAAGAGCAATGCTATTGTAATCATGGGTAAACAAGATTATATAAAGAAAACAGAGGATTTTATTAGGGAAAACAATTTCAAAGAGTTGCCTAGGGACCCTACTGAGGGATATCAAAAAGAACTGAATGATGCTTTGAAGAAAGCCAATAAAGTTGTCTCGGATGAATGTAGGTCAAGAATGAACATCTTGAATTCCAAAGCTCCTGTTATGAAAGGTATTCCAAAAATTCACAAACCGAATGTTCCTGTTAGACCTCTTGTAAACTTTCAATGTGCGCCAACATACAGTATATCAAAGTTTTTGTCTGCTAGACTCTACAATGATTTTGAATTAGAGTATAAGTACAACGTAAAAAATAGCTTGGATTTTGTAAGTAAGATAAAGGAAGTTGCTGTAAAGGGTGATAGTAGGTTGGTATCATTTGATATTTCGAATTTGTATACTAATGTGCCTGTTAATGAAACTGTTGCTCTTTTAAGACGTAGACTTATTGGAAATGGTTTGGATAGGGCCTATGTTAGCCAGCTAGTGAACTTGCTTAAGGTAGTGCTTAAACAAAATTATTTCCGATTCAACAATAGATTTTTTGCACAAACTGATGGATTGGCTATGGGAAGTCCTTTGTCAGCAATTATGTCGGAAGTGTTTTTACAGTACCATGAAGAACGTATCCTTGAGAAGATCAAAAGAAATCATGATGTGGATATGTATGTAAGATATGTTGATGATGTACTTATCATGTTTAAACAGTCTAGGGAAAATGAAGTCGATGACATGTTGAAAATATTTAATGAGCATCACTCCAACCTCAGCTTTACATGTGAATATGAAGAGGGTGGGAAGATTAACTTTTTGGATCTTACTTTAAGGAGGGGTGAAGACAATATTAATTTTGATATTTATAGGAAGCCGACACAAACAAACACCACAATCAATAATAAGTCTGTCCATCCAAAGAGTCACAAAATGGCATCTTTTCGTTCCATGTTGTATAGAGCTTATAAGATACCTTTGAGTGTAGAGAGTAGGAAAAAGGAGCTAACAATAATCAAGTCCATTGCAAGTGCTAACGGTTACCATCCATCTGTAATTGATGAAATTGGTGCGAAGATCTGTAGTAAGATTAGAAGTAATTAAATTATAATTATAATAAATATAATTATTAATTAAATTAATTAATTTAAATTATATTCATTATTGTAAATTGGCGAATGCCGTTTGTAAGTATAAATAAATAAATAAATAAAGTCAGGAGCGTCTGCGCAATGTTACAACTTTGACAGGTGATGATGAAGGTAACAAGAAATACACCGTTTTCAACTTCATTATCACACTTGTAGTTGAATATGACCTATTGTCAATGCTATGTAAATAGTCCTATGACAATAAATGATTTTGATTTTGATTTTGATTTTGAACTACACAGGTGAAAGAACACAGAAGATTGCAAACAGATTTAAGAAATATGGTGTGTCTGTAGCCTTTAGAACACAAAACACGATGAGCAGAATCTTGCACCCTAAAATAGAAAACTGTAACAGGTTTGATGGATCTGGTGTGTACAAGATTTGTTGTAATGATTGTGATAGTTTTTACGTAGGCCAAACTGTAAATTTTGTGAAAAGGTATAAGAGTCATGTTTCGGCTTGGCGTAATAACAGGGCAGAAAGATCAAATGTTGCCAAGCATCTATTGGAAAACGGTCACTCATTGGGAAACATTGAGGACAATTTGAGTGTGTTGCAGAGTTGCAAGAAGGGTAACCTAATGAGTGCATGGGAGGAGTTGTTTATTTTCAAAGAAAAATGTAGGGATAGGGATAAATTGATCAATGAACAGGTAAATTTTGACTCTGGTGGCACTTATCGCAATATGTTCAATTTGTTTCAGGTTACCAATGGGGTTTAGTGTAGTTTTGTGTTATGAAATTCATTGTATTTTAATTTGTTTTGTATTATTCTTTTGTATGTTTTATTATCTTATATTTATGTATATTTTTATTTTGTTTTGGTTCATCATATTTTTATTTGGTAATTTTAATGATTTTTTATGTATGTACACTTTGATTCTCCATTGGTACAATTTGGACCAATAGCAGTGAA
Source organism: Neoaliturus tenellus (assembly GCA_030545055.2). Taxonomy (NCBI): domain Eukaryota; kingdom Metazoa; phylum Arthropoda; class Insecta; order Hemiptera; family Cicadellidae; genus Neoaliturus; species Neoaliturus tenellus. The sequence goes on along the minus strand of CM061531.1, from coordinate 139,277,847 downwards.
GAAGGAAGTCATGTGACTATGACGTCATTTGTCTCTGTATTGTTGTCCGCCATTTTGGATTCTGTCATTCTCTCTTTGGGCCTGATGATGATCGGTGTGTCCGGTCGAAATCGATTGCCATTTTCCATCTTTTGATATATTTACCGTCTGTATTCTGTGCAGTATAAGTGTAAATATATTTTTGAGTGTTGTAGACGTTTGTTTTTCATTTCTGATTACAAACAACACGTATCATGCTAATAAAAAAAGTGTTTATTGATGCCAGTCAGGCAGCTTTAGCAATGTCTTATAGGGATGTCAGAATCAAAATTCACATAAAAATAGCTGATATATATTTTAACAAGGAATGTCTTAGGAACAAGGTGACACCAGTGTATGCTAGAATTAAGATAAATTGTAACTCTATCGCTGCTAGGAAAACTAAAGAGAAGGCTGAAGTTTTGTATGTCGAAAATATGATCAAACAATTGTATTGTGAGAAGGATGAACTTTCATTGCAGTCCTACAATTTCCATCTTGAGTTTGTGAAAAAGTATGGCCCTGTAGCATGGAACATATTGTATGATATTGTTTCCGATGAAGTTGAAGATGTAATGGAAAGAAAGTATGCAAGGGTTAACTCGAAACTTGACAGGTTGATGGAGATTGTACGTGATGGTGAAAATGAACCGATTGTGACTAATCATGAATTTCAAGAAAGGATTGTCAACTTCACTGATGTGCAGTTAAGCAAAAACGAAATCGAAGTATTGGCGTATGGTCTCAAGCACAACTTTTCTGTCAGCCAGAAAAAGGGGAATGATCTGTTGGCAACTGACATCGAAGCAAATGTAAGAATGTTAAAGGATGTTGACCAACGTGCTGTGCGTCAAGATATAACAAAGGAGATTCCTGTCCAATGTGCTGATTTCAGTCATGTGGAAAATATGGCCTTAAAAGTGTGCATAGGTATTAAAAAGAAAATGGAAGATAGTGATTCTATTGTTGTGAAGGCTGATAAGAGCAATGCTATTGTAATCATGGGTAAACAAGATTATATAAAGAAAACAGAGGATTTTATTAGGGAAAACAATTTCAAAGAGTTGCCTAGGGACCCTACTGAGGGATATCAAAAAGAACTGAATGATGCTGTGAAGAAAGCCAATAAAGTTGTCTCGGATGAATGTAGGTCAAGAATGAACATCTTGAATTCCAAAGCTCCTGTTATGAAAGGTATTCCAAAAATTCACAAACCGAATATTCCTGTTAGACCTCTTGTAAACTTTCAATGTGCGCCAACATACAGTATATCAAAGTTTTTGTCTGCTAGACTCTACAATGATTTTGAATTAGAGTATAAGTACAACGTAAAAAATAGCTTGGATTTTGTAAGTAAGATAAAGGAAGTTGCTGTAAAGGGTGATAGTAGGTTGGTATCATTTGATATTTCGAATTTGTATACTAATGTGCCTGTTAATGAAACTGTTGCTCTTATTAGACGTAGACTTATTGGAAATGGTTTGGACAGGGCCTATGTTAGCCAGCTAGTGAACTTGCTTAAGGTAGTGCTTAAACAAAATTATTTCCGATTCAACAATAGATTTTTTGCACAAACTGATGGATTGGCTATGGGAAGTCCTTTGTCAGCAATTATGTCGGAAGTGTTTTTACAGTACCATGAAGAACGTATCCTTGAGAAGATCAAAAGAAATCATGATGTGGATATGTATGTAAGATATGTTGATGATGTACTTATCATGTTTAAACAGTCTAGGGAAAATGAAGTCGATGACATGTTGAAAATATTTAATGAGCATCACTCCAACCTCAGCTTTACATGTGAATATGAAGAGGGTGGGAAGATTAACTTTTTGGATCTTACTTTAAGGAGGGGTGAAGACAATATTAATTTTGATATTTATAGGAAGCCGACACAAACAAACACCACAATCAATAATAAGTCTGTCCATCCAAAGAGTCACAAAATGGCATCTTTTCGTTCCATGTTGTATAGAGCTTATAAGATACCTTTGAGTGTAGAGAGTAGGAAAAAGGAGCTAACAATAATCAAGTCCATTGCAAGTGCTAACGGTTACCATCCATCTGTAATTTATGAAATTGGTGCGAAGATCTGTAGTAAGATTAGAAGTCAGGAGCGTCTGCGCAATGTTACAACTTTGACAGGTGATGATGATGGTAACAATAAATACACCGTTTTCAACTTCATTATCACACTTGTAGTTGAATATGACCTATTGTCAATGCTATGTAAATAGTCCTATGACAATAAATGATTTTGATTTTGAACTACACAGGTGAAAGAACACAGAAGATTGCAAACAGATTTAAGAAATATGGTGTGTCTGTAGCCTTTAGAACACAAAACACGATGAGCAGAATCTTGCACCCTAAAATAGAAAACTGTAACAGGTTTGATGGATCTGGTGTGTACAAGATTTGTTGTAATGATTGTGATAGTTTTTACGTAGGCCAAACTGTAAATTTTGTGAAAAGGTATAAGAGTCATGTTTCGGCTTGGCGTAATAACAGGGCAGAAAGATCAAATGTTGCCAAGCATCTATTGGAAAACGGTCACTCATTGGGAAACATTGAGGACAATTTGAGTGTGTTGCAGAGTTGCAAGAAGGGTAACCTAATGAGTGCATGGGAGGAGTTGTTTATTTTCAAAGAAAAATGTAGGGATAGGGATAAATTGATCAATGAACAGGTAAATTTTGACTCTGGTGGCACTTATCGCAATATGTTCAATTTGTTTCAGGTTACCAATGGGGTTTAGTGTAGTTTTGTGTTATGAAATTCATTGTATTTTAATTTGTTTTGTATTATTCTTTTGTATGTTTTATTATCTTATATTTATGTATATTTTTATTTTGTTTTGGTTCATCATATTTTTATTTGGTAATTTTAATGATTTTTTATGTATGTACACTTTGATTCTCCATTGGTACAATTTGGACCAATAGCAGTGAAGAAGGAAGTCATGTGACTATGACGTCATTTGTCTCTGTATTGTTGTCCGCCATTTTGGATTCTGTCATTCTCTCTTTGGGCCTGATGATGATCGGTGTGTCCGGTCGAAATCGATTGCCATTTTCCATCTTTTGATATATTTACCGTCTGTATTCTGTGCAGTATAAGTGTAAATATATTTTTGAGTGTTGTAGACGTTTGTTTTTCATTTCTGATTACAAACAACACGTATCATGCTAATAAAAAAAGTGTTTATTGATGCCAGTCAGGCAGCTTTAGCAATGTCTTATAGGGATGTCAGAATCAAAATTCATACAAAAATAGCTGATATATATTTTAACAAGGAATGTCTTAGGAACAAGGTGACACCAGTGTATGCTAGAATTAAGATAAATTGTAACTCTATCGCTGCTAGGAAAACTAAAGAGAAGGCTGAAGTTTTGTATGTCGAAAATATGATCAAACAATTGTATTGTGAGAAGGATGAACTTTCATTGCAGTCCTACAATTTCCATCTTGAGTTTGTGAAAAAGTATGGCCCTGTAGCATGGAACATATTGTATGACATTGTTTCCGATGAAGTTGAAGATGTAATGGAAAGAAAGTATGCAAGGGTTAACTCGAAACTTGACAGGTTGATGGAGATTGTACGTGATGGTGAAAATGAACCGATTGTGACTAATCATGAATTTCAAGAAAGGATTGTCAACTTCACTGATGTGCAGTTAAGCAAAAACGAAATCGAAGTATTGGCGTATGGTCTCAAGCACAACTTTTCTGTCAGCCAGAAAAAGGGGAATGATCTGTTGGCAACTGACATCGAAGCAAATGTAAGAATGTTAAAGGATGTTGACCAACGTGCTGTGCGTCAAGATATAACAAAGGAGATTCCTGTCCAATGTGCTGATTTCAGTCATGTGGAAAATATGGCCTTAAAAGTGTGCATAGGTATTAAAAAGAAAATGGAAGATAGTGATTCTATTGTTGTGAAGGCTGATAAGAGCAATGCTATTGTAATCATGGGTAAACAAGATTATATAAAGAAAACAGAGGATTTTATTAGGGAAAACAATTTCAAAGAGTTGCCTAGGGACCCTACTGAGGGATATCAAAAAGAACTGAATGATGCTGTGAAGAAAGCCAATAAAGTTGTCTCGGATGAATGTAGGTCAAGAATGAACATCTTGAATTCCAAAGCTCCTGTTATGAAAGGTATTCCAAAAATTCACAAACCGAATGTTCCTGTTAGACCTCTTGTAAACTTTCAATGTGCGCCAACATACAGTATATCAAAGTTTTTGTCTGCTAGACTCTACAATGATTTTGAATTAGAGTATAAGTACAACGTAAAAAATAGCTTGGATTTTGTAAGTAAGATAAAGGAAGTTGCTGTAAAGGGTGATAGTAGGTTGGTATCATTTGATATTTCGAATTTGTATACTAATGTGCCTGTTAATGAAACTGTTGCTCTTATTAGACGTAGACTTATTGGAAATGGTTTGGACAGGGCCTATGTTAGCCAGCTAGTGAACTTGCTTAAGGTAGTGCTTAAACAAAATTATTTCCGATTCAACAATAGATTTTTTGCACAAACTGATGGATTGGCTATGGGAAGTCCTTTGTCAGCAATTATGTCGGAAGTGTTTTTACAGTACCATGAAGAACGTATCCTTGAGAAGATCAAAAGAAATCATGATGTGGATATGTATGTAAGATATGTTGATGATGTACTTATCATGTTTAAACAGTCTAGGGAAAATGAAGTCGATGACATGTTGAAAATATTTAATGAGCATCACTCCAACCTCAGCTTTACATGTGAATATGAAGAGGGTGGGAAGATTAACTTTTTGGATCTTACTTTAAGGAGGGGTGAAGACAATATTAATTTTGATATTTATAGGAAGCCGACACAAACAAACACCACAATCAATAATAAGTCTGTCCATCCAAAGAGTCACAAAATGGCATCTTTTCGTTCCATGTTGTATAGAGCTTATAAGATACCTTTGAGTGTAGAGAGTAGGAAAAAGGAGCTAACAATAATCAAGTCCATTGCAAGTGCTAACGGTTACCATCCATCTGTAATTGATGAAATTGGTGCGAAGATCTGTAGTAGGATTAGAAGTCAGGAGCGTCTGCGCAATGTTACAACTTTGACAGGTGATGATGAAGGTAACAATAAATACACCGTTTTCAACTTCATTATCACACTTGTAGTTGAATATGACCTATTGTCAATGCTATGTAAATAGTCCTATGACAATAAATGATTTTGATTTTGATTTTGAACTACACAGGTGAAAGAACACAGAAGATTGCAAACAGATTTAAGAAATATGGTGTGTCTGTAGCCTTTAGAACACAAAACACGATGAGCAGAATCTTGCACCCTAAAATAGAAAACTGTAACAGGTTTGATGGATCTGGTGTGTACAAGATTTGTTGTAATGATTGTGATAGTTTTTACGTAGGCCAAACTGTAAATTTTGTGAAAAGGTATAAGAGTCATGTTTCGGCTTGGCGTAATAACAGGGCAGAAAGATCAAATGTTGCCAAGCATCTATTGGAAAACGGTCACTCATTGGGAAACATTGAGGACAATTTGAGTGTGTTGCAGAGTTGCAAGAAGGGTAACCTAATGAGTGCATGGGAGGAGTTGTTTATTTTCAAAGAAAAATGTAGGGATAGGGATAAATTGATCAATGAACAGGTAAATTTTGACTCTGGTGGCACTTATCGCAATATGTTCAATTTGTTTCAGGTTACCAATGGGGTTTAGTGTAGTTTTGTGTTATGAAATTCATTGTATTTTAATTTGTTTTGTATTATTCTTTTGTATGTTTTATTATCTTATATTTATGTATATTTTTATTTTGTTTTGGTTCATCATATTTTTATTTGGTAATTTTAATGATTTTTTATGTATGTACACTTTGATTCTCCATTGGTACAATTTGGACCAATAGCAGTGAAGAAGGAAGTCATGTGACTATGACGTCATTTGTCTCTGTATTGTTGTCCGCCATTTTGGATTCTGTCATTCTCTCTTTGGGCCTGATGATGATCGGTGTGTCCGGTCGAAATCGATTGCCATTTTCCATCTTTTGATATATTTACCGTCTGTATTCTGTGCAGTATAAGTGTAAATATATTTTTGAGTGTTGTAGACGTTTGTTTTTCATTTCTGATTACAAACAACACGTATCATGCTAATAAAAAAAGTGTTTATTGATGCCAGTCAGGCAGCTTTAGCAATGTCTTATAGGGATGTCAGAATCAAAATTCATACAAAAATAGCTGATATATATTTTAACAAGGAATGTCTTAGGAACAAGGTGACACCAGTGTATGCTAGAATTAAGATAAATTGTAACTCTATCGCTGCTAGGAAAACTAAAGAGAAGGCTGAAGTTTTGTATGTCGAAAATATGATCAAACAATTGTATTGTGAGAAGGATGAACTTTCATTGCAGTCCTACAATTTCCATCTTGAGTTTGTGAAAAAGTATGGCCCTGTAGCATGGAACATATTGTATGACATTGTTTCCGATGAAGTTGAAGATGTAATGGAAAGAAAGTATGCAAGGGTTAACTCGAAACTTGACAGGTTGATGGAGATTGTACGTGATGGTGAAAATGAACCGATTGTGACTAATCATGAATTTCAAGAAAGGATTGTCAACTTCACTGATGTGCAGTTAAGCAAAAACGAAATCGAAGTATTGGCGTATGGTCTCAAGCACAACTTTTCTGTCAGCCAGAAAAAGGGGAATGATCTGTTGGCAACTGACATCGAAGCAAATGTAAGAATGTTAAAGGATGTTGACCAACGTGCTGTGCGTCAAGATATAACAAAGGAGATTCCTGTCCAATGTGCTGATTTCAGTCATGTGGAAAATATGGCCTTAAAAGTGTGCATAGGTATTAAAAAGAAAATGGAAGATAGTGATTCTATTGTTGTGAAGGCTGATAAGAGCAATGCTATTGTAATCATGGGTAAACAAGATTATATAAAGAAAACAGAGGATTTTATTAGGGAAAACAATTTCAAAGAGTTGCCTAGGGACCCTACTGAGGGGGGATATCAAAAAGAACTGAATGATGCTGTGAAGAAAGCCAATAAAGTTGTCTCGGATGAATGTAGGTCAAGAATGAACATCTTGAATTCCAAAGCTCCTGTTATGAAAGGTATTCCAAAAATTCACAAACCGAATGTTCCTGTTAGACCTCTTGTAAACTTTCAATGTGCGCCAACATACAGTATATCAAAGTTTTTGTCTGCTAGACTCTACAATGATTTTGAATTAGAGTATAAGTACAACGTAAAAAATAGCTTGGATTTTGTAAGTAAGATAAAGGAAGTTGCTGTAAAGGGTGATAGTAGGTTGGTATCATTTGATATTTCGAATTTGTATACTAATGTGCCTGTTAATGAAACTGTTGCTCTTATTAGACGTAGACTTATTGGAAATGGTTTGGATAGGGCCTATGTTAGCCAGCTAGTGAACTTGCTTAAGGTAGTGCTTAAACAAAATTATTTCCGATTCAACAATAGATTTTTTGCACAAACTGATGGATTGGCTATGGGAAGTCCTTTGTCAGCAATTATGTCGGAAGTGTTTTTACAGTACCATGAAGAACGTATCCTTGAGAAGATCAAAAGAAATCATGATGTGGATATGTATGTAAGATATGTTGATGATGTACTTATCATGTTTAAACAGTCTAGGGAAAATGAAGTCGATGACATGTTGAAAATATTTAATGAGCATCACTCCAACCTCAGCTTTACATGTGAATATGAAGAGGGTGGGAAGATTAACTTTTTGGATCTTACTTTAAGGAGGGGTGAAGACAATATTAATTTTGATATTTATAGGAAGCCGACACAAACAAACACCACAATCAATAATAAGTCTGTCCATCCAAAGAGTCACAAAATGGCATCTTTTCGTTCCATGTTGTATAGAGCTTATAAGATACCTTTGAGTGTAGAGAGTAGGAAAAAGGAGCTAACAATAATCAAGTCCATTGCAAGTGCTAACGGTTACCATCCATCTGTAATTGATGAAATTGGTGCGAAGATCTGTAGTAGGATTAGAAGTCAGGAGCGTCTGCGCAATGTTACAACTTTGACAGGTGATGATGAAGGTAACAATAAATACACCGTTTTCAACTTCATTATCACACTTGTAGTTGAATATGACCTATTGTCAATGCTATGTAAATAGTCCTATGACAATAAATGATTTTGATTTTGATTTTGAACTACACAGGTGAAAGAACACAGAAGATTGCAAACAGATTTAAGAAATATGGTGTGTCTGTAGCCTTTAGAACACAAAACACGATGAGCAGAATCTTGCACCCTAAAATAGAAAACTGTAACAGGTTTGATGGATCTGGTGTGTACAAGATTTGTTGTAATGATTGTGATAGTTTTTACGTAGGCCAAACTGTAAATTTTGTGAAAAGGTATAAGAGTCATGTTTCGGCTTGGCGTAATAACAGGGCAGAAAGATCAAATGTTGCCAAGCATCTATTGGAAAACGGTCACTCATTGGGAAACATTGAGGACAATTTGAGTGTGTTGCAGAGTTGCAAGAAGGGTAACCTAATGAGTGCATGGGAGGAGTTGTTTATTTTCAAAGAAAAATGTAGGGATAGGGATAAATTGATCAATGAACAGGTAAATTTTGACTCTGGTGGCACTTATCGCAATATGTTCAATTTGTTTCAGGTTACCAATGGGGTTTAGTGTAGTTTTGTGTTATGAAATTCATTGTATTTTAATTTGTTTTGTATTATTCTTTTGTATGTTTTATTATCTTATATTTATGTATATTTTTATTTTGTTTTGGTTCATCATATTTTTATTTGGTAATTTTAATGATTTTTTATGTATGTACACTTTGATTCTCCATTGGTACAATTTGGACCAATAGCAGTGAAGAAGGAAGTCATGTGACTATGACGTCATTTGTCTCTGTATTGTTGTCCGCCATTTTGGATTCTGTCATTCTCTCTTTGGGCCTGATGATGATCGGTGTGTCCGGTCGAAATCGATTGCCATTTTCCATCTTTTGATATATTTACCGTCTGTATTCTGTGCAGTATAAGTGTAAATATATTTTTGAGTGTTGTAGACGTTTGTTTTTCATTTCTGATTACAAACAACACGTATCATGCTAATAAAAAAAGTGTTTATTGATGCCAGTCAGGCAGCTTTAGCAATGTCTTATAGGGATGTCAGAATCAAAATTCATACAAAAATAGCTGATATATATTTTAACAAGGAATGTCTTAGGAACAAGGTGACACCAGTGTATGCTAGAATTAAGATAAATTGTAACTCTATCGCTGCTAGGAAAACTAAAGAGAAGGCTGAAGTTTTGTATGTCGAAAATATGATCAAACAATTGTATTGTGAGAAGGATGAACTTTCATTGCAGTCCTACAATTTCCATCTTGAGTTTGTGAAAAAGTATGGCACTGTAGCATGGAACATATTGTATGATATTGTTTCCGATGAAGTTGAAGATGTAATGGAAAGAAAGTATGCAAGGGTTAACTCGAAACTTGACAGGTTGATGGAGATTGTACGTGATGGTGAAAATGAACCGATTGTGACTAATCATGAATTTCAAGAAATCAGAAATCAGAAATCAGAAATCAGAATCTTTATTGTCATCAGACATACAAAAAATATGTATTGACAATCGTCCAATGGTTATAATTATGACATAAACATTAAATACATTTCAATTCAAAAGACTATGCAATGTAGGCTATGGTGAAACTTAAAAAACTAAAACAAGAATCATTGAGCTGACATCAAAACAGTAAGAGCTTACAATTTGTGAACATGCCAGTTTATGTTGAAAAAATCATCAGCTTTATATAAACATTCACCTATTAATATTTGCTTTAGTCTTAGTTTAAAACTATCATGAGACAAGGTCTTAAAAGCTTGTGGAACAGAATTGAACAACTTAATTGCTATGTGATACCAATTTTTCTGTGAACTACTATATCTATATTGCTGAATTCTTAAACTATTTTTATTTCTGGTATCATGAGTATGAAAATCTGCATTTGTTTGAAATTGATCAATACTTTTATGGACATAAGAGAGTACATTAAACACATAAAGAGAATAAAAAGTTAAAACACCTAATTTGACAAACAATGGTTTACAAGAAGCTAAATTTGGTACACCACATATCAACCTAATGGCTTTTTTCTGTAAAATGAATACTTTATTACAATTGGTACTAGATCCCCAGAGTATAATTCCGTATGACAAAAAACTCTGGATCTGAGCATAATAGACAGTTAACAAAATATTCTTATCAACCACAACACTTAGTCGTCTTAACATGTATAAACCTTTAGCCATTTTCTTTCGTACCGATTCAACATGTGGATACCAAGATAAATTACTGTCCAATGTCATTCCAAGAAATTTTAATTCACTATGAAATAAAGAGTTGGTTTCAACAATAGTTCTAGAATAGGTGAAAGATATGTCACAAATTTTTTCTACATTAAGTGATAAATTGTTGGCAGCACACCAGTCCTGTATAGTACTTAAACTAGCTTCAAGTTTGTTTTGAACACCATCTTTGGTATGGCAGCTTACAGTTAAACCCAAGTCATCAGCAAACAAGAAACCATTTATTCCCTTTTTTTCCACATTACTTGGCAAGTCATTAATATAAATATTGAAAAGTATAGGGCCTAGGATCGAGCCCTGAGGCACACCATATTCAACCAGCCTTCCATTAGAAAAATATCCATTATGGAATACAAACTGCTTTCTATTAGAGAGATAAGAAATAATTAGTTTGGTTGAATTTGAGTTAAAGCCATAGTGACCAAGTTTCTCACACAATATACAATGATTCACAGTGTCAAAAGCCTTAGACATATCAAAGGACCTAAAACAAACAGAATTACCATCTTCTAAATTGTTAACTACTTTATCAACCAACTTCATGACAGCATTACAAGTACTTCTGCCCGGCCTATAGCCAAACTGATTATCTGTGAAAATATTATTTTTCTCAAAATGCAAAGCTATCTGGTCATGTAGCAGTGACTCAAAAATCTTTGAAACGACAGGCACTATTGATATTGGCCTGTAGTTGTTCTCAACATGTCTATTGCCTTTTTTAAAAACAGGTACAACTTTGATATTTTTAAGCACAGTAGGAAATACACAGCCATAGATTAAACATTCATTAAATATATAAGTTAAAACTTCACATATGAAAGACGAAGAAATTTTTAAAATCACAGTATTAATACCATACACATCTAAACATTTAGTATTATTTAATTGGTTAATTTTAACATACATATTTTCAACACTAACCTCATGAAAGACAAAACTTTTTCTAGGTCTATGGTATTTTTCAACATAAAACACAGAATCATTATTACTAACAGGAATATTTTTACTTACATTGTTAACATGATCTATGAAAAAATTATTAAAAGTCTCTGAACTTAAATCATTTTGTACAACTGCTTCTTTGCCCCTACTGTTCACAAGACTATTGGTAATTTGCCACATTTTCTTACTTTTATTCTTTGACATCTCAACCAAACTATTGTAATAATTAATCTTTGCTCTTTTAATACCAAGCTTGTACTTCTTTTTTATAACTAGATATCTATCTTTTAACTGACTAGATGGAAAAACTTGACTTAGGTTATATAATTTATCACATTCATCTTTCAGCAATCGCAGCTCATTGCTATACCATTTATTGTCAGGTTTCGTAGATTTATTTTTGCATGTTATAAGAGGAAACGCACCATTTACAGCCCACAATAAAAGGTCATGGAAAACTTTAAACTTATCATCTACACCTTGAGCTTCATACACATCTAACCAACTTATACTTTTAAGCATTTCAACAAACAAGTTAACATTCTGATCGTTAACCCTTCTTGTTAAAAGCTTAGGCAACGATACATTGTCACTATGTCTATTTTTAATACCGGTACTTGAATTAAACTTGAAAAGAATTGCATTATGATCAGATACAATAGTGTGAATTACATTAGATGTCCATTTTGTTTTATGAATGTCAGTGACAACATTATCAATGCAATTACCAGCACTAGAAACACCAGGCCTAGTAATTTCAGATGTGGTTGGTTGAAGACCAAAACAGCGAAATAAGTTGTTTAAATCTCTTTCAAAACTATATACAAGATTGAATTTAACATTAAAGTCCTAGTAATTTCAGATGTGGTTGGTTGAAGACCAAAACAGCGAAATAAGTTGTTTAAATCTCTTTCAAAACTATATACAAGATTGAATTTAACATTAAAGTCAGCTGCTAAAACTATGTTACAATTTGGTTTAAATGCTGAACACAGGACATTATAGAGACAGTTTAAAAAATTGTTAAAATAGACAGGATCTTCATTATATGGCCTATAGATAGATAAAACAATTATTTTTTCCTTAATTAACTCAATAGCAGCAATTTCACATACCATCTCAATTGACAGATCCCTTATATGATTCAGTTCATTGAACTCAATTTCATTTTTAACAAGTATCGCTGCACCCCCATGTATGACATTAGGCCTACTATAAAAAGAAGCTATTTTGTAACCAGTTACCTTTAAAAATTGAGCATCTGTGTTATTGGTCCAATGTTCATTTAAAGCAATAACATCCACATCATACTTAACATTTAAAATATTCATGTAGTCAACTTTGTTATTTAAACCCTGTACATTCCAGAAAAATAAATTAAAGTTAAAATTCACATTTAAATTGTTTGCCTCTAAGTTGTATGATGAGTTAACAGAAACATTATTGCTAGGATCACATTGATGGCATAGCCTACTATTTACAGAATTGATAAAAAATCATTATCACAGTTACCCAAGGCTATTTTGTTGTTTGAGGTAGCTTTTTTGTCCTTGATGATTGAACATATTGTGTGAGAAAGTTGTTTCTTACCTTTAAGATTGAAATGCATTCCCTGAGATGAAAACCATGTCCTTATACAACTGGATACATTTACAAAGGTTACATTACGGAAATGTTTGCAGATTCTACGATACTTTTCATTTGCCAAGTCTATTTCTTTGTTCACTACCGACCAGTCTTTTAAGTCATGACGATGAGGGATACCCACTACCACCACGTTAGTGTGTGTAAGGTTAGCTAATGTTTTCTTCAGTGTTGCAGTAGCACAGACAGTTTCATTTTTGTATACATCATTAGCACCTCCAATTAATATTGCAAAATCATTGTCAGCCAGGCTGGCACATTCCTCGACAATCTCCGACATTACATTCTTCAAACCCGCACTTGGTTTGACAACAGCTTCAGCACAGTACGAATGACATACCGGAACAGAAGACTCGTTGATCAGTTTCGCTAGGCCACGCCCATGACTATCGCTAAAAATTTTTATACTTTTCTTATTTGCTACTGATTTAGGCTTCAGCACAGAGTTAATAGAAGTAGAGTCATCATTCATCTGGACATCATGAAATTTGTCAATTAGGCTCTCCTGAGCATCACTAATTATGTTTGTTTCTAGTAGGTCAGAGTTTATGTAGGTATCACAGCTTTCAACTTGCACAGTAGTCTCGTCATTTAATTGTTCACCAGAGTTCACACTTTCATTAAGATTTTCACTACATGTATTAGGCCTATTGGTTACTTCCACATCAAGTCTATTAGTAACATCCATCAGCACACTTTTATTAAGTGATCTTTTTTTATTGCGATTCTTGCTTAAGCTTAAGTTTACCATCTTGAGGGTATTCACTTTGTCAACTAAGGTTTTGTTTTCTTGCAGTAACAGAAAGTTCATGTCTCTAACCTCTTTTAATTCCTCCTCCAATACCGATACAATGTTGTTTTCTCTGCTTTTTTTACCTAAGACTATGCAACTAGGACAGCACCAATTTACATTTTTTATTATTTTAAAAGCTGTCTTCTTTAGTTTGGAACACTTTTCCCATGAATGTATCCAGGAATCACATACATCACATTGGATGGCACTCGTGGACTTATCGATCATGTCATGGCATTGCCCACAGATAACAATAGGCCTATCATCCTGTTTACTCATTATTGATGAATTTAATTAAGATTAATTCTGATTTAAGAGGTATTTCAAGGAAATAAAAGAGTACATGCCAACATACTTGAGTTAGTTTGACAAATCTTGGCTTCTAGGCTAAGTTGTTTTCCAAATTTGTGATCTATTTTGTGAGCCTAGTTTAAGTTTTATCACTAGAAAATAGTAAATTGAGTCTTTAATTATAAAACACTAAGCTGTGGAAGCTTAATAGGCTATATTAAATTAATTAGCCTTTCTTGAAAATTTGAAGTGAAGAGTGTATGGTTATCTGCTGCGTACAGTACTGTAGACTACAAGTTGAATAAGCTCTAACTGAAAGCTTTTCAAATGGTACAGTCAAAACTATTTATGGAGTACAGGAAAAAGATATTATAAAACACTTTTATAAGAAGTTCAGCCACTGATACAAATTATAAATAGTTAAAATCTGCAAATTACAAGCTGACCGTAACGAACGTAATGCTGTTGGTGCACCGCCATCTTAGTCCCCTCGATCAAACCTTAAGATCAACCTTAAGACCAGTGAATAATATCAAATAAGATCAAAATGAATAAGATCAAACCTTAAGATCAATGAAGTTGAAAGGATTGTCAACTTCACTGATGTGCAGTTAAGCAAAAACGAAATCGAAGTATTGGCGTATGGTCTCAAGCACAACTTTTCTGTCAGCCAGAAAAAGGGGAATGATCTGTTGGCAACTGACATCGAAGCAAATGTAAGAATGTTAAAGGATGTTGACCAACGTGCTGTGCGTCAAGATATAACAAAGGAGATTCCTGTCCAATGTGCTGATTTCAGTCATGTGGAAAATATGGCCTTAAAAGTGTGCATAGGTATTAAAAAGAAAATGGAAGATAGTGATTCTATTGTTGTGAAGGCTGATAAGAGCAATGCTATTGTAATCATGGGTAAACAAGATTATATAAAGAAAACAGAGGATTTTATTAGGGAAAACAATTTCAAAGAGTTGCCTAGGGACCCTACTGAGGGATATCAAAAAGAACTGAATGATGCTTTGAAGAAAGCCAATAAAGTTGTCTCGGATGAATGTAGGTCAAGAATGAACATCTTGAATTCCAAAGCTCCTGTTATGAAAGGTATTCCAAAAATTCACAAACCGAATGTTCCTGTTAGACCTCTTGTAAACTTTCAATGTGCGCCAACATACAGTATATCAAAGTTTTTGTCTGCTAGACTCTACAATGATTTTGAATTAGAGTATAAGTACAACGTAAAAAATAGCTTGGATTTTGTAAGTAAGATAAAGGAAGTTGCTGTAAAGGGTGATAGTAGGTTGGTATCATTTGATATTTCGAATTTGTATACTAATGTGCCTGTTAATGAAACTGTTGCTCTTTTAAGACGTAGACTTATTGGAAATGGTTTGGATAGGGCCTATGTTAGCCAGCTAGTGAACTTGCTTAAGGTAGTGCTTAAACAAAATTATTTCCGATTCAACAATAGATTTTTTGCACAAACTGATGGATTGGCTATGGGAAGTCCTTTGTCAGCAATTATGTCGGAAGTGTTTTTACAGTACCATGAAGAACGTATCCTTGAGAAGATCAAAAGAAATCATGATGTGGATATGTATGTAAGATATGTTGATGATGTACTTATCATGTTTAAACAGTCTAGGGAAAATGAAGTCGATGACATGTTGAAAATATTTAATGAGCATCACTCCAACCTCAGCTTTACATGTGAATATGAAGAGGGTGGGAAGATTAACTTTTTGGATCTTACTTTAAGGAGGGGTGAAGACAATATTAATTTTGATATTTATAGGAAGCCGACACAAACAAACACCACAATCAATAATAAGTCTGTCCATCCAAAGAGTCACAAAATGGCATCTTTTCGTTCCATGTTGTATAGAGCTTATAAGATACCTTTGAGTGTAGAGAGTAGGAAAAAGGAGCTAACAATAATCAAGTCCATTGCAAGTGCTAACGGTTACCATCCATCTGTAATTGATGAAATTGGTACGAAGATCTGTAGTAAGATTAGAAGTCAGGAGCGTCTGCGCAATGTTACAACTTTGACAGGTGATGATGAAGGTAACAAGAAATACACCGTTTTCAACTACACAGGTGAAAGAACACAGAAGATTGCAAACAGATTTAAGAAATATGGTGTGTCTGTAGCCTTTAGAACACAAAACACGATGAGCAGAATCTTGCACCCTAAAATAGAAAACTGTAACAGGTTTGATGGATCTGGTGTGTACAAGATTTGTTGTAATGATTGTGATAGTTTTTACGTAGGCCAAACTGTAAATTTTGTGAAAAGGTATAAGAGTCATGTTTCGGCTTGGCGTAATAACAGGGCAGAAAGATCAAATGTTGCCAAGCATCTATTGGAAAACGGTCACTCATTGGGAAACATTGAGGACAATTTGAGTGTGTTGCAGAGTTGCAAGAAGGGTAACCTAATGAGTGCATGGGAGGAGTTGTTTATTTTCAAAGAAAAATGTAGGGATAGGGATAAATTGATCAATGAACAGGTAAATTTTGACTCTGGTGGCACTTATCGCAATATGTTCAATTTGTTTCAGGTTACCAATGGGGTTTAGTGTAGTTTTGTGTTATGAAATTCATTGTATTTTAATTTGTTTTGTATTATTCTTTTGTATGTTTTATTATCTTATATTTATGTATATTTTTATTTTGTTTTGGTTCATCATATTTTTATTTGGTAATTTTAATGATTTTTTATGTATGTACACTTTGATTCTCCATTGGTACAATTTGGACCAATAGCAGTGAAGAAGGAAGTCATGTGACTATGACGTCATTTGTCTCTGTATTGTTGTCCGCCATTTTGGATTCTGTCATTCTCTCTTTGGGCCTGATGATGATCGGTGTGTCCGGTCGAAATCGATTGCCATTTTCCATCTTTTGATATATTTACCGTCTGTATTCTGTGCAGTATAAGTGTAAATATATTTTTGAGTGTTGTAGACGTTTGTTTTTCATTTCTGGTTTTGAATATATAGAGACTAATCCTATACTCTTATACGAGCAATGTTTGCTTGTTTGCTTGCTTGCACAATTATCTCAAAAACGGCTCCGACGATTTCCTTCAAATTTTGGAATAAACTTAGTTTTACCTTAAAAATACGATTGAGATGGGTCTCGCCCCCAGGGAAAATCTAATTTTGCTAAAATATAAAGTTTAAAATTACAAAATTTTAACATTGGGCTTATGGGTTGCCATGTTGGCAACGAATTAACAACATATAAACAAGAAGTACATTCAGAACTTCAAAAAGAAATGTAACAGCTGTTTATGTACTGCATATTAAATGTCAATAAAGTTTATTCTGATATTTAAATTTACTAATATTTCACCGAGCAACGCTCGGTCCTCCTGGTACTTAGCATAATAAGCGCAAACATATGTTAGAGTAACAAGAGTAAGTTAAAAAATGTTTGATAGTCTTAGAGACTTACGGATAGATGTTTACTGTCCCCCTATCGCCATTATAATGGCGCACGCGTGAGGTACCGATGCCGCTTATATAGGGTTGCGTGAACCCCCCTAACCCCCTCCCCTAAGAGAATGAGATAAAAGGGAAGAACTTTGGAGATTTCAGTTCTTTGTCGGGGCGGCAGCGTAGCGAAAGGTTCTAGTAGGGGGGAAAAAATAGTTAATAAATTTTTGTAAAATTTTTAAAAATTACCGCTAGTGGTAGAAGTTAGTTAATTATTTTATAAGGGTTTAAGAACTGTGTCGTAGACGATTAATCGCAATTACATCTAGCATTTGTACAGGTAAAAATTGCAGTATAATAATTATATATTAATATATGGGTGTTAACTGTTTATAGTCTAAGTAGTTTAGTCTAGCAGCAGAAGTTAGTTAATTATTCTGTAGGGGTTAACTTGTATAATAAGTATAAACTAAAATAAAAATAGTAACGCGAGATTATTTGATATATTATATATATAAAATAAAAGTGTATTTTTATATGTTAAGAAATAGTAGAAAAAATAAATTACATAAAAAAATAGCAAGCTTAACAGGTGTAAGTTAAAACAAAGCATATGTAACATTACTAGGTGGTAGAGACTTACAGATTAGTTGTTTCAGCTGCGGTACCTGGGGAGTGAATGGCAGACGCGCGACCGCGTTGTGGCTTATATAAGCGCGGATATTAATTATGTTGAACTTGACCCCCTTCCTCCCCCCCCTCCCCCCCTGTCACTTTCACTCATCAATATAAATTAGGTTGATAGTGGTTACATTTATGTAACACCAATTTACCTTTGATGTTGCCAATAGTTTAATAACTATAGTTAAGCGGCAAAAGAGGACAGATAATTTTCTGCCATTACTCAGATGATAACAGGCAACAATTATGGTGTTACGCGATGGGGAAAGCCTCAGTGAAGCTTAACGGCGGATTAAACCAGATGTTGCCTAACGTTAATTGCAAGGTACAACGCTCCACCTGCATTAGCGGCGACCTACATGTGACGAATAGATCATTGGAAATTTCCACTGACGTTGGACGTTCTATCCCCCTTAAACCCCTATGGCTCCCCATCACTTTGTGAGCCGAGAACCTTTTTGGCGACTATCGCTGAGTTAGTTCGGAACAATTTGTCGGACGCGATGGTTGTTCCGAACTCAGAGGGTACCTCAAATATATAAGCGGCCGATATATATTTGAGTTACTCTTGCTGTTAGGGTTTTAATATTAATACTTGTTGTGTGTGAGTGTGTGTGCAAAATGTTATTTTTAGTTTTAAGTTGTGCTAATTTTAAGCTTTAATTGCGCATTGCGATGTTAGCATTAAGGTGTGTTATGGTATTGTTGATGTTTGGAAAATGTGTTTTTGATGTTGAGTTTTGGTATAATTATTGTATGTGTATGTACTAATAACCTTTTACAGCTAGCTGTTAGGTGGGTAGATTAAATTTAATTTTAAATTATGGAAGTTCTGTTGAACTTTATTAAATATGGGTGGGACATGCGCGTTGTGCCGTAGGTAGTGCATATTTTTTATTGCTTTAAAATGTTTAATTTTGTTAGGAAATAATCATATTTGGGTGGGTCTAGATTAAGGGTGGGAGGTTAGAGTTGCGTCTTGCATTAGCTGTTCCAGAGTCCCCATTGTAAAATTGGAATGGTCAAGCCCAGTGCCTTCGGGCCCGAGACTGAACCGCCCGTATCACAGCTCACCAAACTGGATCGCCATGTGCGTGCGGGCCAAAAATTGGGATCCCTTGCAAGACGTAACTATAGCGGGTTGGGATTTGGGGAAGTGTTAGGCAAACAGAGTGGTGGGGATGGCTCCGGCCGTCCCCATCACTTTGGTACATTATCATTTTTTGGTGACCTTGACCTCAATTAAGTTAATGACCCCCCCCCCCCCCCCCCCGGTAGTGAACTTGACCTTGGTGACCTTGACCTTGAACTTGAACTTGACGAGCCCCCCCCCGGGCAGTGAACTTGACCTTGGTGACCTTGACCTTGAACTTGAACTTGACGAGCCCCCCCCCCGGCAATAATCAGGATTAGAAAATGACTAATAATTCAAGAATGGTTTGCCGGAATAAGGCAAGTCATACATCAATGAAAAGCTCTAATTAAGAGCAATATTGTGGTAAAGACAGAATTGTATTATTTTCTTTTACTAAAATTGTACCATAAAAAGAACACCCCCCCCCCCTCCACTCAATGACATGGCGATATAAGATTGGTGTGGTTTGTGTTGAGAACATTCTTCACCTATAATAGCTAGAGTGAACATGTCTCCCCAAGATGCTTCAATATTTTATAACAAATGTACAAAAGTTGAAGAAGTATTGGAGGTGGATGAAGAAAACGATGAAGAAATTGAAGTGCCTTTGTTAAGTGAAAATGTTGTAATAAGAATATTTGTGGATCCGAATTTACCAATGGATATTATAGGAAGGTTTTTAATTGAAGTTGTGACATGGATAGAAAATGGAAGATTAGTAAACATAGGATCTCCAATTTTGGTAGATGATAGACACACCTTTGGTGTATATTGGAGAAACATAGATCTGTTATGGCTGTGGGCGGAGGCATATGTGGAGTATTTGCAATTGGAAGAAAATATAGGCTTTAATCATTACTTTTCAGCTTTAGTGTTAAACTACTAATTCTAACATTTCACTAACAAAAAAAACCTTACAAATGTGGTGGGGGAAGCATTATATAAAGGGAATAGAAGAGAGAAGCATTTCATTTCCGTGCTAAATTTCAAAGAGTAAACATCAACACGATGCATCTATGTGAAATTTGCTTAGAAACTTTTCATGATAATATTCTACTAGAAATACACAAAGAGTTATTCCATAATAATAATGAAGATGTAACAGAAACCGAATATGAAGATTTAAAACTATATGGAGAAGAACAACAAGAAGAACAACAAGAAGAACAACAAGAAGAACACAAGATCCATCAATGTGAAATTTGCTCAGAAACTTTTCATGATAATATTCTACTAGAAATACATTTTTTTTTTTTTTTTTTTTTTTTGAGGGAGAGGCGGAAAAAATGCATTACGCACACAGGTGGCCAGCCTGTAGTGTGGGGCTCCCCTAAAAAAACGGGTTTACCCACTAAAAAACCTCCTCTACTCTTTAGGAATCTAACCTGGAATTGTTTATCACATTACGTCAGGCTAGGCCTAAATTTGGCTTACACCCGTGGGGCTCGCTCCTTATCCAGCCGCTCGATCAAGGGATCTGGGCCACTTCGCGGTCCAGATCGGTTTTCTTTTCCAGGAGGATGCCCCGGACGAACTGTGACAAACAATCCCAGTTGCCCTCATCCTCCAAAATCTTTTGGCAGACCGAGTCCACCGAAAATGCACCAAAGATTTGTGTGGTCTCCAGGCGGGGCCCTTCCCAACGGGGACAGCGGAAGAATGTGTGTTCCGCATCGTCGGGAACACCCGGGCAATAAATGCAGTCCGGTGAACCGGTCTTTCCCATCCGGTTCAGGTACGACCGAAAATAGCCGTGACCTGTCAAAAATTGGGTCAGGTAGTAGTCCACCTCCCCAAGGTGAATTTAATGGAAAGAATTTGGTTTGGAGGATATTGAAACAAGCGTTTGTGTGTAATCAATTTGTTAATCCTTAGGTATACAGTATATTTTATAAGGGTGAGTTTCTTAAAGTGATCCAATAGCTAATTTTTTTATTCTATTTCTGACAGTATACTTCTTATGGGGGACCCCCTATACTTTTTTTATTTTGCTATCAGGCATGTATTTCACTTTTCAAAATTTCCCGCCATTTTTCCAATATGGCGGCCAACTTTAAAATTTCTTATGGAACACCCTGTATTTTATGGTGTTTTTGGAATTTACATGTAATTTTGAGACATTTTTATATTTTGACATTTTTCTCTAAACCTAACGGTTATTGAGCTACAGGTAATTAAAGTTCATTTTTAGTTCCATAAGAATAACATTGGCGAATGTATGAAAATCTTTATTTTTAATTTTCTCAGCAGCCGGTAAAGCTACGGTAATGATTCAAGATACTAAATTGTTTGTTTTTTTATGCTCTTTTGGATAGTATCAACCAAAATAGTGAATTTTTATAAAATTTAGGTGAAAAAAATGAAAAACTGTTTTCTTAACCATAAAAATCCCATAAAACCGAGTTCCCACAGTCCGACAGTCCTGGTTTGCCAAATCCTACAAATATACCTTAATTTACACCTCTCTACCAAATTTGATCAAAATCGGATATTTTGGGAAAAAGTTCTTAGATTTAAAAAGATTTTATGTATATAAATCTATATACATGTATAAGTACATACATACATTTATATAAATTTTTAAAAACCATTTTTTCGAGTTCTAAGGACCTTAAAGTAAAAAGTTATTATGCCGTCGGGGTTGGATTTACCATTACAAGTACCGTAATAGCTCATTTTATATTGTAAAAATTTGTTACAATTTGAAAAATGAAAAATATATTTAAAGAACTAATTAACGAGAGTAGCATGCAATTACCAATACATATTATATACCAAAATGTGCACAATTTTATCCTCTACACTTTATTAATTTACATGTTTTAGCTATGTTCATTGGTTTGAGAGATATTTAACAAAAACTTACAAAAGAACAGCCGCCATTTTGAAAAATCGGCCATAGCAGGTGAACACAGCCTCGGAGAGTGGTAGACTTTTCACCATCGTTTTTCTCGGGTAATTTTACATAAGAATAGATCAAAATCATTAAGTTTGCAATTACTTCCGGGTTTAGCATTTTTTGAGCTAATTTTACTAGACTATTAGAAGGTAGAGTAGTAATGCACCACAAAATTCAAAATGAAAATTTGGAATTGGATCAGTTTTTTAAAGAAGTAAGAACAATTGTAAGTAAAACACTCACAGAAGAATTAAGAAGACTAAACTTTATTAAATTTGGCATATTATTAAATGCTATGTTTACTAATGTAGAAGGAGAAATGTCGCCAAGAGGATTCATGACAAAAAACCAGACCATCATGGCAAGTTCAGATATTAATTCAATAGTTGAAGATTGTTTGGAAGAAATATTAACAAAAATTCAAGAACATGAAGGAAGAGGATCTGGTTGGAGTTTGGTTAGTATTGAGGGTATGGATGTTAGAGTTCATAAACACGGCTATGGATTAAGGGGTAGCAGTTATATTCCGTTCCCAAAGAAAGTTTCAGACACCAAATCATGTATAAATGTTCAAAATGAAGATATGGAATGTTTTAGATATGCAATGACAGCAAAATTTGTACCATCTAACAATGCAGTTAGACCCAGTGAAGAATATGAAACACACAGATTTAGATATAATTTCCAAGGATTGACTTACCCAGTGGCTTTGAAGGACATCCCAAAGTTCAAAAAACAAAACCCTGGAACATCTGTTAATGTTTTTGGTTTGGACAGTTTGAATAAAGTGTACCCATTGCGTGTGGTGAAGAATGAACTTCCAGATCATACAGACTTATTACTACTTACAAAAGGTGATGTTTCCCACTATGTATGGGTTAAAAAATTTGAAACTCTTGTTAATAATCAATTGTTTAAAGCTAAAAATAAGACAATAATTTGTAAACGATGTTTTAATTTTCAACAAGAAAGAAGAGGAGGAAAGGAATGGTTACAAGAGCATAAAAAACTATGTAACAACAACTATGAAGCAAAAATTATCTTACCGTGTCTAAGTAAGGCAGAGTTAAAATTTGAGAAAATCTCCCATCAATACAGGATTCCTATTGTTGTTTATGCTGATTTTGAATCTACACTAGTGCCTATTGAAGATAATGATGGCGATGTAGCAAGGAAAAGTGTTAAGTATCAGATACATGATCCAAACAGTTTTTGTTTAATGGTTAAATCTACTCTTTCTGAAGAACATCTAAATAGATTTAATTTAACTTTAAAACCTATTGTCTATCGTGGTGTTAATGCTTCTAAAATATTCCTTGATCAGTTGTATATAATAGCGGAAAGTGTTGAATGATTGTACAGTGATATTATACCGATGATACCTTTGGATGAAGAAGAAGAGATTCAACATGAAAATGCGACTTATTGTTATTTATGTAGAAATGAATTTACTGTGGAAAATCACAAGGTTCATGATCATGACCATTTGACAGGGTATTATAGAGGTGCTGCATGTAACAGCTGTAATATCAACTACAAGATCCCTACAAATATACCTGTAATATTACATAACCTTAGTGGTTATGATGCGCATTTTATCATTCCGGAATTAGGAAGAGATAATGGAGAAATTGATGTCATAGCTGAAACCACGGAGAAGTTCATAAGTTTTACTACAAAAGTTGGAAATATAAAGCTTCGGTTTTTAGACTCTTACCGTTTTATGCCATCTAGTTTAATGAAGCTTTCTGAAAACCTGAGAACAGAAGATTTAATAGAAACCAAGAAGATTGTAAGTAATGACAAGGTTAATTTAGTTCTTCGCAAAGGTGTTTTCCCGTATGATTATATAGATAGCTTAGAAAGATTTAATGAAACATCCCTTCCACCAAAAGAAGAATTCAAAAGTAAACTATATGACACAGATATATCCCATGAAGATTATGAACATGCGTGTAGAGTATGGAATGAATTAGGATTTAAAACACTTGGAGAATATTCGGACTTTTATGTAAAACTAGATGTAACTTTACTTTGTGATATAATGGAAGAGTTTAGAAATACATGTTTTAAGGCATATGGATTAGACCCTCTGCATTCTTGTACATCATCTGGACTAGCTTGGCAAGCAATGTTAAAGGAAACAAAATGTAAACTCCAACTCCTTACAGATATAGACATGGTGCTGATGTTGGAATCAGGTGTTCGAGGGGGACTAACTCAAAGCGTAACACGACATGTAAAGGCGAATAACAAATATTTGCCCAATTTTGATGCAACAAAACCAAGTACATATTTAGGTTATTTTGATGCAAATAACCTTTATGGATGGGCCATGTCGAATCCTCTCCCGTTTGGCGAATTTAAATGGGTAGATCCTGATTCTATTGGAAACATCATGGATATAGCAAAACATGGAGATACTGGTTATATTTTGGATGTAGATATTGAGTACCCTGAACATTTGCATGACCACCATTATGATTTACCTCTACTGGCCAAGACAGAAATATCAGCAACCGGTAGATGGCCTAAATTAATGATGACTTTAACCAACAAATCAAGATATGTTGCTCATTATTGGGTAATACAACAAGCCCTAGAATTAGGATTAAGAATAACAAAAATTAATAGAGCTTTACAATTTTCTCAATCCTGTTGGTTAAAGTCATACATTGACAATAACACAAAAAGAAGAACTGCAGCTACATCTAATTTTCAAAAGGACTTTTTTAAATTGATGAATAATGCGATATTTGGCAAGACACTGGAAAACAAAAGAAAGCATAAGAATGTGAAATTAATTAGTGATCCGGTGAAACTACAAAAGCTGGTACAAAAACCTAACTTCGGATCATCCATAATAATCAACGAAAATCTTGTAGCTGTTTCCATGAACAAAATTTCAATTATAATGGATCGTCCTTTATATGTGGGGATGTCTATTCTAGATATTTCAAAGACCCATATGTATGACTTCCATTACAACAAGATGGTTAAATTTTATGGAAGAGAAAACATCGGCATTGTATACATGGATACGGACGCTTTTATTTATTGGATAAGAACTGAAGATATGTATGAAGACCTACGCTGTTTTATCTACAATAACGACTTTGACTTTTCTGATTATCCACAAGACCATCCCAACTACGACAATGGTAGAAATAAAAAGGTATTGGGAAAGTTCAAAGACGAAACAAATAGCGTGCCAATGGAAGAGGTTGTTGCTTTAATGTCTAAATTGTATTCATTTAAATTGTACAAAAATGAAAAAAGAGAACAAGAAATCGTGAAGAAGGCCAAAGGTATAAAAACCTCATACCTGAAGAAGAATGTACAGTGTGAAGAATACAAGAGATGCTTATTTGAAAATGTTGAGACAACAGCAACATTTAACACCATAAGAAGCTTCAACCATCGTCTCTTCAGTGTAAAGCAAACCAAATGGGCTTTGAGTTGTAAGGATGATAAGAGGTACATCCTGGAAGATAATATAAAAACTTTACCATTTGGACATTACTCCTTATACCCTATCGACCAATAAACCTATTCTTCGTCCTTTACCTTCTTCCTTTTTCCTTTCCGTAAAGAAGAGGGGACATGACAAGCTCAATGTCATGTTCCCTCTTTTTTACACCAATGTAATATGGCCTTGACCTATAATCTAACCATATAAAAGAGGATAAACCATTTTAGAGATCAGTATTTTTACAAGCGGTGTGGAAGACACAACTGAAGATGGAAGATTTAAGGAACAAGATTGTAAATGAACTTCATAAGCTGGCAAGAAGAAAATTTCCTAGAAGAAATACAATTATAAAAGGAATGAATGATCTTTTCCAAGCCGATCTTATTGAAATGATACCACATAGTAAATTAAATAAAGATTCAAATACATTTTAGCGATTATAGACTGTTTTACTAAAGTGGCTGATGCTTTACCGCTAAAGGACAAGACTGGTAAAAGTGTTACAAAAGCTATAGAAATGGCTATACAAAGAAATAATTTCAACATCAAACATCTACAAACTGATGATGGAAAAGAATATTTTAACAAAGACTTTGCAGCTTTAATGAAAAAGTATAAAATAAATCATTATTCTACAAATTCTGAAGTTAAAGCTTCAATAATAGAAAGATTTAACAGAACGTTAAAAGGAGCAATGTATAAAACGTTTTCCAAACGAGGATCATATATTTGGTATGATATATTACCACAACTTATAAAAGAATATAACAATAAGTATCATCGAACCATTGGTATGAAGCCTAACGAAGTAAATAATGCCAATGCTAAAATGGTATTAAAACGTATTAAAAATAATACTACTCCTAAACGTGAAAAAATGCAGCCCAAAACATTTAAAGTTGATGATAAAGTTCGTATAAGTAAGTACAAAGGAGTATTTAGCAAAAGGTATCTGCCAAACTGGACTAATGAAGTATTTACAATCTATAAAGTGCAACCAACAATACCTGAAACCTACATTTTAAAGGACAACAAGGGTGAATTACTTGAAGGTGGATTCTACGGACATGAATTGCTAAAATCATCAGTTGGCGATGTATATCTTGTTGAAAAAATTTTACAAAGAAAAAAGGATAAGGTGAAAATACGTTGGTTGGGATTTGATAAAAGTGAAGACTCTTGGATCCCTACAAAAGACTTAGTGTAGCAATTTATGAAGTCATTACATGTTTAACCTTTACACAAGATGGAGATTGTGCAACAAAAGGATCGATTTTTTATTAATAATATTGATGAATTAACAGTTGACAACGACAAGTTAAATCATGGAAAACATGGTGAATTACTGCCAAACACAATAAGATGTTTAATAACTGGACCATCAAATTGTGGAAAGACAAATGTGGTTTTTAATTTAATAACAAATCCTAAGGGATTACGTTTCAACAACATTTATATCTTTTCCAAATCTTTGCAACAACCCAAATACCAATTATTGGATAAGGTACTCGCAAGTGTGCCTGAAGTTAATTTCTACAAGTTTAATGCTAGTGAAACTATAATGGAGCCAAACGAGGCTAAACCATTTTCTATATTTATATTTGATGATGTATCTTGTGAAAATCATGACACTATTAGAAGTTATTTTGCCATGGGAAGACATTACAATATTGATAGCATTTATATTGGTCAAACTTACAGTAAAATTCCAAAACAACTAATAAGAGATAATGCAAATCTACTTATTATCTTCAAGCAAGATGAAACAAATTTAAAGCACATATATAATGATCATGTGAATGCAGACATGTCATTTGATAAATTTAAAGAAATGTGTGGCAAAGCATGGGCTGAAAAATATGGATTTCTTGTTATTATGAAAGAAGAAGCTATAAAAAATGGAAGATATCGTATAGGGTTAGATAAATTTGTATTAATCCATTGAACAATTGATGATACGTTCAGTAATAGACTGGTCTTCGCAGTGTAAACATGGTGAACCAAGAAAAACTATTAAAAGAAATAAAATCACTGAGTGACTCGATTAGACTTAAAAATCGAGCATTAAGAATGGGTTTGAATGAAAGAGAAGAATTCCTGGAGACTACATTTAAGCCTATTACAGAACCTTTAAAACAGATAACAGAAACAATTGGTAAACCTAATTATGAAGGAGATGTTTTACTACCTATTTCTAAATTTGAAGTAAAGACTTTGAAAAAGGAAGAAGATGATGATTCTTACACAAGTGATAGTGAAGTTTCTCAAAAAGAAGAAGAAACAAGACAAGAAGAACCAGATATAAATGTTCAAAAAGAAGAAGAACAAGAACAACATATACCTGAAGCAGAACAATCAATTCCAAATCTAACAAAATTAAGTAGTGATATATTGCAACAAGGACCTCTTGGAAGAAAGTATATCATGAAGATGTTACATGAAATAAAAGCTAACCCAAAACTACACAAGTCACATGTATATGGAGCGAGAATTGATGGAAATGAATTAAAAATAGGAGATTCAAAAGTACATTTGACTGAAGATGATGACATTGTTATTGGTGAGCATAAATATAAAGGAACAAAAGGATTATTTGAACTGATTTTTAAAAATATACCTATAAAATATACACTACAAGATTTGAATACTTTTAAAGAAATTTTGCAAAATACTAATGCTCATAAGAAGAATTACTCCAAAGATTCAATGATAAATAGAACACGCGCAACTAAATATACAGTTGTAATAAAAAGATTGTTTCCCCTGAGAAAACTACCAACATTACGAACTGCGCCTGCATTGAAGAAACCGCTAAAGAGGAAATCTTTATCACTTATGGACTTATCACTTATGGATGAATATGGTAAAAAGAAAAAAGGAGAATCTTCAACGTCTGGTAAAGGTTTAATGAAAAACCTATATAATACAAATGTGATTTACTATAACGATATAAACAAATTGGTCGATAGAATGAGACTATTACATGAAGCCATGGAAGCTGGTCATACAGGTTTAAATAATGAATGGGTGGCTTTAGTTGACGAACTTCGAAATCGTGGAATAGTTGTAAAAATCATTACGGATATATAAGAGAGCTGTGAGTATACAGTGGATCAGTTCAATCATGAGTGTCGACAAGTTCGGACGGTACTCCAGGCTAGGAGTGCAAGGAGGAGAAAACAGAAAAAGAAGTGGATTGCCGCAAACACCTGAAGGTGACTATGATATGAGTAACAAACGTTTAAAATTTGTTAAAGACCCAGAAGAAGATACTGATGGAGCAAATTTAAAAACAGTAATAGAAGCAACTTCAAAATCATTGAAATTAAACAAGAATACTTACGATGTTAAATCACATAGAATAATTAATGTTGGTAAACCAACTGACAGTTCTGATGCAATTAATAGAGAGTATTTATCATCTGAACTTTCAAATACTTTAAAATTGCAGTGGGGTAACAATTTAAAAGATGGACAAACATATGATGCTGGAAATCATAGGATAACCAATGTGGCAAATCCAAAAAATGATAAAGATTCAGTTAATAAAGAATATTTACATTCTATAATACCGGAAAAGACTCAACGAGGATTTTCTTTTTATAAGTTTATTATAAATGACATTGGATACCCAAAGGAAGACGGCGATGCTGTAAACCTAAAATACATCAAGGACAACTGTAATTTACAAGATGCTGATAAAATCGATTGTCATGGAAAAGCATTGTCAAATGTAAAATTTGGTTCTCAACCAAAAGACGCTGTTACTATGGAACAATTATCTAAAGAATTAAAAAGGGGAACATCAAATTTTGTAAAACATGAAGATGCCGTGCTAAAGCGAGGAAATACATTTATACATGGAAATGAAAAGTTTGATTTAATGCAAGGAAGTAATGATGAATGGGATGCGGGAGGTAAAAGAATAACAAATGGAAGATTTGGTCAAAAAAGTTCGGATGTACCTTTAATGGCACAAACATTAATTGCGGGCGGTCCTTTATTAGGCACATATGAAGGTCATAATAGAAGAATAAAAAATATAATACCTGGTTATGAAGAAAATGATTGTGTTACAGTGAAACAAACAATAACTTGGGATAAACGCAATGGAACCAAATTTGATGCTAAAATGAAGAAAATAATTAATATTTCACCAGGTGAAGATTTTAATGATGCTGCTACTATTGGACAAGTCATAACAACATCAAAAAGTGATTCAACCGCTTACACGTGTAATGATAAACGTATTATGCAGTTACATGATCCTCAACATCCGAAAGATGCTGTAACTTTAGATTGTTTAATAAGAATAGTGGGCAATTTACTTATTGATACCCACAATCATATAGCTAGTACAACGAGTCATGTGATAATTCAACCCGATGAACGAGAAGCTTGGATTAAAAATAGAATCATAAATCAGTATGTAATTAATTTGAATAATTAAATATTTAAATATAAAAATTGTGCATAAGGTATTCATTTATGTAAAGCAGCTCGTGGAGTAAACACGCTGGTTATATAAGACGACATAATGAAGACCGCACCGCTCAGTCTTCGTCAAGACAGCGGCAAGAAAGGACGTGGTATTACGTCAGCTGCGTTATCCCTGCTCAGACAGATTCCTGTTGGTGCTGTTCTAAATAGAACAATAGACGCTCTACCATATGAATTTCATCTGCCCGGAGGTTATCAATATTGTGGACCTGGAACTAAGTTGGCGAAACGTTTAGCAAGAGGAGATCCTGGAATTAATAAATTGGATCAAGCCTGCAAAGAACACGATATAGCGTATTCCAAGTTCGCAGATTCAAAAAATAGATCGATAGCAGATAGAGTGCTAGCGGAAAAAGCTTGGCAAAGAGTTAAATCAAGTGACGCCAGTATTGCAGAAAAAGCATCAGCTTGGGCAGTGACAACAGCCATGAAGACGAAAGCTAAGTTTGGTGGTGGAAGACGACGCGGGAGAAAACCTAGTAAAAAAGAAGCTGCAAAGAGAGGCGGGAACATTAAAAGAAGACGTCGCACTAACCCTAAAAGGAAAGTCAAGAAAACATCCATATGGTCAATGGTAAAAAACGGATCGGGTCTTTACTTAAGACCATACCGTGTGTATTAAATGAGAAGAATAAATTGATAATTCCAAATGAAGCATTAACAAACTATCAATTGTCAAAATATGTGAAATGTTTAAGAATACCATTCTTCAGAGGAGTTTTTATGAAAGATACATTACCAAATAGAGTGTGGAAAAATGAAACTGGAATAGTAAATTCAGACTCTAATTATGGACCAGGTACTCATTGGGTATGTTATAAAAAACTTGGAGAAAATGTTTACTACTTTGATAGTTTTGGAAATTTACCGCCACCAAAAGAACTTCAACATTATTTTCGGAACTGCAATAATATATTCTACAACTACAAAAGAGAGCAACCTAGCAATACGGAAATATGCGGACATTTATGTTTGGAGTTTTTAGCGAAGAGCGTCAGTCAGCTTTAAGATGTCATTGTATACAGTGTCGCTGAGTGGAAATTCATCAACATTGAAAAGTACACTTTTCCCAGCGTTACGTTTATCTACGGACAAACTATGGGAAGCAGCATTATTGGATTTGACTACATACAATTCAATTCCCAATGTTACAGAAGGAAAAAATAATTTACTACATTATTATGAAAGTAAAGATGAAAAAGGAAATTATTCACAATTAAAAATAAATCCATTATCTACAGGAGCATATGAAATAGACGATATAAACCAAGTATTACAAAAGAAACTTGGAGAAGAAAATATTTCTATAAAAGGTAATAATAATACATTAAAAGCAGAAATAACTTCAAAGTATTATATAGATTTTAGCTTAGACCACTCAATCGGCAATTTGCTCGGATTTTCAAAGAAGAAAGGAATTTTAGCTCCTTGAAATGATTATACTGGCGATACAACAGTAACAATATTAAAGGTGAACAGTATTGATGTAACATGTAATATTATACACGGATCATATAGAGATGGAGTAAATCAACATATATTACACACATTTTACCCAACAGTAGCTCCTGGTTTTAAAATAGTTGAGAAGCCACAAAACCTGATATACCTACCGTTAAACACCAGTTTCATTTCAGACATCGTACTGAACATATTGGATCAAGACGGCATTAGTGTTGACTTTAGAGGAGAAACAATAACTATACGGTTACATATCAGAGCAGCAACATAAAGTCAACATGGGATTATCATTTAAACCACAACAGAAGAGTCGGGAGCTCAGTAGCTCCTCAACATTCGACGAGTTAACACCGGACAACATACGCTTCCTACAGAAGATCGGACTAAAACTTGCCAACCATGGATATACTGGATATAGCGCAAGGACCGACATTCGACGAAACCCTATGGGAGAAGGAATATCACACTCACAACCCTTACACTTCATCAAAATTAAATAATAATGATGAAATAAGGATTCCCATTCAACAACAAGATATCTACACATTACCATGTGAAAGTTATTTATATATCGAAGGAAGAGTAACAACATTGGATGGAAAATCTGGTTCAACTGTTCCTTTTATAAATAACCCTATGGCATATCTGTTTGATGAAATTAGATATGAGATATCTGGAGTAACAGTTGATTCAACAAAAAAAGTTGGTATATCAACAACTTTAAAAGGATTGACTTCAATAACACCCCATGAAAAAAATTCTTTAATCTCAGCTGGATGGGTGACTCCTGATAAAGACACTATTACTCCTAATTCAAAAGGTTACTTTGATTTTAATGTACCTTTACGATTGCTTTTGGGATTTGCAGAAGATTACAAGAGAATAATAATAAACGTAAAGCAAGAACTGGTACTGCTCAGATCTTCAACAAATAAGGATGTAATACAAGCGCCAAGTGGAACTAAAGATGCCGATTTGGAATGGCAACTTCAATTGGATAAAGTTGTATGGAGAGTACCTCATGTCAGATTGGCGGATGAACATCGAGTATTATTATTGAAAAAATTAAAATCTGACCGTGATATTGTAATACCATTTAGGAGTTGGGAATTTCATGAATACCCCATACTGCCTCAAACAGAAAGACAAACATGGACTGTTAAAACCTCTACTTATTTAGAACGGTCAAGGTACATAATAGTCGGTTTTCAGACTAAACGAAAAGATGTTATAACTGCGCACGCTGGTCAATTTGACCATTGCAAGATAAAGAATTGCAAAGTTTTTTTAAACTCTCAGTTCTTTCCATATGACAGTTTAAATGTTTCATTTGACAAGAAACGTTATTCCATTCTATATGACATGTATGCAAGATTTCAATCGTCATATTATGGTAAGACGAATACACCACTTTTATCACCAGAACAATTTTATTCAAAAGCTCCAATTGTTGTAATCGATTGTTCAAAACAAAATGAATCTGTAAAATCTTCAAGTGTAGATATAAAAGTTGAAATGGAATTTGAAGATAAAATACCAGATGGAACTTCAGCATACTGTTTAATTCTACATGACAAAATAGTTACTTACACACCGCTAACAGGAATCGTGAAGAATGTACTTTAAGAAGGATTAATACAACATCTGCACGATTTGTAAGCTTTTTACAAAAAATCAACAATATCTAGGTCATCTGCGAGTATAAAAGTGAGAAAGAAGAGCTGGAAATTCATTTCATCTTTGATTGTCGTATGGGTAACATCGTCCGCAAGATGAGTTCTAGTACATCAAGTGCTAATGAAGAAACTACACCTTTTATGGCTGACAATAGTTTGGATATAGAAAGACAAGTTGAACAGGAAATGGATGAGTTCCTCAAGTTTAAACATAAGAAGACAGAAGAAGAGGAAGTTGAAAAAGAAACAAAGAAAAGAAAAATTGAAGATAACATTTCCACCAACATCTTAACGGAAGTATTTCTTCGAATATTTTATCCTATTTCTTCTTGTATGACACAGACTGTATCTACTGGAGTGATAAAATCATTGGATTACTCTCCTACTGTTATTTTAAATCATGGATCTAAAATGGTAACCTTCACTGAAACTTCTTAGGAATCTTTTATGAAACATATACATCTTTTGGAATGTTATCTGAGTAACAATACATTTGGAAGAAAAACAAAACTAGGTTTGTTGGAATCAAATATTGAAATCGATATTGTTAAACAACGTGGTCAACAACTAGTTCAATTTAGAGATTTAACTAAATATAATATAAAAATACATTTGACTAAAGAAGAGTTTTACACTTTAACTTGTGCTACTGGTCCTATAACAAGATATTTAAAACAGCTAATATTCTCAAGTGCAATTATCAAAGACTATTTAATTGATGCATTGGATAAACAACCATATGTTCCAATCCTATATGGTCCAGTAGATACTTCAATCTTCAATAGGATACCACATGAAGTAGATATGTGGAGACAGTTACACCACTATCAAACCAACTTTAATTTAGATGAAGAAAAGCAAGAAACCAAGGAAAACAAATCAAGTTTCAACAATCAACAATCGGCAACAAATTGAACAAATAAAGAATATTGTAAGTAAAAAGAAGAATATTGGGGGTATAAAAGGTTGTCAATCTGGATTAACATACCAGTTGCCTACTGAACGTCATCATGGATAAACAAGTTTCATTCTCTAAGAAGATAGAATTAATGGAAGTAAAGCAAGGTATCATAGAGTTTCAAGCATTCCGTGGTAATGATGGAAATTTTATAATTAAAGAGTTAGTGGTACTAGATATGATAACATCTGTTGTTTATCACTTTTTATTTATGCCTCCTTTACCATTCAACAGATTAACAACCAAAGCTAAAGTAACAAACAAATGGTTGATGAAACATTTTCATAATCTAAGATGGGATAAAGGTTTTATAACCTACAATATGATGTCACACATTATGAATCATTTCTGCAAAAAGTTCAAAACTATTTTTACAAGAGGATTGGAAAAAGCAAATTGGATACAAGCATATACAAACCATGAAGTAATAAATGTGCAAATGGAGAAAGATTTTTATTGCTACTTTGATAACATCTGTATTTCATCTAAAAACTTTAAACATCAACAGTCTCAATGTGCTTTAAAAAACGCATATCGTTTAAATGTCTATCTCCAGCAAAGTGGTGGGGGAAACGAAGGGTATAAAAGCGAGAGCGGCACTATGACAATGCATCAGTATTACTCGAACCTCCGGGGAGTCAACACCTCTGACGCGCAAACACAAGAAGAAGAAGACAAACAATAGCAAGAAGAAGATAATGGCGTCACAAAATTTTCTACAATCGCTTGTTGATCAATTCAACAAACATTCTAAATCTACTATACTACCGACAAAAAAATGTTCAGAATTGAAGGAAGAGAAACATTATATTATTCACACTATTAAGAAAATGGAAACATCAATTGGAGACGCTATCAATTGCACACTAAGTGAAGCACCCTACACACCTGGTGATGAACCAAAATTTCAAGTATTTCTTCCCAAACGCTTCGTTCAACTGCTGCAGAATGAAGATTTACGACTGATTCACCCCGGCGCACTCTACTTAGCATCTCACGGTCCTAGTGGAAGCAACTCTACTGAACTTACACTTCATGTTATGCCTACTAGCAACTAATCTGTAGTTTATATATACTGTTGTACATGTGTGTAACTGATTATAAATAAATAAAAAATAAAAATAAAAAAAATAAGAAAAGGCAACATATCGATAGTGTTTCTGCAATATCGATATGTTGCTTTTTTAAAAACACGTTTGGGTGACCTTGACCTAGTTTCGAGAATATATAAAGGCCGTAATTTTCTTGAGGATCTCATCAGTCTACAACTACCTTTCGTGCTGTACACATCTCTGTTGGCTCTTCAGTTATTACAAATAACGACATGTCTCTTAAGGTTAAGTGTGCATCATATGATACCACCACCATCACAACTTTTGATGGTGGTCAAACTCGACGATTTTACTAATGAATTGCGAGTGTTACTTGCCGGTGGTTATCGTTTAAATATTGATGTTTACGCTAACAACATGAGGATGTTTCCTAAACAAAAATTCTGCAATGAAGAAGTATTTGTTTCCACACAACCTTCAACTACAACACCATATACTCAAAGTAATGTTAAGTTCCAGAAATATTACTGATATTGAATAATATTGAGTGGTCTCTGTAGCATCTATAAAAGGAACGCGTAACCTAAACAGAATCATCATTTGCTTCCCAACTGACGCAGCGAAAACAACTACCACTACCATGTTGTACAGAATGATGATTGAATTCAATGGAAAAATCTACGGAAAAGTCTATCAAAGTGTAGAACAAATGACGTCCGATCTTCAAGTATTGACTAAAGAAGGATTCCAACCAAAATTAATTCTAAAATTTCCTGAAGTACATCCACTATCCACTGAAGATCTCATTGCTATGGCTAAAGAAGAAAAAGAAAAATACAAACAAGATATAAAGAAAGAAAAAGAGGAAGAAAACTCACTATCTTAAATAAATACATCTTACACTTGTAAGATGTTCTTTTTTAAAACTCCATTTGGATGACCTTGAGATTACCCCCACCACTTTTCTAGTCTATAAAACATGCTATCCTATACTATACACCTTCATTTATTGGCTATACTTAGAAGCGTCAACATGGAAAACAAGAAAGACGAGTACAAACCACGCTATTGTTGTGAACAAAAATGTACCGATATAGGAAGATGGATGGTAGACGGATTAGCTTGTAGAAAATGTGAATTCTTCGGATCTTGTTACTGCAAATGCAAGACAAAACAACCACCACCACCAGAATTGCGAACCTTCAAGATTTATAAATCAAGATACTTCCACACTTGCTGTCCCCAGAGATGTATCAAATTTCATCCAGAAAAAATTGTTAACTGCCGAGAGTGTAATGCATGTTATAAAGACGACTTTTGTACATGCATCATAAATGCGTGCAAGTACAGATCTGATTGGTCTACTGATCCTGTTGAAGCTTCAGATGTATAGCTGTAGTCACTGACTGCAGCCCTTTTTTAAAACTCCATTTAATTGACCTTGAGATTACCCCCACCACTTATTTTTTACAACATATATTCTACGGATCATTCGATACGCTTCTCATTCTTATTTCATTACTCGCACTGACAACAACATGGATGATAAATTCATTTCCTTTCAACATTTAATTACCGACAGAGAAGAGATGGAAGCCCTATTCCAAAACTTACTCACACTCATTGATAACTATCCTTTAAGATGGATCAACATCACAGTGCAATACGTCAATCCTACCAAAATATTTTCATCCTCATCATCTTCTTCTGCCACCTCCATGTCTTCATCGTCGCAAAGTGCAGAGGAAGAGGAACAGACAACTAATGGTGTTAAAATTGTTGAATTAAACGACGAGGAACAAGAAATGCAAGCTCTGGTTAAATATAAATTTAATATTTAATTTATATTACAGCTAATACTTATTTCTACACACCACCCGTAACCTACCTAAATGGGATTTTGCGGCAAAATGCTCTGGCCGCCGGTTCGCATATGGGTATATCACCCTTCCCCCACCACTCCACCACCCCCACCCCTCTACTTCCCCCTCTACCGCCCTTGCCCACATATAAGCAACCCTCTGACCATCGCTCACCATTTGTTTGCCAACTTCCGAACAATGAGCTCCTCTCCTTTAACAACAAGTAAATGTTCTTTTCTTATTCAATCACAAGAAGACTTACAAAATATTTTTCAAATTTTAAGTGATATAATAAACACTCCAAATAACACCATTACTATCACTGTGGAAGTTTCCTACAATTCTTCTGATTACGAAAACATGGAAAGCGAAGACGTCGAAGTTTTACAGCTGCCAAACAATAGTCTTCCATCTTCCAAAGCTGCAACACCCGACACAGCTAATAATGATGTTTAGTCGACTACAATTATTTTCTTTACCCCCCACTATTTTTACAGTAATATATAACCTGTCCCTATCTCTGTTTCTCATTTCATCGCCAACTTTCTCACCATCAACACCGCTCCCATTTTTACCTGCACACATTTAATACACGAAGATGATGGATGATTTTTCATTTACGTCACAATTGGAAGAGGATAAACTCAAACTCGAAATCAACAGACTACAGTTAGAAACAAAGAATCAACAAGAAATGATTCAGCTTTTACGACTATTCAAATGCGTACTATGGATAGTATGTTTTTATCTTCTCATCGCTATCACCTTTGGCATCTACCACTCCATCGCCAGTAAACAACACTCCAACACTTCCTCAAATAAAACCACTACTTTTCTTTGATTAAATAAATTTTTACCCACCTTCAATCTAACCTCTCGGGGCTCACCTTTTTTAAAAACCCCTCCGGATGACCTTGACCCAATTCCAAAACCCACCCATCACTGTCAAAAAACCCCAGCCTCTACTACCCCTACAACAGTTACAACCACCTGACCTTGACCTGAGCCAGGACCGGCCAAACCCCACTACTCTCTATAAACTACGTGTCATTTTATGACTGTACAAGTTTGAGGGAGATGGGAGGAAGCAGGAAGTGTCAGTGTCATATATTATCACGGCTGAAAGCCTTTCCAAATACCTACAAACGACAGAGCCTGCCCATTGTTGTGGAACAGTACCCGAATAAAGTCTTGAAGTCCTCCATGCCAACAGGATTATACTTGTCTAATATGTCACTTGGATGTAAAGGGGATGGCTATAGACAATAGGTTTAATATTAAATCATTTTAGTTATAATATACTTGTTTAGTTCTGTTTCTTGTTTTGTTTATACAATTATTGGCCAAAAGGTCAGTAATGCCTTATTTTTAATCGAAGAGAACTTGGTGTAACTTGATTGTTTAAAAGCTTAACTGACATTTACTTACTTTATGGTCAGGACTACGTAGAAAATATCTATCTATATATTAATAGGCAAGCATGTTTCGTTTCCTCCTTTTTTCTCAGCTCGTGTGCATCGTAGGAGAAATCCGCGCATACCGTTAAAAAGGTATAGTTCTGTAGATGAGCAGAATCCCACTCTAATTCACATCGGACTCCGGGGCTACGCCCCACAGGCTTTCAAAGTTCCAATGTTAATCTTATGGGAAAGGATAATTAATTGGATCATTAGACAGCTGTTGTAAAAACAATTGATGAAAAACAGGACAAACAGATGTTTCAGTTATAAAATGTTTTTAAACTTCTTGGGCCAGATCAACTGAAATTTTGGTCGAATTTCGACCAGTAGGCGATCTCTAGTACTTATTTAATACGCTAAGGGTTTGTTGTCTTGAGAACTCCTCTTCCAATTTTCAACCGATTTTCAAGTTTTTGGTGTCGTTGGATAGGGCTTGGTCTGTAGTTGTTTCCGCCAAAAACTGATGAGAATCTGACGGAAAATAAAGGCGTTATCCACCATTGAAATCTCAAGATTTCCCATTTAAATGGGATTGAATAAAGCATTTTAAACATCTGTTAATAATCAGCTGTAAATATGTGTAGTTTTGGTGATTGCAGATATTCACAATATTGGATTGGTCGGACGCCAATGATTTAGAGATAAAAGTAACATTTGTATTGTATTAAAATAAATTGCTCGATTTCGATCAACGCGTTTACTAGTAAAAAA
Organism: Neoaliturus tenellus; assembly: GCA_030545055.2. NCBI lineage: Eukaryota > Metazoa > Arthropoda > Insecta > Hemiptera > Cicadellidae > Neoaliturus > Neoaliturus tenellus. The sequence continues at coordinate 139,238,444 of CM061531.1, read as the reverse complement.
AGAAGGGCTGTTTCATTCCTTTTGGTGTTTGAAAATGCCGCTTTTAAATCAGGCCGGTGACGTAATCCATCTGATGTCCATAAGAATAAATTTATTCTATATATTTATAAGAAAAATTTATGATAAAAATATTATCAAAATTTTGCACATTACAAGTAACAAAATTGATTTATTATTCATATGTACATTCACACCTGTCATATGGAATTATGTTTTGGGGTTCAAGCACTGAAGCAGGAAAAGTTTTTAAACAACAGAAAAGAGCTTTGAGGATGATGTGCCAAATCCCAAGAAGAAATTCATGTAAACCTCTTTTCAAAATTCTCAACATTCTTACTCTTCCATCAGTTTTTATCTTGGAAATTTCATCTTACGTACATAAAAATATTTGGCAATTTGAACAACGAAAAATTGGACATTCACACAACACAAGATTCAATAATTTATTAGATATACCAAGATTCAATTCATCGTTTGGACAAAAAGGAGTTGATTATTTGGGAGTAAAAATTTATAATAAAATACCTGAAAGCATAAAAAAATAAAAAACTTTAAGAAATTTAAAATCAAATTAAAAGAAGAATTATTGGAGAAATGCATTTATAAACTAGAAGAATTTTAAAGATCACAAAAGAAGAACAATACTATTTTTTTATGAAAATTATATAGCTAGTCTTATAACCATAGTCTTAATCATATATTATTATGGCAATTAAGATTTTTTGTAAAAAATATAGTATATTTCGTCACAAGGGCCGAAAGTGGCGTTTTGCCGGCCCCGAGATCGTGTTTCAAGTTCGAGACGAAGTCGAGAACTTGAAACGATCGAGGGTTGGCAAAACGCTTTCGGCCCGAGTTACGAACGATATTTTTCATCACACTACACAATTCAATAAATTATAAACAAGTGAAAACATTACTTTTTCGTTCATAACAAACAAAACATAACATCAACTAACCTAGCGAGATGTACTGCTTGAGTTTCCGGTTGCTAGGCAACCAATTCATTTCATTGTGGAGTCACGTGTTTTTGTGATACAACGTATTGTTTTTATGTAAGGTCTAGGCCAGCTGATTTTGCAGGCCTAGGCCGGAAAATTTTGCCGGCCTAGGCCGGCAAAACAGGTGTTTCGACGGTAGAAACGAGGGTCGAAAACAGGTGATATCGATGTAGTGTGATGAAAAATAAATAACATGCACCAGCTGGTTTTTTGCTATCAGGCTAGTGACGTTTTGGGTACTATTTTTTACATCATTTTACCCGCTAATGAAACAGCCCTTGTCTAGTACATTACATCAGTTTTCTCCAGTCCTGATTTATGGTAGTACGGTATTATGCAATAATTATACAATTTCATACTGTAAATTACCATAGTTGAAAATTGTTGTGAATTAATATTAGTTAAATGTTGCCATTTAAATAGATTTTTTATTGATTAGTTTGATGCGTTCTTATTTAGTACGCTGATTTTTTTGTTATTGGAATTCCTCCTACAGTTTTCATCTGATTTTCTAGTTTCTGGGGTCGTTGGAAAAGACTTGATCTGTAGTTGTTTGCGTTAAACATTGATGAAAATCAAGCTTAAAATAAAGGAGCCACCCATAATTAAAATTTGGAATTATTCCATTAGAATAATATTGTGATTAGGCTAAGTATTTTAAACATCTGGCAATGTACAGCTGTAAAATAAGTGTAGTTTTGGATGATAACTGAAAATTACAACATTGTACAACATGGTCGGGTGTAATTGATTTAGAACTAAATGTAACATTTTTACATGATGTGTGATAGTGCTAATTAAGCTGATCGATTTCAAACAAAAAGTACACTAGTAAACGTGATTAACTTAGTTTATGGTTTTCAATCAAGAAGATAATCATTAAATAAATCTAAGACGTAAGATACCAGGGCCGGAATGAAATGATCCAGGGACAGATAAGAATGTAATTTCGAGTCCATTTGGTCAACCTAATAACTGGTCCTTGTCTCTGATTATATTGGATTCTCTTCCTCTGATTGCAATGTTGCAATGACAGTGATACGCTTATTTCATACGGCATGAAGTATTCCAGTAATAATATTGTTTACATATTTTTTAACATTTTAGCGAATTTCCGTATAGGGAGTACGCTATTACGGTAGAAGCCATGGTAAGACCTAAGCCTTTTGATGAAATTTGGTAGGAAGGTGTAAGATCAGGGTTATTTTCATGAGTTCACTAACCACCATGATGGAGTTATGGGATTTTAAAGGGGTAAAAAATAAGTTTTTGGCATTTTTGGATCCCAATTTTCAGAATTTAACAATTTTCACTAAAAACATTTAAAAGAGGTAAAAAAAAACAATTTAGTATTCTGATTTATTATCTTGGTTAACGGATTACGGAGAAAAGCCAAAAATAGGTTTTCCATGTTAATCTTATGGAAATTCAACAAAACCCTGTATCTCGCTTATTTATTTGCATAACGATAAAAATTTGCTATGTACATTCACTAGGTAGGGTTTAACTGATATTTTCTTACAACACCCATATGGCGGCAAACCTACATACTCACCCCCATGGGGTTTATGGGGGGAAAAAGTGCCGAATATTGATACAATTTGATATTCACCTTAACTAACCATTAAATTTCATAACAATTAGGGTGAGTCGGTGGCGTAGTGGTTAGCGCGCCGGACTTCGGGACCATGGCAGCGATGTCGTGGGTTCGAATCCGCGTTCTGCCAGTGACTTTTATCAGTACCTTTCACCTTGTACTGTAGCGGCTCACCCCCTTACTTTGTCTAATACGTTCCACGCACAGATCAATAGTCTATGTGGACGGAGCAAAGTAAGGCAAAAAGAGGTCCGCCAACCTCTTAAAAAAAAACTAAAATTTTCTTACATAATTAAATTAAACTAGTATACGTGTTGCTCGAAATCGAGCAATTTATACAGCACAAATTTTACTTTAGCTCTAAATCAATGACATCCGACCAATCCAATAATGTGAATATCTTCAATTGCCAATAACTACACGTATTTACAGCTGATTATTAACAGATGTTTCAAATGCTTTATTCAGTCCCAATGTTATTTAAATGGGAAATGTTGAGATTTCAATGGTGGATAGCAACCTCATTTTAAGTCCGATTTTCATCAATTTTTGGCGGAAACAACGTCAGACCTAGCCCTATCCAACGACACCAAAAACTTGAAAATCGGTTGAGAATTGTAGGAGGAGTTCTCAAGACAAAAAAACCCTTAGCGTATTAAATAAGTATAGATAGATTAATTAAATTACACCATGGCAGCAAACCTGCACACTCATTCCTATTGTGTTTATGCAAAAAATACAAAATCTCAAATTATTTTGGAAATTCGTTGAATACGGAGGTCTGCTACGACGGGGGTATTTTACATTTATAAAATAATCATTTTTATAGAAAAGTACCGCGGGGCATAACCACAGTGTGTGGTGAGCATAGAAAGTTAGCAATCACGAAATAATTATGACTGGATGGGTAGCTGAGTGGTTATAGTGTTACCCTATGAATCCAAAAGTTGAAAGCTCGATCCTGAGAAAAGTGTGTTAGTTTTTTAAAGGTTCGATTCTGGACCCAGTTATCATTTGTCATTGGGTTATTAATTATTAATGATGCTTTCTAACGACTGGTCAATGTCAGGTAGTAACAAGACTTTGGTTTTAATCGTTCCCCGTCAAAACCTTAAAAAGGCGCCTGGTGTAAATACACACACATGCACGCACAAATAAATAAATGTATTTTTTGTTGAAAATAGTAGATTTGGTGTTATTTTAAATTGTAATAGAAAATGTTAAAGGAAAACGTAGGAAAAGTAAGTAACATAACTGTAGCTGAACACCATTACGTTTCGTAATGTTGAGCGAATCTATTAACTAAATCATTATTACGAGTTAATTAATTTACACTCAATAGCGGATTATACGTGATGACCCAATTACCATCAGGAGCCCCTCGGCAGCAACTGTCACTCTAGTATACATTGACCAGTCCGATAGTGCAGGGCGAATCGAATAGTCGTGAAAATGGAATAGTCATCCCAAGGGGATATATGCTACCACTGTTGTACACATCGATCAGTCCAGTAGCGCCGGGTGAATCGAATAAAAAAAAATCGAATAAATGCCAAGGGGATAAATGCTGCCACTTTTGTAGACAACTACCAATCCGATGGTGATGGGAGAATCGAATGTTCATGACACTCAAATAGAAAGAACCGCTATAAAGAAGTAGAGTTTGCCGCAATTGCTGACATTGATTTACCCAGTATTGAAAAGGAACTTCAATAATAAAGCCAATAGAATAGTTATATCTTCGAATCAACAGCACAGCGGCTTTTACCTATGCAGTCATTCACTTATCATAGTAAATCTATCTAGAAATTATCGTATAATTTTAACAAGCTAGTAGTCGTCTCCTCGTCAGACGCTGTAACTTTTACAAATATCACTTTTTTGTAATGATTTGAAAAAATCTTATATTTCCTATGGATACAACTCAATTTTGATTCCAATGCAATATTCAGTATTATAAAAATAGGGTCCTGTGTCAACGTTCTTGTCAAGTGTCCACTTTCACTTAGTTTTTGGTTTTAGCTAAAATCCATGGGAGGTCCGTGTTTACTTAGCTTTGTTTAAATTGATTTAGTTTGTGAGTGGAAAAGGATTCTCTGGAAATTGCAACTCCATACATGCAAGGATATGATTAAAATGGCTAATTTTCAAGCATCTAACTTTTTCTAAGGATTTTTTTTTTTCTAAGGATATTTTTCGACCGAAATAAAATCCCCGATCTATTGGACTTTTGTGTCACAAAAGGCGTCTCATTAAACTATATAAGTGTTGATTCATCTCTTGACCTTTCATCTGATCATTCACCTGTCCTTATTTCATATAGCAATAACATTTGTCTTAAGGACCCTCCCCCCTCTTTGTGTAATAAACGTACAAATTGGCAACACTTTAGAGATAAACTTAATAGTACTATCAACCTGAAAATCCCCTTAAAAACTGAGACTGACATAGAAGACTCCATCGACTATTTTATTACATCCGTTCAGAATGCCGCTTGGGAGGCTATGCCAAAAGCTGAAGCCTCACCTACAAAATCTGTAAATTACCCTGTTTTCATCAAAAGAAAAATAGCTGAAAAAAGACGATTAAGACGAATTTGGTAGAATTCAAGGAATCCTGAAGACAAAAATAGATTTAACCGAGCAGCTCAAAATTTGAAAAGGTGTTTAGTAACTTTGAAAAATACATGGTTTGATGAATACACTAAAGGTCTAACTCCAACTGACGCAACTGATTACTCACTATGGAAATCAACAATATTTATAAAACGCCCAGTTCAACATGTACCACCAATTCGGAAAACTGATGGAAATTGGGCTAAAAGTAATTCTGATAAAGCTAACGTTTTCTCTGAATACTTCTCAAACGTTTTTGAACCTTTGATACCCAACCCCCCGAATGATGACAGAGATGTTATAGAATTTTTAAATACACCTAATCAGATGACCTTACCTATACCACCATGTACATCTTCAGAGGTCCGCACTACCATAGAAAAAGAAATAAATCCCAAAAAGAGCCCTGGTTACGATTTGGTTACAGGAAAGGTTTTAAAAGAACAACAAAGGTGTTTTGTTGTTGACATTTATCTTTAATGCTGTATTTCGACTTGAATATTTTCCAGTTCAGTTTAAAATTGCTCAGTTGGTTGTAGTTCCAAAACCGGGTAAACCACAAAATGACGTTTCTTCTTATCGGCCAATTAGTTTACTTCCAATCCTATCAAAATTGTTAGAAAAACTTATACTTAAAAGATTGAATCCTGTCATTGAAGACTCAAACTTAATTCCTGAACATCAGTTTGGATTCCGGAAACAAAATTCGACCATTGAACAGACTCACAGATTAGTAGATATGATAAAAAACACATTTAAATCAAAAAGTTTCTGTTCTGCCGCGTTTTTAGATGTGCAACAGGCATTTGATAAAGTGTGGCATACTGGTCTCCTTTTCAAAATTAAATCTACCCTACCTCATACATATTACAATTTGTTAAAATCCTACTTGAGTGAACGATTCTTCCAAATTAAATTTGAAGATGTCTTAACTGGACTCAAACCGATCCACTCTGGGGTTCCTCAAGGGAGTGTACTTGGACCTGTGTTATACCTAATATATACATCTGATATTCCTACAAACCCAAATGTTGAAGTCGCCACATTCGCGGACGATACTGCTTTATTATCAATGCATGACTCGCCTCAATTAGCCTCTGATCACTTGCAAGATTTCCTATATGATTTACAACTTTAGCTAACAAAATGGAGGATTAAGGTAAATGAAACTAAATCCACACACATCACATTCTCTCTTAGGCAAGGTACATGCCCACCAGTTGCCTTGAATAATATTTTAATAACTGAAGTGGACAGTGTAAAATATTTGGGTCTACACTTGGATCAAAAATTAACCTGGAAAAATCATATTTGGAATAAGAGACAACAAATGGAATTGAAAGTAAGAAAATTAAATTGGTTACTGGGTAAAAGTTCAAAACTGTCCTTGTCTAACAAAATTTTGCTTTACAAAGTTATTATCAAACCTATTTGGACTTACGGTATACAACTTTGGGGGACAGCTAGCAAATCAAACATTAACATTATACAAAGGTTCCAGTCTAAAACTTTAAGAAAATTACTCTGTGCTCCATGGTATGTTTCAAACAAAACTATACACAACGACCTGAAAATGCCAACTGTTAAAGAAGAGATCGCAAGATTCAGTGAAAAATATCAAATGAAGTTGGAAAGTCATCCGAACAATCTTGCTGTGAACTTACTCGATATAGTGACTCTATTTACCGACTAAAAAGGTGTGTTAAAGTGTTGGACCTGCCATACAAATTTGCCTAATTTGCAGTAAATAAGTAACAAGATTTGTCACTGGACAAATACTTGCTCATGTGAATATTATTTTTAACATTTTTACTTATTGTTCTATGTATCTTGAACAGATTGTAAAATAAAGTTTGACAAAAAAAAGGATTTTTTTTTACTTTCTTTTCCTATACCACAGTATATGGAGAAAGTATTATTTTCAAAAGTAATTTTTCCAAACAATATTTACCTCCATTTGATAATTCCGTCACGACTACCAAAGTACCCTCAAGAGAAACTAATTTTTCAATATATACATGTTAACTTGCTCATTAGAGAACGAACTTTATTGTTACGGGAAGTAGAAAAAAATCTTTAAGTATAATCCTAACAGACCAGTAAGAATTAGCGACCCATGTATAATCAGCACCTACAATAGATTGTGTAGCCGTTGATTGACCAGATCCCGTCAAACCAACAACAATTAATTAATTATCAGATGATCCGCAGAGATTATGCTATTGATATGGCTATTGGTATCCTTCATGGATTGCAGTCTGTAACAACCTTGGTGACGGACCGTCAGAGCCAGAACAGAGCCGGATACAGTGGTTCATGGATATTACACATTATGGCTGTTATATCAATCAACCTATTGAAATTATGCTAAACAATAGAAACTTATTTGGTATTATACAGGGTGTCCCGGAACTCTCTGGAACCCTTTTTTATATTTGTTCCTTGCATCGAGACAAGAAAAAAACATCATACAAATAGGGGTCTAAAATCCATCGTTTAGCCGCTAGCCGCCATTTTGTATTTTTCACGTAATGATTTTTATTTCCGTAACGGATGGTTGTATTCAGTTCATATTTGGTATGAATCTTTATCATACTAATGTACATTTTCAGGAAAAAAAATAATTTTTTCCACTGTGTATTTTCAAAATGGCGGCCATTTTAAATTTTCAAACTGAAATATCTCAAATTTGATAAATTTCAAAAAAATTTTACTTTGTACAAAAAAGTTGCCAAATTTAATTATCTAACCAACGGTACCAAGTTTGTAAGGATCTGATAACAAATAACGGAGTTATTGTGATTTTTCTCCAAAAAACCGTTGATTTTGCATTATACTTAATGCAAATTAAGGCCATTTCCACAGAAAAATCGCAACAACTCCGTTATTTGTTATCAGATTCTTTCAAACTTGGTACCGTTGGTTAGATAATTTAATTTAGCAGCTTTTTGTACAGAGTTAAATTTTTTTTGAAATTTATCAAATTTAAGATATTTGAGTTTGAAAATTTAAAATGGCCACCATTTTAAAAATACGCAGTGGAAAAAATTAATTTTTTTGCTGAAAATGTACATTAGTATGATAAAGATTCATACCAAATATGAACTGAATACAACCATCCGTTACGGAAATAAACGGACTTGTAAATGTTTTAGATTCTTTTTCCAGTAAGTGTCTGTTATTCCTGTTTTAGAATAGATATCTAAGGCTCTTTTGTTAAGGTTATTTGTCTCTTGAAAAATGTAACGTACATCAAAGTTTTAAAAATGTGCTTTCGGTTTAAAAAAATAAAATAAAATTTTGATTATTTCGCATCACACATAATCTGTTGTTGAAGTGCAAAATATGAATAGTTTTCTAATAATGTTTATGTTTTTAAATCGAGAAAGGATTATATTTTTCAGCTTTCTTATTATTTCACTGTAATACAATTTGCTTGAGGAAGGTTTGAAGAAACCAATTTCGGAATTGCTGCAGCCTGATATACGAGCCGGAGTCCAGTTACGTTAATGTTATTGCTATCCGGCTCTTGTAGCAAATGACCTTAGAGAGAAGCCTCTGTCATTGTGTGTAGCAAAGGAACTCGAGACCTCAGACCGAGCCAGCCGAGTAAAACACTATAGGGATTGATTTATGTTTAAGAGTAGGCTATCCTTTGACATGTAATGCTGAACTGAGTCGCTGAGCATTAAACATGAATGATCGAAGGTGGCGTTCTTTTGTGGAAGATCCGAGGGAATATCCAATATTGGCCAGTGACGTGGCGATGTCCGTCTTATTGAGCATTCTTGACACTGTCGCAGAGTCCTGCATGGCTACGACAATAATAGCTCTGTAAAATTAAAGTTTACTGTTCTAGTATCACAATTTACGATGATACAACTTATAATAAAAAAAATGTCATTCCGTAACATCTTATCCTGACAGGTCGTATGCTATAATGGGATACATAAAAAAACTCATACATTTATGAGGATAAAACGCTTTTTCCATTTCTTAAGAATGTGCAATCGCAATCGTTATAAAAAGTTAATTTAAATAATATTATATTCTCTTGGAAAAAATAAAATAAAATATAATTCAACATTGAATACTTTTAATAATTTTTTTTTACGAATATAAAATTGATAAGAAGTAAGAGAAATTAAAGAGTAAGTAAAATGAGTAATTAAGCTTATTAAATATTCTGCTATAGTTATGGAGAATTTCAGTTAGCTCAACGTTCCTTCTATAGAAAGCGAATGTATTCTATGAACAAATTTATTTTCACTTGTATAATTTTTAAATTAAATTAACGTTTTGCTGTTAAATTTAATTCATATTTCAATGTGGAATCAATACAGTATGCCGTGTTATTCAAAGTAAACACTTTATAATACACAATCCTTTAATTTTTTCCGTATAACCTCTTTACCATTTCAAAGTATTCAATTTGCCATCAGACTAATGATTAAGAGGTGATTGATCTTACTTATTCTGATAGGAAATAAATGACAGATGTAACTTATAAAAATATAAGTGATAAAGAGGTAACTTATTATATCAACATGAATAACAAGATATTTTTTCACTCCAATATGTGTTGATGGATATACATCAACGAGTAAAGTAACACGGACTCTAAGGAATTTTTTATACTTTACCCACGTCATATTTTAAAGACATAAACTTTTTGACTTGAAAATCCTAATTCTTAATCTTACACTTATTTTTAATACAACTTTTCACTGAGCAATTAGAACTCATTACCGTGTAAATGTTAAAAGACGCGGTTGACGTGAACAGTTTATTTAATTCTATTGTAAAAACTATTAAGAAAATTTATTTTGGAATTTTGATCTTAGGAATGTAAATTTGTACTGCATGCAACACTTAAAGAATGTGAGTTATGAGAAAAATCTTATCAAATTAGTTTCAAAATCGGCGATTTGAGATTAAGCATTTTTTGCAGCAAAATGATTCAAATTCGCATTGCAGGATTTCCCTCCACAGTCCCAGCTACAAGAGGGAGAGGGGAGAGGGTGGGGGCACAACCCGTTACTGGTCGTATACCAAACACTGAGGCATTTCATGGATTGGCTTCCTCCTTCCGTTCTTTTTGGCAAAGTCGTATTAAAGTTACTAGTTTTCAATTAGTCCATAGCTAAAAACGTAACGATAAGTTATGAGTCATAACTAGTTTGTATAATTTAAGAATATGACAAAATTTAGGTTTAACTTCTTTTTTATTTTTGGAGAAAGTATTCATAGACAAAGTTAGCTGTTTCACTAACAGTTTTGTTTTTAAATTAACCTCTGCATTACTATATAGTTTTCAGAACAGAACACGTAATTTTGACGGTATTTACTATTATTAAAGATTGTTATTCGTACTGTGGTTTTTCGCAATTAAAAATAGTTCCAATTGTATACTTCTGACTAAATAAGTAACAGATAGTGGTAAACATGTGGCTTATTAGAGAAAAGTGTGATTTTTAAGCATTTTTTATAACATTAAGTTTGCCAAAACATTACAGATCGCCAATGGAAAAGTTAACATAGTGTATATGTGTAACCACATCAGAACTACCATCAGTTAGATGTGTAATTACTGGTTGTGTATTGGTTAATTGCCACTGGATCACAACGCTAATGGAGGCAGTGTCGATGCGGGGAAATTAATTAGGTATCGGGTAATCAGTGATTGTTACGTTCGTTGGGAAATGAGTGGAAATCATTTTGAGTACTACACTGTTACTTGGAGAAATAAAAGGGTGATGGAACCGTTTTAGCATACTAACTCGTCATGAGTTGAATGGTTAAGCGTGATGTGCCTGTTGTTATACAATTAATGTAGACTAATCTACTTCAAAGACCTTTATGAATTCAACTCATTAGACTGAATTAAATGGATTCGCACGATCGTGTGGTGTTCAATTGCAGTCTTTCTATAAGGCGCTTGGATAAAAAGTGAACAGCGTCGGTGGAGATAGAGGTGGCACTAACCACAACTGTGCTGGCCAGTGACACTTTTTCATTGTTATGCAAGTCAGTTTTTACTATCGTTAGGCAATACCTAGAAACACAGGTGCAATAACCAGCAACGCAGATACATCACCAACGTGGCCAATCATGGAATTGCTCACACCCAGATGTCTGGGCGTCTAATGGTATTGCTCCGGCTCCTCTCCCTATCACGTACTTGCCCACTTATTTATTATTTCCTCTATATAAAAATTTATAGTTTGTTAATTAATATAATTTTATTTTTATGTTACTATTTTAGATTATCAACTTTTTGTGTGCCTGTACATCTATTGATCTTCGTTGTCGTGATCTAACACAAAAAGTTTAAAAATATCAATAATTGAATTATAATTCTGATTTATCCTGTCATTCACGTGGAATATTGTAATCCTATTGGATGTAAATAATACAAAAGGTAAACCTGAATAATAATTACGATAAAATTGAGATAAAAACAACAAAACTGTTAATGAAGGATCAGTTGCTCTTACGTGATTTGTTTTCTGAATTATACATAATCGTTTTTAGGGTTGTATTTGTTTCTTTGCGAAAACGATATTGAATTATGAATTTGTTATAACAAATGAATCAGAAATGTTTAAAAATTAATTGGATCCCTTTATATGCTACTATGTATTTTTCGTTTGTGTTAAATAAATTTCCAAAGCAATTAAATTTGCACAACCACATAAATCTGTTTTTAAATAAAAAAAAATAATAATAATAAAAAAAAATAAAAAAACTTTAGGAGAGAACAATTTGAATATTTCATGACAGAACTAAAACTACTGACGTAAGGAAGTAAAGTATGAATAAAATAATCAATTTATCAAATTCCATTCTTTTGGGTCCTTAAATAAAAATAAAAAAACCAAATATAACATGGTTCTAATAAAAAGGATGAATAGCAACAATGATGGTGTATACATTAGAATATATTAATCCTATCATACGTATGTTATTACAGTATATAAACTCTTAGTAGGCTAACATGGTTGCTTTATTACATGATATGCGGCAGTATATGAGATTGAGTTATTAGCTGGTTCATTTGGTAATTAAATAAGTCAAATCTAAATTGTGGAATAATGTTTTCTTTACGGTACAATGTGCCCACATGATGGATTCGGACACGATTATTAACATTTATATTTATTAAGATCAAATTTATGACGTAAAGTACTTTATTATAAGAAAAGTGATGATTTTTTTACTAATTAAAAAATTAATACTGGACGTCTTCAGGTCTTTTCTCACCACAAAGTTGCCGGAGTGTTTGCGTGTACATAGGAGGTTATGGAGTAATCATTGGTTTAATGAACTGCATTTAAAGAGCGTAAATAGTAAAACGTATCGAAACAAAATTGCTCGATTTCGAAAAAAATGTACACTAGTTTCTATTTCATCAAATGCCGAGCTCTAATTGGTTTATAACTTGTATTTTAATGTGAAACCTGCAAGTTTAAGAGTGAATTAAGCAACGGATTCCATATAGTGCCTTTTTATCGTACTTGTAATATCATTATTGATGCTGATTGCAACAATCGTATAAAAAATATTAAAAACATATTTAATAAAAATTATAAGATGCAATTTATATAGACCTGTCAATCGGACTAATAAAGACAAGAAAGAATGAAGATGCACATAGTCGACCTGTAAGCATTAAGATGCATTGTATCAGGACTGAAAGGCAAAAACCATTGCTGTGTAACTGCAATTTGTATTTTAATGTAATAGTATGCATGTATAAATGGTGCATCAGTGTCTTTTGAAATCCATAAATAATAATAATTTGACCAAAACATTTTTGTTGTGTTTCGACCTCCAGAGATTTAGTGTAGTAAAAATAGTCGGGGAAAACAAAAAATTATTTTTGGAAAGACAATTTCTTTGAAAAGTGTTTTATGTCATCCCCTGACCTTCGTCCGAAAAGTCCCCTGAAATTCCATATGGGGATCATGCCCAAAAATGACGAGTTGATCCATAAGGATTTACAATAAAATTTGATATTAAGCATACTAAATTTAACCGAACAACCTGGAAATATTTTGTAAAGACCAAAATAAAAAATACGGAACAGTGAACGGCACTGTACAGTAAATATGTACATTGTAAACTTATGTAATTGAAAGTGGGATAATAAACTTCTTATTTCTTATCACATAAGAACCCAAATACAAGGGTTTTTTAGAATCGTGTTATCTTCTGCCAAATGAAGCCTAGAGCTATAAATAAAGTGTCATATTAAAGAAGAATAACGGTACTAATTTCCCTCTGTTACACTTTTGTAATTATTTCATTAAAACTAATAGAAAACTTCAGTTAAAAATCGAGAAAAAACAGATGATTTTAGACAGTTATAGCTGAAATTAAAAATTTTATTTTAAAATTCTAAAAAGATAGCCGACTAGATCCTTCTTTCTACTTTAAAAAAAGTTAACACCCAATCTCTATCTTAAGAGGTTAGTTTTAAAAAACGATCCCCGTAAACCTCTGCATTTACAAAACTAAAAAACAGATGATTTTAGACAGTTATTACTGAAATTAGAAATTTTATTTAAAAATTCTAAAAAGATAGCTGACTAGATCCTTTTTTCTACTTTTAGAAAATGTTAACAGCCAATCTCTATCTTAATCGGTTAATTCTGAAACACGATCTCCGTAAACCTCTGCAGCCATCAAACTCGCCTAGCACTACGGCCGCGAGGCAGCATTCGGCATTGTTGTTGTTTTGGCAGGGGTAGACCGCAGCCTTAATTTTACGACACTAATTTTATTGTTTCCCCGAAACAATAGCCCAAAGAGAGTCGACACATTGTTGCCATTTATTCTGAATTTATTCTGAAACACATTTTTATATTGTATTACACATGGTAAACATAACCACAAATGACAACATTGCAGGGCGAGAGGGGGTGAGGGGGGACACATCTGTTAACATTTCCATCGGACCATTTCTGTGCATCTTACTATAGATATGGCAAAATAAAGTGGTTTAATTACCTCAGTGATCAGTTCCTAGTTGAGGAGTAATGGGCCCTAAGCTTAGTTGCTGTTCAAAACTGCATAACTAGGCGAGGATGAAAACGCGCAGTACAATTTTGGGGGGATTTCAATCGCCGCGGTCGAAACTGTGCGATGTGTCTGGCTCTTCTCTCATGACAAACCGTGCGATTTCTTATCGTAGTCGTGTGTTCGAGTGAACAGTGTTATTCGTTTATATATGTAAACTGAGAATGTGATTTTAAATTCAAGACGAATTACTATGAATGGATAGGACGTTTACATACTTGCTAACTGGTGATTCAATTTCGTACGGTATCGAAACCTAGATCGCGCTAGACCTAAACTATGCACTGATGACTGAGGCAATTTGAGGACAGTTTGGTTTAAAATAGCTTAACTCTTCTGATTTTTTCAGAGTGAGACTATTCGTTAACTTTAAAAACCTTAATTATAATTCGTATTATAACGACAATATCGTTTGAGAATGTTCTTTGCACTGTTCGTCAGTTAAGTTACAGACAGCGTATAAAGTTACGCTTGAATTGACTTTAAAGTTAAATGCAGTGTGACAGAGATTGAGTAAGATGGACCGAAGATGCCCAACTACGAACCCACTGGGGAAAATTGGGTTTCAACTCGAAGATTAAACAAAAAACTTAGTTTATGTATCGCCAACGACAGTGACAGCGTTTTTTTTTTTTTTTTTTTTTTTTTTTTTTTTTTTTTTTTTTTTTTTTTTTTTGTTGGTAAACTGAGGTACCGCTTAATGTATGAACTTTACCTTAAACTTTCATTATATTTTTAAGCCTATGAACTTAGGAATTGAAGATATTTATTAATGAAATCAATAGAGTACTTTTTACAGTTATCAATCGAGTGTTAATCGAGTGTAATCATTCGAGTGTTAACAATGCTAATAAATCAGTAAATAAAACTTTTACCGATTTTTTTGTCTTTTGTATTTACATGAAAAATACATGACAATAGTAAAATATACATGAAAATTAGTTTTAAAACCATCCAACTAATAGCAGTATCCCCAATATTTTGTTCATAGTAATTCTTCATTGAATATACCGTAGACATTATTTAATAAAAAAATGTAGAACTTTTCTTTAAACTTTTTGTCGGACATTAATTTCCAACTAGGGGTGAATGATTGTATAATTTTATTTCCATGTTACTATACGTTCTACAAAAAAAGTAAAATACAAAAATACTTAATGAAAAATAGGCATATGTGTTAATCAAATGGCAGACACCTGTGTGTTAATAAATGGAGATCACAAGGTAGTGATTCGGAGATAGGACGTAAAATCGTGTTTTCTAATACAGGGCATTAAAACCAGCCTTTGACAGTTGGATACTTTTATTCAACAAAAACGTGTACCATCAATTATTGTTGTGTCAATATTAATTATCTATATACATAGCTAGTAAAGATACAAGCACTTTTACCATACAATTCTATGAAGAATAAGAGAAGTATGAAAATAAAGTTCTAAAATGTCCTAAGCTCTTTTCAATCCCTTCTAGATGACATCAGAAATAATCTTATCGAAGGATCTTGTTTCGGCCATGCAATCAAAGAGCCAATATCATCAAGTTACAACGATATTATGTCGGCCAAATGGGCTTGGAACTACATTTGATCAGGATCAATTTAGCCTCTCTCTAAAATATTTAACAAAAGCTCCAACCTATCTTATAAATTTGTTCCCAGGATCCAATTACAGTATGTAAGATTAGACCTGTAAATGCATATATCATATTATTTTAAAGAAACTTTCAATTGTGTTTTGGATTTTGGGGATTGTCATCATCTGGTCTAATCAGAACAAAGGACAGTTCATGTATTTTGTGAATGTATTGAAATCACAACGTAGATACTTAAAGTGTTCAGTATCAAGCAATATGTACTAATTTAAATGTTCCGCACATCAATTCGGTTCTTAAGATAACAATTAGTACATGAGGGCAGCGCATTTTCTCGGTAAACTCATATCAGACAATAATATTCTTTATAGTTATATCATTTACAGTCAGTGTCCTAAAATGCCCTTATTTCTTGTTCTTAAAAATGCTTATTTCTTGTTCTAGACGAGCTCGTTCGCTCCGTTTACCCGACTTTACGACGAGCTCGTTCGTTTCGCTCACTCGCCTTTCAGACTATTTAAATGTTGGCCTAAGGGTTCTGTACTCTGGGGTATATTTGTTTAAACACGTGTTGAATCTGTAACACATAGATTCTAATTATTTAGTTAGCAGCTCTTTTCATAATTCTTACTAAGTGAATGCGTTAGTATTTAAATTCAAATGGAATTCTATGGATTGATTAATTATTTTATTCTTTTACATACCTTTTATTGATCTAAACATTCATAATCAGCAGTATGAAGTACGATTTAAAACATTATTTTTACCAAACAGTAGTACCATTTAATAATTTAGTAACTGGCTGTCATCCAAAACCACATTTTTATATTGAAACATGTGGTCTTTTTAACTCCATAATTTTAAAATTTCAATTTTATATTATAAAGAAATAAGATTTTCCTGTCATAGAAACCTGTATTTATATTATTTTTATCTCAGAAGTAAGTTATTTGCAAAGTTGGAAAAAGTCGTTCGAGCAGTTTTTATGATCCATGTGCAAACATACATACAAATATACCTCACTCGTATTAGAGTATATATAATAAATATAGGTTCGATCTTAAAAGATTCTTAGGTTACAGTCAGCGCAGTTTTAATGTAATCAATAATACTCATTTCTGAAATATCTGTAGTGTAGAATATTTTACTTCGAGACAGTAAAACATGGATATACCACTTTATGAAAATATCATATAAAAGAATGTGGTAAATAATGTGTTGAGACAATATAATTGAAATTGAAACTATCAAAATGCCTAGGGAAAATAAATATATTTACTTTAAATTTACTTATGACACATATTCCATAAAAATTTATTGTTAACGAATATTAAGATGCAACCATTATAATTTCTTATAATAAGTATGTCTCGATGACTTAGTAAGTCTAAGAAGTTGTTACTAAAAAATATAATAAATATTTCCTATAAATAGTGTAATTTACAGTTATACATCTGTGAAATTATAACTTAAAAATATAATAAATATTTCTAATAAATCGTTGAATCTATTTAAATTGAGAGATAAGACAATCAAATGCGTCCAGTCATATTTGAGAAATTACCTAAAAAAACTCTTATAAGTGTAAAACTTGGTATATTTATTGAGTTTTACTTCCGGAATAACATACTAACAGTCCTCGAAAAATAAACTAGTGCTTTGGCCACCATCTTGGAAAATGGCGCCCAAAAACCAGTTTTCCCCCGATTACTCAAAAACTATTTATCCTACAAAAAAAAAAACATTAAATGTAAAAAATATTCACCAAAACAAGAGCTACAACTTTTGTTCTAAGCAATATTTCCATATACTTAATCGATTAGCTATAAAATGTAATATTTAGAAAATAAATGTGAAAATGCGTTAAAAAACATTACTTGCCATTAAAAAGGCTTAAAATTAATTATTTAAACATTTATTTTATTATTTTTTATTTAAAAATGGAATGTTATGAATATTTTCATACCAGTAACATAACTTTGACCTTTCCATTTACATTTTCGGTGAAATTTTTAAATGTCGTTGCTGGACTACCATAGTAATCTTCTACTGTGTTAAGTATCCATGGATAGTTTTACTCAATTTTTTTCGTTTTGAGATTCATGTTGGTACCCAGAGTAGAACTTAAGTCTGATGATTAATGAGGTTGGAGCAATTATGTAACAGTATACAATGATAATTATTATTTTAATTAAAAAATAATTAATTGTATTGAAGGGGTTTGTTTTTTCCTAGAAACAATATTAACCCGTATCCACTTATTTATTTTTATCGTCTTAGTTCTTTGGTAAAATTCAATATAAATTAACTAAGATAACTTCCTACTA
Source organism: Neoaliturus tenellus (assembly GCA_030545055.2). Classification (NCBI taxonomy): domain Eukaryota; kingdom Metazoa; phylum Arthropoda; class Insecta; order Hemiptera; family Cicadellidae; genus Neoaliturus; species Neoaliturus tenellus. The sequence continues at coordinate 139,220,233 of CM061531.1, read as the reverse complement.
AGATTGGTGTTTTTGTGGGGCTTTTGTTATGTTATTCCAGTAGGTAAATAAAACATACATACCAAATCCCATCCTTGTAACATAATGAACTCAGTATGTGATGGATTATTATGGTAGTCTATCAACGAAAGCATAAGCATTGTAACATTTAAAATTTCACAGAAAATATAAATGGAAAAGTAAAAGTTATGTTACTGGTATGAAACTGTTCAGAAAATTTAAATTTTTAAATTAAAATAAACAAATTAATTTTTAAATAATTAATTTAAAACATTTTTAATGGCAATCTACGTTTTTTAACGAATTTTCAAATTTATTTTCTAAATATTGCATTTTATGGTTAAACGGTTAATTATATCGAAATATTGCTTGGAACAAAAGTTGTAGCTCTTTTTTTGGCGAACATTTTTACATTTAATGTTTTTTTAGGAGGAATAGTTTTTGAGTAATCGGGAAAAAACTTTGTAAAGGGCCATTTCCAAGATGGCGGCCATAGCACAAGTTTATTTTTCGAGGACTATTGATATGTTATTGTGGATGTAAATACCAATATACATACCAAGTTTCACACTTATAAGAGTTTTTTAGGTAATGAAGAAATTTTTATTTAAAATGACTACACTTTAACATGGTGAGCATGAAATGTCACACTCGTAATTTACACAACTTCAACAAGCATTGGTTGAAGTTACGATGGTTAACAAAAAGGGATTAACAGTTATGGAATGCAGAATTTTGAGATGCCCGGCACCTTCAAAGACGAGTCACTCCTCTGTTGTTCATAAAGTAAAATGACGTCACAGGTCGGCTGCTTTGGATGGGGGTGCCACCTCCATCAAGACTTGCACAAGGTAGTTAAGTTTTCCTGGAAAATTCATAAGCATATTTTCGTGTCATTAAATTGGTATAGCTTTTATGATGAAAATATCATTCATAATTGTACTATCTGTTAGTTTCCCAGGAAGAAGGAGTTGCTACTTCTAGGACTAGAAGACTTGCTAACCTGGTATGAGTTCGACACGTTTAATGGAAAACGCCAATTAAAGTACTGACAACTTTTAGAATTGGCTCATTCAACCTGTTATAATATATACTGTATAATCTGAATTATATTTATTTCATAAACTGAGGTGTCTAACGTGTTTGGCCATAACTTGACACTCCCAAAAATGATCACAGTAGAATCATTATTATAAAAAAATCATTATTGAGAGGAAAAGTAACAAAAAGTAGTTCATGACATTGTTGCAAAACTGAGTGGCTAATAATACACTGCAGGTAATCGATTACTACATCCTTAAACAAAAATATTTGTAATGCAAGAAGATGCCAATATACTTCAACTAATATGTTGTCACTGGTCCCGCAGTTCTACACAGTTATATTGTCTATCCTACCTATGCCGGGGGGCCTGAGGCCCAGGTAGACCAGAGGGTAGTAGACGAGGAGGCCGAGGCAGATGAAGGCGACGGCGCCGAGATGTCCGGGCGAGGGGTCCAGCGCTATCGGGACAGCGGCCAGGACGGTGGACAGCGCCACGAGGAACACGGGGATGGCCAGCGGCACCTGCGGGCACAATCGGCGCCGTGACGCTGCATGAAGCCTGATTGTAATGCGACACCTTATTTATCCAAAAAAACTTTTCAACTTTCAGTAATACGTATATTTTTAAAATAAATTTACAAGAAGGGTATGTCACTAAATAAATTTATATCACACTAAATGGGCAATGTTCACATTCATTAAAATTCCAGCAAAAGTGAATTATTAGTACATTTCTGTTCTGTACTTATCCATTAAACAGACCACCACTTGATAAGCGAGTGTCCAGTACACATGCTGTCACAGCCTCAATTGAGCCTTTAGCTTGTTATAGTCAGACGACAGAAAATTCAGAACTTGGCGTGACAGCAGAGCTTCTCCTTAATATTGTCGCGAATCGCTCAGTACAAAAAAATCAGGTGAATACTTCAACCGTCAGTTACTCTCCATATCAGTCGGAGTATGAAATAACTGGCTATCATACGTTGATGATATCAAGAGAATGTATTGCAGAGAACGCTCGACAGCATTCCACGAACCTAACTTACACAACTACTCATATGATTCCGTACAAGACATCTGTTTGATCCACTGCATTATTGACCTTGTAGGGCCTGGGTACGTCATCCTTGGTCGACCTGAGGATGATCAGTGCGAGGAACGCCAGCCCGTAGAAGGTCCAGATGAGGAAGCTGGCGAACTCGATGAGGGTGACGATGTCACCGGCGAGGATGAACACCAGAGTCAGGACTCCCTAGACACACGCGGCTTCGATCACATCTTTGGAAAAGTTTTTAACCGGAATGAAGGTTTTACATAATTTGCTAGTGTGTAAAATTCGAGTATTTAGAATAGTGTTTTCTTACAATGTTGTTTGATTGGCACTTAACATTGAGACTACCACAATTAAATAACCTTTTAACAATGCCAAATCACCTGTAAAGTAACCGCAGGGGCCGGCGTGTACCGGTGGACGTGGATGTAGCAGAGACACTCGGGCATGTGGCCCTCCCTCCCCGCCGCGAACGTCAACCTGCCATACACAGACTTGCGGTGAATACAGCGAGAGATTATAACCTAGGTGCAGTTACAGCACTATGAAATTCCAATCTAAGGAAAGTTTTGAAGATGGTAATAATTTTGATTGATATGACTGATGGACCGTACCTGGCGACCCCAAACTGGCTGGCCATGGAACAGCTGAAGGTGGCGAGCGCGACGCCGGCCGGGATGACCACGCTCAGCGGGCCCAGCACCCTGGCACCGAACGCCTGCAGAGGGACAGAGACACTCGTCTATGTCCTGGTGGGTAGTTAACACATCAAACTTTGAAGTAGGCTACCATTAGGAGGCTGGAATCACAAACACTAACTGGGGAGCATAGTGTTGCAGTGCTCACCTCCTAATGTGAGGGGGCCAGATGGGGTCGGAGTCAGTTCTGAACCCAGTTGTCATTTATCTTTGGTTTATTATTTAATGCAGCTATCTAATAACAGGTCTACGTTAGATTGTAAGTTTATTTAGACCAGGGCTCGGACCGTTACCTATTAAAAAGTAAAATTGTCAATACCGTAGTAAAACCCAACCAAAATAGCGTAGTAATATAAAAAAATATATAGTATTCCTGTTTGCGGTAAAATCCGTTACGTTCCCCCAAAAATTGAACTTTTCCTTAGAGAAAATATCCATTTTATTTACTGGCTAGTTTACCAAGTATATAGAAAACATCTAAAGCCATTTAGATTGATTGTTCCTCTTATCTTATCTGTTTCGGACATTCAGATAATGGTTTACCGTCAACGATATAGTGCATTGCTGGGCCAACTTGCATCAAAAACAAAATTAATCAGTTGATCATGTTTCTGAGCCAAATGTAGACGTGGTTGTTAACGTTTTTCAGGTCATAAAACGGCAACAACCTAAATTTAAACCAACCTAACCTAATCTAAACTCCGTTACTGTATTTCAATGCCTCGCCTTTCTCGACAGTGATATTCTAGTTAGGCTATTAATGTAGGGTTGGTTAGATTAGGTTAGGTTAGGCTGTTTAGGTTATGTTACCTAATTGTATTTATGGTAATATAACTATAATAACTAGATGAATCTATACGGTAAAAAATAAAGTTGTAGGCAAATAACGCCTTTGAAGATACCACGAGGTCATTTTTCGCTTTAGATAATCGAGTTAAATGATTGAGTAGCAACGTGGACCAGTGGTGTTCACTCTAGCTCTGGACAAACCTTCGCAGACAGACAAAAATTTAGAGGCACACTTTTATGAGATATTGGCCCAACAAGTCGACGAATATCCTGAAAACACATGGTCATATTGTTTTTGACGAGGCAAGTCAAGCGGAGAGTGGATACTTCACAAAAAACATTGGATTTTCGGAATATGTTAAAATTCAAGAAACAGCTTAACTGTCCAATAATCAAAGCTGTAAACTGAATAGTGGTGAAAATTTATCCATAAAGTTATGAGGTGAGACTTATAAACAGCGATGTTCAATAACTTACACTCGAAAATGTTTACTGTAAGGGTAAGGGTAAGGCCTAGAATTACTGCTAAGCAATGGTCAGTTCATTCATGCAATTCATTCAGTTCTGTTCAACGTAATCGACAAAAATTGTTTAGCAAATCATAGATATTTTATACACTACATTGATCGTGAACAAAACTAAAGTTTCTTTAGTTACTTCAGACCAAAATAATCTTATATAGCCTATTAAAAGAATTTATAAAATGTTTACCGAGTCCGTCCGTCAGTTCTGTTTGATCCATTTCCATGGTTTATGTCTTAAATTGAAGATATTCACATGCAGATGGCGCAACGAATAACAGAATACTTTTATCTTTCGCCTACCTTACCTTATCGGCAAACTAAATTCATCCCCATATACTGCTTATGGGTGTTTCTTTTTGTACACATGTTTTAAGATTGTTTTATATATATATATAGTTCCAAATAAATTACATGTGTTTTTATGATCCAAGAATACTCTGTAAAATACACTGTATCATTTGAGATATAAATCGTTTACATTTGACGAGTTTGAGACGAGTTACGAGCACACGACCAACGTTAGTTTTATTCGATTTTAAGAGGGTAAAAGCAATGACTAGGTATATACACTAACTTGAATAGACCCAATGCATTTGGTTTGATACCGAAATTTAGAAGGTTCGCGCCAGAGGCGTTGCAATCGATGTTGTAGTTATTCGTTGGATTTACAGTTCCACAAAAATATATGACCACAACATAAACATAGTCTTCAGGTATAAATTCTTCATAATTGGTTAAGAAGAGTGGTAATACTGATTTATCTTAATTCCAGTCCTTAATTCCAGTTTTGGATCCCTCGAAACCTTTACTTAAAAGCTCCACGTTACCTGAAGAAAGAACAAGGTCTGGATTAGAATTTCGGAAATAATAACAGAGCAATATCATATGTCACTTTATTTCATGTAGGCCGCAGAAGATCAAACTACATAATAGGTTTCTAACCGGCTATGCTATGAGAAGTCTTTTCAAGTTAGTGTATATAGTCAAAGGTAGAAGAATTGACTATATGCAGTGACGTGAATAGACTTCTTATCCAATGCATATTTTAATACAGAAATTTGGGAGCTTTGTGTACGCCGCACCAGAGGCGTTGCAGTCGATGTTGTAATTATTCAGCTAGATTTACAGTGCTGCAAAACTATTTATATCATAACATAACTATAACCCTAAGTTATAAAGTGTATGACGAAGCAGTCTCAGACCGTGGTACCCAATGTAAAACTCAATTATCTGTGAACATTATCATTTTTTAATGCGGTTCTTTAAATTTAAAAAGTTTTGAAGTGATTCCAATCACAATTTATTGTAATTGTCTTTTACAAGCAACTGATTTTTCGTTTTATACGTTCAACTGAAGATAGATATTACGAAATTTGATCAATTTTTAGTTGATAATGTAAAGCAATAAATTTAATTTACACTATAGTACTATACTTTCCTAAAGAAAAAAGTGACACATCAAGCTTAAAATGTAAAAAGTTTCAGGTATACATGAATTAAAAGTATAAAAGCAATTGTCCATCAACTGATTATGGAGTGCAGACTGAAGTAGCTGTTCCTAAAAAGAGACGTGAAACCGATAGGTACACGTAAGAGAAGGTTAATGTTAAAAGGCAAGGTGGAGACAAACCTGTTAAAGATGAAATGGCTTGAATCTAAAAAATTGCACAGTATCACAGTCTAACATGCTTGAGAACAAGATTTAGAAATTGTCCAACATTTAATTTTAACCCCCTTATTAGTTGCACCAATTTATGCAGGCTGCGTTTCTCATAAAAATCAATAAAATTCGGGGTCAGAGAGTTGTTTTTCGTAGGCATCGGACAGATCGACCGAGTTCAAGTATATTTTTGTACAAGTATATTCTCCAGTCACGATCAGTTGTAGGCTAAGTCTCCTTATCATGCGGAAAATAGTTTAATAACTTAAAGGTGTGAAATTGAACCTTTGACGGAAAATCAACATGTTTGGAAGGAGGAATTAAAATAGGAAGATTAATTGTTAGAATATAACATATTCGTTTGTTAAAAAATATATAGCCAACTTGTAATATTTCATTCGTTTTCAATTTCGTCACTGATATCAAATATTTTTATATGCCAATCAATTAAAATTTCCTATTAGAATAGATAGCTTAAATGTTGCGGAGTAGTACCGTTCCCCCGTAATAATGATTACGTAAAACAAGACAGACCACAGCAACAGCGGGCACGGTGGTCATCTCCTCCACGGTCAGGACAGACATGTAGGCGACGTTCATGCAGACGAACAGCACGGTCACCAGCGGCACTGCCACCAGGATGCTGCGAGGGATATTTCTGGAACATGGAATCTACGTGGAATTACAGGTAAGTCGCAACCAGAGGTTGTGTCTACCGATAAAAGGGCGAGTAATGTTCAACTTTTGTTCAACAAGTGTTGTTAATAGTGTAATTAAAAATAAAACGAATATCTGACAAAACCACAATTGTTCAATGCATTCTATGAAAGACCACTTTTAAAAAAATATTCTTTCAAATCGTTTAAAAATGTACTGTATGTAATGAAGTAGACACCAAGTAAAAAGTTACAGCCCGTTGCAGTAGCAGGTATATTAACTTGAACCCCTTTTATATCAACTGTAAGGTATCTTGTTTTGGCGACAACGCTGAAGAAGATTTTTTAGAGACGTATGAATTAACTATAACAAATTCTATATTTTCTTGCCTCTCCGCGAAGATTAGAACACAATCCTGGCTAACCATCTCATAACTCTAAGTACAGTATAGAATTCTCATGCCAGATTGAACTTGTAAGGGTAGTAAGGTAACTCATGGCAATGTATAAAACCTTAGACAGACAAGGGGAGCATGTTAAAGTATAACAGAGGTTCTTTTAATATGAGACGATTTGGTTTGAAAAGGATATATTTTTATTTTCTCGTGAAACTTTATGTACATAATTTTGGAGGATAAAGCCTACTTGACCTTCAATTCATTATGTATTAAATTTATTTATTTTTTACCACACTTTTTATGTAAGTTTTTAATTAATATAGTTCAAATCATATACTTACTTGTTTGGTTTAATGATTTCTTCTGACACAGCTATCACAGAAGTCCTACAAATTAAAACAAAACTTATAGATGACCTACATGACACGCGAATTGATGTAAGGTATTTCTTACAAAATTACGAATAACATAACCATACTACATTTCACTGATAGTTCAAGAAATCGATTTGTTACAATCAAATTGGGTTTAAGTATTTTTTGATGTTATCATAAAAAGGTTTGTACTTACCACCCATCATACGCCCATAGTCCACTGTATATTGACAGTATAATGTCCTTAATTCCAGTTTTGGATCCCTCGAAACCTTTACTTAAAAGCTCCACGTTACCTGAAGAAAGAACAAGGTCTGGATTAGAATTTCGGAAATAATAACAGAGCAATATTTAAGGGAACACTTCACAATATTTACAAAAAATTCTAATATGTATTGTATCAACTCACCAAATGTTTACCAACTTAGATATTATCGCAGGTAAACCTGTCTTTGTCCTAATTAATTACTTCAAACATAAGCGACCTTACACAGGAAATTTTTCATTACTTCAATTTAAGTGTAAAAAAAAATATATATATTGAGATCCCCAAAAAATTATTATTTTAATTTTAAAGTTTATAGGTTAATATATATAACAGAATTATAACACGCCAGTTTTTGTGTCTGTAATAACAATTCGGTTGGTAGTTCTTTATAAAACTATTTTACAATTCATTCTTTAGATTAAATTGATTTTCTAGTTTAACAGTTCAACATCCTTTGACCAAATGATCTCAACTGATTCGCCACTAACCTTGACTGATATTGTATATGCCCCCTCCAATGACGATAACACAGACGATGATCTTGAATGACGAAAAAATATTTTGCAGCTTCACGAATAGTTTTACGCTCCTTGTGTTTACATAGGTGGCCACTCCTGCAGCAAACATTTGTATCAGTTAATTTCTCAGAGAATAATATTTAATTCAAACAAACACTACAGAGTTTATGTGATTGAAATGAGTTTTTTGTGATGGTCAGAATTCTTTGTAAAAGGTTATTCCTAATTTCAGCTAGTTGTTATGACTGATGAAATAAAATAAAAATCAATGTATCTTTGTCAGATTCTATATTTCAAAACGGGGTGGAGTTGTATACAGACACATAACAAACTCAATTATTGATACTCAACATCACAAGTTCCAGTTTCACAGCGACCAGTCAGTGACCCATCACAGCAGTTTTCGTTACTAATAGACAATAGCAAATGTAAATATTTTGTCTCACTTCTACAATGAGAAATAAAAAACGGCTGCGTTTAGAAGATAGATGTTTTTAAGGTACGGTTTATCCCATTTCATACCTCTCTTTTGTAGATGTTTATATCCTGGGGCACTTAATTGGCAATGGTTAAAACCTGGCCTCCAACTGTTTAATATCTTTATTTTGGGGTAGGATAAAGTTTGCCTTGGTCAGATTAACTGTTAACAGTGCGCACTAGTAAATACTAGTTCATTCATAAAGGCCATCCTCATAATTAGACCAATTAGTATATATGAGGTTGAAATTGTGGTTCGGATCCCACGTTAAACTGTAGGTCCCTAGATACATTGGCTGTTGGGCTATGAATTAACAGCCCTGTCTAAGGAGAATGTCGGCATTAGTCAGTAACAAGGCTACAAAATCGCGCCACAATCATCCTATACTCATCTCTCATTCATACTTGGCTTTAAACTACCTATTGTGTTTAGTCGCCTTTCAGTAAAGGTATTGTTTATTCTGAGAGAGAATCTATACTTATTTAATACACTAAGGTTTTCTTTGTTAAGAGAACTCCTCTTACAATTTCAACAGTTTTTCAAGTTTTTGGTGTCGAATAGGGCTTGGTCTGTAGTTGTTTCCACCAAAAATTGGTGAAAATCGTTTTCAAAATAAAGATGCTATCCATAATTTAAATACTATACTTCACCATTAGAATAATTACCATAATAATAACCATTAGAATAGGGGGCCCGTGCAGCGCAATGCGCTGCATCTATCAAGAGTGCCTGGTGATCAAACCTTGCTCCATAGTAATTCACCGAGTTACTTCGAATGAAAATTAAATTGTAGTAAAAATCAGGTTACACCATATTGATATTTCATCAAACGATCTTCATAAAAAATTCCTCCAACTTCCCAATGACCAGTAGTTCCTAAGTGTTGAGATTTGGTCGTTATTCTTTTAGGACCAAATTAGCTTTCCGTGATGGTTCTTATGCCGATTTGTCTTAGAGCCTCTGCCTAAAAACTCCTATAAAATTTAGAATAAATTCACAGATCTTATATCTAGATAGTTCATCAAATAAAAAAAAAACGTAAATGACAACAGAAGAATAATCAACATTTAATTACAACTCCCCGGACCTCTATGAGTTATGCAGCACTCACTGCAGCTGTTTTTCTAGTAATGCATGAGTTAATAGTCGACATATAGAGATTAAGCCAACACTACTGTATTACTTTTTATAAGGACTAAATCCTCCTTAACTTAACTTTCATGGCAATCCAGAACTTAAATAATGTAAAGAAATCACAAAAACTAAGAAGATCTACATCGTTGTTGGTGGGGTGCATTATTTTGGTTAGATGTGGCATATATATTTTGATTAAAACTTTTCTTTATACAAACCATTTATGCAATGAGCTTGTTATCTATACTGGAGGCAAAAACTTTTAAATGTAGTCCTTTTAAACAGGTGTTTTAATATTGGCAGCATTCAGAATCAAATTTGTAATTACATCACAGTAAACAGGTTATTAAATCACACCAACAACCAAGTATCCCTTTTCCTAGTTAACAATAGTTTGAAAACCCATGCCAAACATTAGGCGTTCTATTTAAATTTTTGTTAATTTTTGTTGTTGTTTCAATACCAATTTGATAACCCATAAGAGCCACGTCAAAATTTTCAATTTCCAAACTTGTTTTTGTACAGGAAAATGAATTTTGCTGAGGTTAAGTCACAAAACTTATTTTTGTGCCCAAATTCACATAAATACAAAGTTCAAGCAAAATCTACCCGCTACGTTTTAAACAAAAAGGTAAAACACACAATTTGTTCCACAGAGACCACACAATAGAGCACGTATGGAACTGTGTTGATATTTCAGTACCAGTTAGTAGTTCAATTGCTTCTATTCAGCTAGATTTTAACATGTGTTTGTTTGTTTTACCATCAACAGCTGTTTTATTTTGCAATTCAATAAAAATTTTTCCCCATGTTAATCTTATGGACCAAAAACGAGCTTTAGGAGCTCCCCATGGGCTTGAGAATTAAAATATCAAAAATCTAACACCTTAATGCAAAACTGCGAACTGAGACCATTCTTTTGACACCTCAAACATTAAAATCGGTCCAGAAATAACGGAGGAGTTTTGTTCACAAAAACAGCCCTCACGTATTAATATAAGAGATTGCTTCTCTTGGTGTGAATTATTTTATCATCTTCACTCAATGTTACCATCTGTGTCTCGTTTTAAAATTAAACCATAACACATCTTTTAATGTACACAAAGCAGACGTTTTTCGAATCCCCATGCTATTCTTATGGAGGACGTTTTACGTGATTTCTCATTTCCTGTTAACATTATGGACACGCCGATAGTTTTCCCTCGTGCAGGTTACAGAGACCTTTAATTTGAGACCACTCCCATCTTCCTGCGATTTGTATCACGCTCACAATTTTGCTCAAGAAATTTCGCTTACAGAATTATATATATAGATTGGGATTGAGTTAAGAATACGTCAGTTATGAGTCATCTTCACCCCTGGGCCAGTAGCCCATAGTTGCGCAGTCGGCAATGTTAATCATACGGCTTTTATGCTAAAACATGGTATTGTATTCCCCTGTTTCGGACGCCGTTTTTCAACCGGTTTTTTTTTAAACTTGGGAAGTGTTTAGTTGAATAGTTGTATTAAGTTTCTCATAACTCGAAATTTTGAAAATTTAACAAATATTACTTTCTGTGACGTCGCAAAGTAACTCGATTTTCCTTAGTAATATTTCCAAATTAGTAAAATTTTCAAAATTTCGAGGTATGAGAAACCCAATATAACTATTCAGCTAAACACTTACCAAGTTTCAAGAAAATCGGTTGAAAAACGGCGTCCGAAACAGGGGAATACAATACCATGTTTTAGCATAAAAGCCGTATGATTAACATTGCCGACTGCGCAACAATGGGCTACTGGCCCAGGGGTGAAGATGACTCTTAATGTACAGCTGTACATGAATGCAGTTTGTGTACTGATAACCACAATATTAGATTGGACGTGAGTAATTGAGTTAGAACTTTAAGCAAAGAGTCTAAATTAAACTGCTCGATTTCAAACAAGTATATTATACTGGTCTTTATACAATCACGAATAATGTTGTTTAAATATTGTTATTATGGTTTAAATATATGAAGTGATGGTTGTTATGAAGTGACAACTCATGATTTCGGTGATTTGGTGCCACAGCAAGCACTAGCAAATCACGTGGTTAAAAACTAGGCATCAGAGGAAGTGGCCACTTCCGGGTGACATACTAACTCACCGGGAGCGCTAGTGCAACACCTTTTTGGGCGTCATTATTTCCGTTAGTCTGGCTCAAATTCTCGTCTATGGCTGTATAAGACTGCGACTGCGCGCTACGTTTGGTAGTCTACATGTTCCATGTCGGTACCTAGAGCCAAGACGGCGATCAGTTTCTTGACCAGCAGGGCGTGGTGGGGGCAGGCGGCGGCCGGCGCCAGCGGCTGGTAGACGTACTCGGCGAACACGAGGATGATGATGGCCGCCTCTGCGGGTCGTAGGATCAGCACCACCACCCAGATGAAGACGAAGGACGGCATCGGCCCCCAGAGAGCGTGCAGCGGCGAGTAGGCGGCCCTGAAGAAGGAGTACTCGGCCCCGGACCGTGGCACCACCGTGCCCAGCTCGGCGAATGACAACGCCCCTGCAGCGCAACACCAGTACTGCACTACCTCTCTGACACTTCTCAGACCTCTATCCCTCTGTTAACTCACGATTCGATACTTCTCTCCATATTAAGCTAAATGTACAGTACTCTACGTTTAGATATTTTGGTATTATTTTTTGGGTCCATTATTAAGAAAATATCGTATAGTTACTTTTGATCTGAACTTTTCCTGGAGGGTTTATAACTTTCTCAACGGATCGAATACTATTAAGTTTTATCTACTACCCTTCAAACAATTTTAATTTTAATTTAGGTATAGTGATAGATTAAAATATTATTATAGTAGTGTCAAATTGTTGGTGCTGGCCCAGTTCAAGGTCACCTGAGGGATGACGTCATCGAGGTCAATGACCTCACCGATGACGTCATCGATGACGTCATCGATTGCGTCATCGATGACGTCATCACTAATGACGTCATTTCTATGACGTCACACCCATGACGTCACAGAAATGACGTGCTGATGACGTCATCACCCCTTACGTCATCAAAATGACGTCACCGACGCCACTGAGGTCAAGGTCACGCCGAAACTTAAAATTTTTTGGCACTTTTGCCGTTTCTCGCACTACGCTCCGAGTTTCAGTCAGAGTCCCCGTGACCTTGACCACTTGGAGCGAATTTTCGACGAGAAACGGCAAAAGTGCCAAGTTAAACTCGAGTTTCTGACATGACCCTGCCTAAATGGGCAATCGGTTATCCCTCAGGTGACCTTGAACCAGAACAACACCAACAATTTGATATTACTGTGACCTTGAAAACCTAACAACGGAGCGCCGACACCGATGCGCACCCCACGACAGCCACCGAGTGACTGACTGTCAGGCTCTGTGTATGCTAGGTATATCGGCTTGAGAGACTAAGACTCTAAACTGTCAGGAATGGGAGTAACTAACTGAATTTTGCAAGGAAAAGTCATTTCATCCAATATTTTAAACAAATCCTCATCAGTAAAACTGACATTAGTCTGTTTTGTATAAAACTTAGGGTGTCCGCGCAACAGTTTGCGCCACTTAGCTAAAGTTGAAACTCTCTTAACTTTGGGTGGTGGACAGTGAGCAACTAATAAAGTCTTAACACGGCTAAGTTTCTTACCTAAAGTGTCCTGCGACATGGCTTCACCTCACAAAAGTCCGCACAATACTGAGAGACTGCTTGTAGCGCATGAGTCAAGGCGAAAAGAGGTGGGGGAAACAGCAGGAGTGGGGGAAGGTCACAGTGGCGGGGGAAGGTGAGGTGGTACGCTGGAGTATCGCATCACTTCACCATGAGCTGTCCTACAGTCAACACACTGTTCTCTTGGCCCGAGTTGGCACTAAAAGAAACATTTCTGTACAGCTTAGGCTGTGAGAGCCGAGGAAGCAAAGTCAAAGTGGAAATTGTGTTAAACTCCAAGATGAAGAGTCTCCTAAATAAACTAAT
>CM061531.1:138564245-138606565 GCA_030545055.2 Neoaliturus tenellus | reverse complement strand
AAGTGGTTTTTACTGATTGTTTGGAATAACATACTGTATTCGGCAATTGATTAAACATATTATTTTGTTGAATAAAACATTTGATTTTTCTGAAATTCTGTTGAATAATTAACATTACCAATATCTGTTGAATTTCTTAGTGATTATGATATATATAAAATGATCTATATATTGTTTTTCTTAAGATTCAAATTTTATATCAAGCATACGATATTGAAGTATGTAGATGGAGCGAAAGGTTAGTTGTTACCATATTTAGGGTATGCCTATAACAAAAGCATACAAAAAATTAAACCCAAAACAATTGCAACTAAATTTATCTAATAAATCAAAGTTAGAGAGTAAAATAAAATAATAAAAAAAACTGTGTAGGTAAGTGGGGAACTGGAATAGTATTGTTTTGTTTAATTATTTAATTATTAATTATTGATTGTTGGGTTTTAAATTGTTAGTTTCAGGTGAGGTCAAGGACAAATTGTAAGGAGGAAGTATTTGAGCTTGCTGTTGTATGAGTAGACTGGAACTGTTATTAAACAATAGCTTTGTTTATGCTGACCTATTGGTAGCTCTGGCTTAAATAGGTCAGCAGACTTAGATTCGGGGGAGTCTGTCTAGTGCAGTGATGTGAGTGTAAAGGTTTAGGGGGGTTAGGTCAGAGGGGCCATGGGGCTCAAGGCCTGGGGCCCGGGGTAAGTCCAAATTAGTTGGGGTTTTCTAAATTAAGGGGGGTCCGATCCAAAATTGATTATTTGTCTAAAGTTTTTCTAGTTTAAAGGTTTGAGTTATTTCTTTGGGAGTTCCAGTCTACTTAACCCTAACATTAAATTTAATAAATATATAAGTTGAATTCCGTTCTTGTTTATCATTAGTTTGAAACTATTGTATTTTCTGTTTGTTATGTTGATTTTAATATCTGTTAATTATATTTGGTTTGAATCTTAACATGTCTCTTTTTATTTAAAGAGCTATGCCCACCTGTCATGAATGCGACTTCCAGTTGGCCAGACTGAGAAGCCACACTACAGTACTATATACTATTCCAGTTCCCCCCTTACAGTAGCGTAAGAACATGAGTTCATAATAAATTGTTTAAGATTATTAACATAATTTTCGTTGTTCCTCTAGTATACCGCTATTGGTAATCAATTTTTCTGTTGCTCTTGTACGTTGAAATAAAGGCTAAGACATCGCCTCTGACACTGACAGGGGCTGTATGTCTATATTTCCTAGTTAGTGCTCATATTTACTGCATATGACGACAGGAAAAATAGTTTTGGCATTGCCAGAATCAAATCCGTTGTAATTTAATTATTACTCGACTGTTGACTCAAAACAATTATTGAACAATGCAAATGAAAAATATTAATTTGTTGTGTAAAACCATAAATCGGGACAAAATGCGTCCCGACAAATGTTTGGTAGGGACGCAGGACAAAAGAGCGTGAAATAAGGACTGTCCCGACAGAACGGGGACAGGTGGCAACCCTGTCTATATATATATATATATATATATATATATATATATATATATACCGTACTACAAAAATAATTTCAAACACAAATGACTAATTAAACACAAACTGTTATTTTTTATTTATTTTTTATCCTTAAGAGTCTGCACTACCTGCGCCATCTTGGATTTTTAGTCCCATAAGAACAATGTTAAATTCAAAACATTACTGTTGTCTTTGAAACACCATATCTCGATAATCTTACATCGGATTTGCATGAAACTTGGATATGTTCACCATAAGGGAATGGCGGAGTGCATGACGTGGATAGATTTTCAATAAACCTACTAAATATTGTTTAAAAGTGGTTTAAAAATGGTTTAAAATGGTGTAAAATATGTTTATATTTTATTCGTTATTCGAGTGGAAAACTTTTTAAATTAATTTTCTATCACGTCAAGCACTAGATACTATGGTAACATTTAAAATGACATCAAGTTTTAAATTTTCCGACGAAAAACAAACTCACAGTGATGTTTCAAATTTAACATTGCTCTTAAGGGACAAACTGCCGAGATGGCGCAGGTAGTGCAGACTCTTAAGTCATATCTAAACAAATTTTTTTCTGTTTCAATATAGTACAGTAAAATAAGGCCAAAAATAACCTTTTGATCGGCAACTGATGTGCATCCATGAAATTTTCAGGAGACCTTCGTTTCAGCTCTAGAAAAGGAGATTTGATGAGTCCCCAAAAAATAAAGTTGTTTTACACCTACAAAATCACTTGTCAAAATGGCGGTTCTTTTGTAATGGGATAAATTTTGAAAAAATCTTCCCTTTTTCATTTTTACGTGCATCTCCTCAATATTAAGTTGTGGGACAAACACCAATTATTGTTGAGTGCTAAAAACCTTATTTTTATGGTCTTTATTTTTTGGCCGCCATTTTGGATCCGCCACATTGGATACAAGTTGTTTTTTTCTAATGTAAAGGTAGTGTTGTGACACATCACGTCAGAGTAGATTTTTTCGCTGATTACAATGCCGCAATCCGTTTTTGAAAATATTTTTCCATTTCAAAGATAAACGGAAATTAAAATTCCTCTCTAATACATTTCTTAAGGACGTTTCAAATTTGGAATTTATTTATTTGTTCTTTTTCCTCATATATCCTGTTCTCATTGAGATAGGTTGTTATTTTTATTTTTGGTATCAGATCACTCAGTGGATCATTGGGCTTCTTTAGAGTTTTTGTTCGTTTGAATTGGCTTCGTTTGAAACGGTTTGTAAATTTTAAACTTTACCCAAATTTCAGAAATGGAAATATTTTTTATTAAAAATTGTATAATATCACATATTAAACGTATCCAATTTTAACAATCAATATATGGAATGAAAGCCAATAATGTCCCGTGTAATTTAAGACTAAAACGAACCTTGAATCTCATTTACAACTTGAGTTGTACGTCTTTAACTGAAGACGAAATTTTAGGAACCAATAAATTTTATGTTGATTAGATAGTTATAAGCCACTTAAAATCCAACGAATTTCAATGGTCAATAACTCAAATTAATGTACTAGTTGTTTTAAGACCAGAATTAACTTTGTGTCTTATTTAGAACTTGAGATATTAATCTTTAACTAAAAGCGAATAAAAAAATTGAAGTTTCTATTAAATAAAAGCATATAACTCGTCTCAGTATCCTCCAAACTGAAAGAAGAATAGCTCAAATTAATGCCGGGATATTACTGTGTATTTTAAGGTCACAATGAAGAGCATTCCTCAATTAAAACTAGATATAAAAGAAAAATAATGCAAAATCAAATGAAAGTTCGAAATGTCCATAAGAAATTTATAGGGATGAGTTTTGACTTGAGTGTATCTTTAAAACGAACCAAGGTTTTAAAAAACGGTTGCGGCATTGTAATCAGCGTAAAAATCTACTTTGAAATTATGTGTGACAACGCTATCTTTACATTGGAATAAAATAACTATCATCCAATATGGCGGATCCAAGAAGAGGGCAAAAATTAACGACCGGTCAAAATGAACTACTTCCCATCCAAAAATTATCGGTGGTGGTGCCACAACATTATATTGAGAAATGCAGGTGAAAAATAAAAATAAATACATTTTTTCAAAATGTATCTTATTAACAAAAAATCCGCCAATTTAAAAAGTGGTTTTATAGGTGAAAAACAACTTTATTTTTTGGGGACTCATCGGATCTTCAATTATAGTGCTTAAAAGGAGCTCTTATCAAATTTTTGTGAATGCACATCAGTTGCCGATCTAAAACCCTAATTTTACTGCACTAATATGTTATGCAAAGTTAAACTCTAATTCCCACCCATAAAATCATGCAGCTTTTAAATAATTTACTAAGCTCCGCCAGTCCCTGCCACTTAAAAACTCCACAAATTCAATTTTACTTAGTTTAAAACAAAAAAATTTTATGTTGACAAGGATGGGACAAACCCCAACAAAATGAAATACAGTTTCTTTTTTTATTTAAATTACACAAGGAGCAATTAAAGTTTTTCCCTTCGATCCAGGGTTTGTAATTCAGATCTAGTAGCTCAGCTTTAGCTTTTACGGCCCACGAGATAACGCCAATGTCAATCTTATTGTTGAACAAATTTTTACCCTCCCACCAGTCGCCACGTCGCACCCAATGTATGTGATAATGTATGTGGATGAGGAAGATCTGCAAAGAAACAAGGACATCGCCAACAAACACTAGATATGGTGAGCTATACATCCTGCCAGCACACCACCTAAAAGCTGTTTAAAACTAAATTACCTTACATCGGTAGAAAACTCCCCCAATTCACTGCCTCAAGAAATGCACACCAAAAGAGGGATCTCGCTGAGATCGGCACTGAAAGCATGGCTTCTGCACCAGAGCTGTTCTACTCATTTGAAGAATATTTTAATGAAACTATCATCCAGAACTGACCAAAAAATTGTAATTACACTCTACCACAAACTAACACTATTGTTAATTATGATGACTAGAGATCGCCCTCCGGTCGAAATTCGACCAAAAATTCAGTTGATCTTGAGCCAGTAAATTTTTTAAAATGTTTTATAAATGAAACATCTGTTCTTCCTTATTTGCTAGCATTTGTTATTACAACAGCTGTCTGATGAATCAATCAATTATCCTTCTCCCATAAGATTAACATTGAGTGTTAAGGTGGGGCCCCCAGTGGGCCGATATGAATGAAAACGTGATTCTGCTCATCTACAACACAATACCTTTCTAACGCTATGCGCGGATTTCTCCTACGATGCACAGAAGCTGAGAAAAAAGAAGGAAATGAAACATGCTTGCCTATTAATATATAGATTGTAAATAAAGATGATTCTGATTCTGAGACTACTCTCGGACACAACAATCCAGTTAACTCAATCCCTTTCGGTTTATTAATGCAGTCACAAAAGACAATCAATGTTTACTTTTTATTGAGAGCTGACAATATCTAATGTTGAAAGTTCAAGTAGGTGACTCTCCAAGCTTTAAAGAGAGTAAGGCAGGCTGATTTTTGCTTTAAAAGAAGTTGTGGTAATTGATAATTATTGTCTACCTAAAAAAATGTACATTTAAATACTTCCAGTGTAGTTTTAAGAATGAGTGTGATTGAATAAAATTAATTTACTCACAGCGATATTTATAAAAGCAATGCTTCCACTATTTATAATAGAGGGACATGGCTGAACGTATTTTTATATACCATAGTCAATTATTTTTCTTTTTTTTACAACAAGGAGGGGTTTGTTAAAAAAGATAATAATTGAAAAATTAAAAATATTTTAATATTTGATCACAACCATGATTTCACGTAACACTACAATGTTTTGTTTTGCATTCGGTGAGCTTTGAGACATGGCATGCTGCAGAACAGGTTGTTGTCATAGGTGAATGGAACTTTGCCAGTTATGTCGATGGCGCAGAGGTAACAACGCGTCAAAACCAGTCCAGTCTTGCCTGCCGCCGCCAACATCCTCCTCTCTGCTGCCAAAGCTCTCTGCAACATTAAGTACGGTATACATTACTGCATGAGGACTCACAACACAATTGAGATTTGTGGACATCTGGTTAGCTTCAGGCCAGACCAGAGGGAGGGGGCCCGGCCTAGAGCTTTAGATATAATAATATTATGAAAATAACAAAAAAAACCTTGTATTGAAGAATTTAACAAAAAATTTAATTTACTTGTGGTCTTAGTTATAAAATTATCATAACTAATACTATGCAATTGGAAAAGGAAATGTGCAAGAAATTGTTGCTTTGTATACAGTTAGTGAAAATGAATAGGGAAGGCATTGCCATAGCCTCATTAAATACAAGGCCGCGGCCGGTGAAACGCGGCAACGCCACGAGAGCGCTGCAGCATGTACTCCATGAGGAGTGCTCGAACATTTTAAATCAGATTTCACCAGAATTCTTTTCATTATTTTGAGAGCTTATCAGGTGAGAAGCCAAACATGTGTGTTGCACTAGTGTGTACCAGCAGTTAGAAATTTTCAGATATGAGTGGTTTGTTATGAGGGAAGAACGCCGTATGCTGCTTAAATCACCATCTCTTTAAAAACTGCTTTTGCTAGTTCTTTTAAGCAATATAATTTTATTTTTGCTGTTAATGTTGTCAATGAATTTACAGCCTTTGACAAAAAAAATATTAGTATGCAGAGGATTGTTTTTGAAAATAGAACGAGGTAAGTGCGGGCAACAGGCAGTAGGTCTATGGACGAAGCCTAGCCGGCCAAGCAGGGTTAAAGGATTGTGTAATTATATTGCCAAATCTTATGGCGCGGCGTGGTATTAATGGAGGCTAGAGCATTGCAGGTGGGAGCACAAAGAAGGATATTTGAGTGAATTTTATTGTAAATCAATGTAAATCCACTGATATGAGTGTCAAACATTACATATCTCAGTTAGGGAATTAATTGTCCTGAATTTCCATTTCCTTTTTCCTGAATTTCTTTTCTACAGGGGGGCCCAGTCCCCCGAGGCCCCACTTGGGTCTGGCCAGCTTAGCTTAACAGTTAAAGTCAGGTACTTTGATTCATGAGGTGCCGGGTTCAACTCTTGGGATGACCACTTAGATTTACTGCTTTCCGTGAGAAGCATCTAACAAGGTTTACTGTTTTGTTTCTAATCTGATGAGATCTATTCCTGAACTAAATATTTTAGCGAATTTCCCTATAGGGAATACACTATTACGGTAGTAGCCATGGTAAGACCTAAGCCCAGGAACACTTTAACTTTTTCATTTTGAGATCCCCAGAAGCCAAAAACACCATTAGTTCATTTTAACTAAGTAAATAAAGTCTTTATTTGTTGAGCGGCATTCAAAGTAACTTCTTCATATATACAGGGTGTCCCGGGACTCTCTGGAACCCTTTTGTAGATTTGTTCCTTGCATCAAGACAAGAAAAAAACATCGTACAAATAGGGGTCTAAAACCCCTCGTTTAGCTGCTAGCCTCCATTTTATTTTCTCCACATAATAATTTTTATTTCCCTGACGGATGGTAGTATTCAGTTCATATTTGTTATGGATCTTTATCATTTCAATGTACATTTTCAAGAAAAAATTAATTTTCTCCAGTGTATATTTTTTTAATGGCGGCCATTTTAAATTTTCAAACTCAAATATCTCAAAATCAGTCAATTTCGTAAAAATTTTAAAAGACACAAAAAATTTGCCAAATTAAAATATTTAACCAACAGTGCCAAGTTTGTAAGGATCTGACAACAAATAACAGAGTTATAGCGATTTTTCTCCAAAAAAAGAAAAAAACACATTGATTTTGCATTATAATTAATACTAGAGATCGCCTGCTGATCGAAAATCGATCAAAGTTTCAGTTTATCTGGACCCAAGAAGCTTAAGAATATTTTAGAACTAAAACATCTGTTCTTCCTGTTTTTCTAGCAGTTGTTTTTACAACAGCTGTCTAATGATTCATTCAATTCTCCTTCCTCCATAAAATTAACATTGGAACTTTGAAAGCCTGTGGGGCGTAGCCCTGCAGTCCGATGTGAATTGGAATGTGATTCTGCTTATCTACAGGACTATACCTTTCTAACGGTATGCGCGGATTCCTTCTACGATGCACACGAGCTGAGAAAAAAGGAGGAAACGAAACATGCTTGCGTATTAATATATAGATAAATTAATGCCATTTTAACAGAAAAAATTGGAATAACTCCGTTGTTTCTTGTCAGATTATTACAAACTTGGTACTATTGATTAGATAATTTTTTTTGGCAACTTTTATATGTTTTTTTTTTTTTAATTTATATAAAATTGACCAATTTTGAAAATATATGTATGAAAAAATTAATTTTTTCCTGAAAATGTACATTTGTATGATAAAGATTCATCCCAAATATGAACTGAATACAACCACCCGTTATAAAAATAAAAATTATTAGGTGAAAAAAACAAAATGGCGGCTAGCGGCTTAGTCATGGATTTAAGACGGATATTTGTACGATGTTTTTTTCTTGTCTCGATGCAAGGAACAAATGTACAAAAGGGTTCCAGAGAGTTCCGGGACACCCTGTATATCTATCTATGTCTCTGTGATACTGATAATTTTTGAAGGGGACCTCCGATTTTGATGAAATTTGTTATGAAGGTGTAAGACCAGGTCTATTTTAATGAGTTTGCGAACCAGCATTGTGAGAATATGGGAACGGGGTTTTATGGGGTTTGAAAGAGGTCAAAATGGATTTTGGCATTTTTAAACCTCAATTTTCAAAATTCAAGAATTTTAACTAAAACTATTTCAAAGAGCTTAAGATACAAACAATTTTGTATTTTGAATTTTTAACTAAGCTTAACAGATTCCGGAGAAAAGCTAAAATCAGGTTTCCCATGTTGGTCTTATGGAAAATTAATAAAACCCTGTATGTACATTCACTAGGTAGGGTTTAACTGATATTTGCTTACAACACCCATGTGGCGGCAAACCCACATACTCACCCCCATGGGGTTTATGGGAAATATTAAAAAGTGCCGAATATTTATACAATTTGATTTTTACCTTACCCAACCATTACTTTTCCTACCAACAAACATTTTATAACAATATCCCAAATAACAAAACATCTCAAATTCCTTTGGAAATTTGCTGAGTACGCAGGTCTGCTGCAATGGGGGTATTTGGGAAATATTTTGACCTTTAAAACTGAAAAAAGTCATGAAATGTAAAAATAATCATTGAGGTGGTATGGCTTTTAGCCTAGCAAATATACTGTTTTTTTTTTTTTTTTTTTTTTGTTAAAACATTCAAGATAGATTGGGAATGTAAGTTCTGTTTCCGTTATTCTCCACGATAACGCTGTGATCGCAGTTCTGCGCATGCGCCGGTGTCTCTCAGTGTCAAGCAGAACAAAATGGCGGCATTTAGAGCTCGCTGTCTCTTGTGTGTACTTTTTAGCGCTCATTTGTAATGACGGAGTCGATTAGAAATCCCGCCTCTTGTGAAATTTGATTGGTGATTCGTTTTCAGAATGCAAGAAACGTAAAACATTTTGATTTTTTTGATAGATTTTATTGCTACGTATCGATGTGTCATACACATTCCAGCCAAAACCATGAAGGAGTGGTTTTGAGACATTGGCAGAGTGTGGTCGGGCATTATCCTGAATGAAAACCATGCCTTTTGTCAGCATTCGTCGACACTCATCCCGTAAAGGGCAGCGCAGTTTTTTCAGTGTCTCGCAATAAACTTCTTCATTGTTTGTTTCACATCTCAGCAAAAAATCAATCAACAAAACAATCAATAAAACAAAATGTTTTACGTTTCTTGCATTCAGAAAACGAATCACCAATCAAATTTCACAAGAGGGTGATTTTTAAACAACTCCGTCATTACAAACAAGCGCTACAAAGCACACACAAGAGACAGCGAGCTCCAATGGCAACATTTTGTTCTGCTTGACACAGATATACTATGGTGCATGCGCAGAACTGCGATCACAGCGGTATCGCGGAGAATAACGGAAATGGAACTTACTTTCTGGTAATACCTCGTATTATTTGTTCACATTTATAATGAGAATATAACTCTTTCCTCCATTTGAATGGCGGTAAAACAAAAATAAGATACAAAATTACAAACCTAATTGAATCACATTAATAGTCTGATTGTGGATACCATACTGTTTTTTATCATCAACCCAGATTTTCGGTTTTGTTTAGGTTTTATAAACTAAATTAATCAATTAAAACCACTACCACAACCAATTAAGAACTTTTTGTAAAAAAAAAATACACCTTTAAAAATCTACGAAAAGGTTAATACAAACAAAATTATGTGCTATTGACAGTACTCGTATCAGTTAAAAAGTCGATTATCTAAACGTCAGTTATTCTAAAAGTTAATTATCCAAACTTCTGAACAGCTTACTAATTGAATGTACAGAATAAAAAAAAACCCCCTATTGCATAACGTCAAATATAATATAGGGAAAGCATCTACAAATATAACGAAACGTGCAATTGTTTTTTATCTCCCTTTTATTAAAGTCTATTGATTATTTGGAAGTTTTTTTGTTTTAAAACAGTCAATGGACTGTTTAGTAATTATAGATGGTAAATCATTTTTGTGTCTGGCTATCCAAACCACCCACAGCCCCAATAATTAGTTCCGATAATCAACTCTGTACTGTACTATGTAAATGTAGCTCTACAGACATCTAATTGTATTGCTATAAAATATTTACAAAACAAAGTTTACTTTGCCATAGATCACATTAACTAAAGACCTTTTCTCTATCACTCAGCTCCAAAAATCGTTTCCTCTCTGCCTCCTCTAGCCGCCGTGGCTCGTCTGCTAATCTCTTCTCTTTCTCCTTCTCTCTTTTTGCCTTTTTTTGCGCTCTCCTCTTTTCTGCCGCTTCCCTCTCTATCTCTTCAGTTAGAGCGCTGGGAATATGGGATTTGCTGTAGTCATATTTGTCAGGAAACTGCCCCATAAAGCGTCGGAAAGTATTGCGTGTTTCTTTATCTGGAGCAAAATCATAAGCCGTCATGGCTTTGCTGTCTTTGACACAGGGATCAGAGCCATTTTCAAGCAGAACCCTGTAAAAGTATAAAAATTTATAATGTTTATTGCTTGGTATTTTTTAATCTCCTTGATTATAAACAATGATTTGCTTGCACAGTTATATTATAACGTACAATAAATAGGTTTAACCTAAAAGTCACAGAACACACCAAAGAAGGGGTTTTTTTTATAATGGTAAGTTTTGACAATAACCATTTTTAAAGAATACAGAATATTAATTTACAAGACAAAATTGGTGATAGATATCTCTCTTAGCACGTTCACTACCAGCATATATGCGGTCAGACCACTCCCTCAGTCCACCAACAAAATCATGGACTTCCCTGTAGACCGGCCTAGTGGTTGTGATGTATGCCACATACCACGAATAGAATCTGTCCAAAATTAGTCAACTGTCCAGTGACGTTAGTGATGGTCCTAGCCACAGACCAAGCGTCGCACATATGCAGCGGACAATTCTGTAAATTGTGCCTAAACTATCTAACCTTTAAAAAGACTGTTCCGAAGAAATTTCGTATTCAGTATCAAGGAACCATTGCCGCAGATCTGCGGCGACAGCCTATTTTAATGAGCCCAGTCGCCGCGGATCGGCGGCTGTGGGGTTGGAGTAGAAATCGCCCGACATAAACTGCGGCTGACATCAGTGGTTACGATTTTTTTTATCATAGTGATAGCGAACGTGTTAAGTTCTATAGAAGCTTTTTCTCTGTTGTTGTAGTTGTTAGGTAATGGTGGTGGTACACTTGCATTCGATTTTGTATTTTAACATTCATCCTAATAAGTCTAAAAGAATATATGGTAAAAAAAAAACTGGTTACTCTAAGTTAAATTGGCAATTTTGCCTGGCTACATTGTCAGTCAAAAGCACAAAATACGATATTGAAATAAATCATGTTAGAGCTGGTGATTCTATAGGGACACCAAGTGATGGAAGGAACGAAATAAAAGTGATTAAGAGCTAATAAATATTAGTTTATTTACGTAAACAACAAACAAGGAATTTTCACACTACAAAAATAACACAACAATAATTTTGATAATACACTTATTGAGCTTTACAAGGAGTTATCACCTAATTTAGAATTCAGGTTGAAATAATAAAACGTCTTCCAACACTACTCGATATATTTACACTTTTACAGACGGTAAATATATATAAAAGATCTTATAATGGCTGATCTTATATTGCCATTATAAGATCTTTTATATATATTTACCGTCCGTAAACATTTACAGTATAAGTGTAAATATATCGAGTAGTGTTGGAAGACGTTTTATTATTTCAACCTGAATATCATAACCAGCACGTATAATGCTAATCAAGAAGTTATCTAATTTAGAAATGTAATTAATTTTTACTTTTAAATAATTCACATGGTTTTAAAATAGATGGGACGGGCGGACAAGCTACGTGATAAGATCATTCGTTAATATTGAGATTGTGACTGCTGATTCTCGGCGCATCGCTGAGGGCCTGCTCCTCCTCAGCCAATCAGAATATCTCAACCCGATCGAGGTAAGTGCTGACGCCAGCGGAACTTCAGGCATTATGCGAAGCTACGAATGCACGGATCCAGCTTTATAACTTTGCTACCACTTTTAATACAATAATTTGATTTCAATGAAATTTGGTATGAAGATGTAGGGTAGCATTCTTCAGGTGCAGTTCGAAAACAAAAAAATTATAGTATTACAGTTAACATTTTATAAGCCTTAAGGCATCTTTAAAATGGAGATGATATCATTACTCCACTAGAAATGATATACTAAATACCACTAAAAGAAATGTCTTTACAACAATAGAGTGGCTTTTATTCTCACCAAACCATCTCTTTCCATCCACGTTTAGAAGCGTTTTGCAGCAACGTGAGTCCTTCTATGTTGAGCTGGTTGAGGGCCTCCATTCGCTCCGAGTCACTGATAACAGAGCCCTCCTGCTGCAGTGATAACACCAGCAAGGTCACGTCGCCCACCTGACAAGCCGTTGACACTTTGTGGCGGAAACTCCTCACCTCAAGGCTGCATTCTAAATCAAATGTACAACTTGTAATTTGCATTCAATATCCTTACACAAGAACAATAATTCGTCACCTTCCGGTTATATGGTCGTATCTAAAAAAATGGATTTTTAGGTTACGAAAGTTTCTGAATCTCCCAGACAGCCTCTACACATCACACATCACACCAATGGTCGTATCTCTATCTCTCTTAGTTTAGAAGATACAGGCTATTTCCTATGAGTCGTATCTCAACAAATTATAAATTTAAATCAGACGAATGGTAGTATCATTTAATGATATGACTGTTTGCCTGATACGACCAAATCAGAAAACGTGTTGCATCTCAAGATACGACCATTCGTCTGAACTATAATTTTAACCTTGCCTAGAGTAACCTTGCATAATGTGTCCTGGTAAACTGTCGTATCTTGTTTTTTCAAAGTATATATACATTTTCAAAACTCTTTTTGTGCACTTTTAAGTTTAACATATAATGCAGTAATAGCCTAAAAATAAAGTTTCTAAGTTCATTCGTTTAGAATCTCTGAAACAAAATGTAGATGTAGTTTTTTATTTTCTGCTCTCCTGAAAAATAACCGAAAATGAGATAAGACCTGGAAAGCGACAAATTGATCATTATCAGGACCTTGTATGCGACTGACAGATCAGGATAAACTCTAAAAAGAAACAAACTAAATAGTTAAAAATACTGGTTTCATTCACGTTAAGTTGTTGAATTGAATTTTGTTATTTATATCTTTTAAAGTTAAAAATAGCATTACTATAGGCTCTTATCATCTTGGTAGTTAATCAAACATAAAGAGTAGCCAAGCTAGGTAATACCAGAGAAAAATTAGAACAGTGAAATATAAAGTGAGTTACCGGTACTACTTCTATTCTAACAAA
Organism: Neoaliturus tenellus; assembly: GCA_030545055.2. Lineage (NCBI taxonomy): Eukaryota > Metazoa > Arthropoda > Insecta > Hemiptera > Cicadellidae > Neoaliturus > Neoaliturus tenellus. The sequence continues at coordinate 138,593,118 of CM061531.1, read as the reverse complement.
TGTATTTTTACTTTAAGCAATAAAAGGTTAAAAATGCCTGTGCATTGTCGAGCGATCATTTTTTGGTCTCGTATGCTACCAAATGTCATAAAAAAAACCATACACACTCAAAAAACATTTACAAAACGAAAACACTCATAACAATACTGGCCAGTTTTTAATAAAAACCATATGCACATGTGTTGTCCCCAACTGGTGAGGCATCACTGTTTGTGGCTTGTTGTCCGGTACCCCCACCTCCACCTACCTATCATAAATTCCCCCCTCCCCCTCCCCCAGCCACCCCCCCCTCGCCAAGGCTGGCTAGGTACATCTCCCTGAGGGAAATTATACAGTCACTGGAAACAGGGGATTTTTAGGAATGGGGAAGGTAGGAGATGGTCAGTCTGCCTTGTTCTATTAGGGAGACCTTGTCCGTCAGACAAGGACCACCCTTGAGTACAGCCCGCCAACCACCATTGTGTTGGTTTGTTATGTTCCAAGAGTTCGTCCCCAAGCCAAGCAGACCAGAGACAACAGAAAAGGGAACTACCCCCAGGTGCCCGTCCCAGGCACAGCAAGTAAGTCACTTCTCCCTACATGGGCTCAGACGAAACTGGGTATCCATACTCATCCATGACTCAAGATCTCAGAGAGTGAAGGAGTAACCAAGGTTTAAGGAAGTAAGGGTAACTGGGTAACACAAAGACTTGCCAAGACTGTGACAGCTTCATTTTTATGTTCCCAATGTCGCCCTCTGAAATAGTAAATACCAGTCAGGAGCTAATCAGGGCAAGAGCTACCTATCTTGCGTTTGGCCAAAAACTTGTTCACTGCCAACAAGCTAAAATTAAATGAAGACAAAACTCAATATATAATTTGTTCCCTCAAGCGCGATGTCCCTGATATAAATTTTGAAGCAGTCAAGCTTCTTGGTTTTTGACCAGACCCAAAACTAAGCAGCGACCATCATATAATCCAGATAGGTATTAAACTCTCCAGAGTAATATTGCTTCTCAACAAGCTCAAGCATGTGGTCGTTGAGCGTTATCTGGTTACAGTATACCATACACTTTTTCATAGCCGTTTATAATACGGAATACTGTTGTGGGGCCACTCCTTGGCATGTGCCAAAATATTACTGCTTCAAAAGAGGGCATTACGCATCATTGCTTCAGATGGTTATTTAGATCAATGTAAGTCTATATTCCAGTGTTTGGGTATTCCAACAATTTATAGCCAATATGTATTTAACTCACTAGAATACATAAGAAAAAATTACTCCAAATTCAGACAATGACAGGATGTTCACCAGTACAATACCAGGAGAGCAAGGTACATCAACATCCCATCATGTACGGTAGGCTGTCAAAAACACAAAACTGTTTCCTAGTCACAGCGGTGAAATTTTTCAGCAACCTACCAGTTAAAAAAATTAGACATCTAGACAAAAATAAGTTTAAGGGCGCTATTCATTCAAGATTGATATGCGTACTCTACTATTGAAATCGATAAAGAGCCATTGTAAGAATTATTACTTACTGTAAACCGTCGACAGCTCAATTGAGCTGTCGACGGTTTACAGTAAGTAATAATTCTTACATTACAACCACAGCTCAGGAGCTAAAACCATGGATTTTAAAGAGCCATTATTTTCTAAAATAGAAAGGAACTAAAAACTAGTAGGCCAACAAGCTAATCATATGACGCAATCTATCTGGTGTTTCTAGTCATCGATGAAGGATTCAAGTATCAGTAAAGTAAGTAAGTATCATCTCTACACTTTAACCAGATGTTAAAAAATACATGTCATCTGCGTACAAAACAGTTTTGAGTGGGATTTTTTTAGGCAGATAGTTGATGAATAAAATTAATAATACCAGCCCTGAAACAGAACCTTGGGGAATTTGAGCAAAAACTTCTTTTGGATGTGATATCTGATTATTAATAACTACCTTTTGCTGCCTTCACCAAAGAAAAGTTAAAAAAAAAAAAAAACGTAAATGGTAGTTCTTTATTCCATAGAACAAATTTTGAAGAAGAACTTTGTGTGGGACAATATCAAAAACCTTTTGTAGGTCTATTTAAGCCCAATCCTAGATGCTCAGCTGCTTCAAAGGATGACCGAATGTCAGTAATTGCTGGGTAGCTGATTTAATTCCTGTAATGTGTTGTATGTAAACCTGTACAAATTTAAATATCAAACAAATGTATTGGATGAAAAATCTATTCACGTAATTGTATATAGTCTATAGCAGAGGCATGATACAAACCTTTCTCTGGGGTAGGCTCTTTTTTCTTCCTCTTCTTCTTAGCTTTTGTCGGTACTGTGTCCTTGTACTCCTGTAGTGAGTCGCAAAACGATATTTCCGTATCATTGTGTACCATTGAATGGTTCTCTGATTCTAAGTAATAAAAAACCACATAATTAATATTGATCACAAAGTTCTCATAGAAATACCAAGTTGTAATTATTTTTTAACAAGTAACTGATTACAGCAACAGCATTTACGGCTGGCTCAGCAATGGAGGAAGAGTGGGAATCACAGAAAGACGGTCGGACACTAGGTAAAATATTGGGAGGAATTGGTTATCGTGATGGCAGATAAGGGAGGTTCTACTGTAGTGTTATTAGATCACTAAATAAATTATAAAAATTAAAAAAAAAATTATTGAAATTATTTCATTATTACAACACTTTACACACTGGTGTATTAAAAAAAAAAAACTTCATATGTTAAACTTTATGTTCAGGCATTGTGGACATTACAATGATTAGACATAAACACAGATGTACGTAAAAAAGTAGGACAAAAAGGTGTGGCCATATAAGCGGTAATTTAAAAAAGTAGCCATTTGGTCTGTGGACATTAAACAATGAACCTTACAGCCGTGTATCAGCTAAAGTATTTTGCTGGTATAGTTTTAGCGAATTTCCCTATAGGGAATATGCTATTACGGTAGTAGTCACGGTAAGACCTAAGCCCGAGACCATGAATGATACTTTTTCGTTTTGAGGTCCCTAGAAGCCAAAAACACCGTTTGTTCAAATTGATACAGTAGAACCTCGATAGTTCGACTCTCGATAGTTTGACACTCCTGATAGTTCGACATGGTCCATGACAACTTAACATGTTAATAATGACCGATAGTGTCCATGTTGGAGTCTAACAAAGGTGAAAATGTAAACAAATTGGCGAATGATTTGAATGTTGTTTATGTTACAGTTCAATTAGGTTATGGCTTCACTAAAATTTAGTGTTTCCTAAATTCAAATTATGATTTTTATACTCCCAGTGTTAAAATTTCCCATATACTCCCTATAGTTCGACATTTCGATAGTTCGACACTCTCTAAGTTCACAAAGTGTCGAACTATCGAGGTTCTACTGTATATATATATATATATATTATGTGTCCGTGAACACAATAACTTTTGACCGGAACCTCCGATTTTGATGAAATTTGGTACAGGGGTGTAAGTCAGCGTCTACTAGGTTGAGTTCGCGAACCAGAATGATCGGGCCATGGGTACGGGGTTTTATGAGGTTTCAAAAGGGTTAAAAATGGGTTTTTGGCTTTTTTTACTTTTATTTAGAAAATTCAACAACTTTAACTTAAACCATTTAAAAGAGCTTAAAAAAACAAACAATCTAGTATTTTGAATTTTTTACCTAGCTTAAATGGTTATGGAGAAAATCCAAAAAGTATGTTTTCTATGTTATTCTTATGGGAAATCAACAAAACCTTCTTTCTTGCTTATTTATTGACATATCTTGATAAAATTTGGTATTACATTCATTTGGAAGCGTTTAACTTATATTTGCTTAGAAAACCCATATTGCGGCAAACCTACGTACTCACCCCTATGGGGTTTATGGGGAGAATAAAAAGAACACCATAGCCTTATAAAATTTGGTATGTACAATCACTAGGCAGGGTTTAACTTATATTTACCAACAAAACCCATATGGCGGCAAACCTACATACTCTCATCCCCATGAATTTTATGGGGAAATAGAAAATATACCAAAATCCCATTGGAAATTCACGTTGAGTACGCAGGTCTGCTGCGACGGGGGTATTATTATTATTTTGCTTGCTCAAACCTCAGCTTGAGATTTCAGAGGCAATGTTAAAATTCAAGAATTAAATCACATGCAAACGCTAACTCGCATTTGTATGAAAGAAGTTTGAACATTTCTGTAAGCCGAATGGCCTTCAGGAATTGTGAGTTTGTTCATGGATTTTCATGTTCAAAACTAATCATACAGGTCCCCAAACTTTAAATTATAATAAAATCTTAGATTGGCAATTCTTAGTTTTTATTTTGTATACGTCACTTGTATGAACATTAAAATAGATTAACAGGTATGAGTTTTTCTTTCAGTTTGTCCAACTGCATGGCTTGGAATGTACTTTCTCTCTTAGGTTATGCCACAGATTTTAACCTGTAAGTATTGTGCATGGTTTGCTGTGTGCGTTTGCAGTGCTTTTGATTTTATTTCTTGTTTTGAAGTATATTCTAGTTTTAGTTAGCATTTAAATTTTAGGTGTAGCCTATTGTTGTAAAACTAAATGACTTAGTAAAATCTTTGAATATTTGAACTTTAAAGAACTGATTTACAAATACAATTTTTTAGAGAGTTTGTGGTTGGCCTATTTATTTTAAGTGTCCTTAGTAGGGATGGGCGGGTAAAAAAAAAAAAAAAAAAAAAAAAAAAAAACCGGAATAAAATCTTCTGGTCATTGGGCTTGATTTTATTTTACTCTTTTATTTTACTCTGGAATTTTTTTGGACGGAATCCCCAAACAATGAAAGTGTACCTCCGGCAGTGATGGGAGATCTCACTAACTATTCAAGAGGAGTAATTTGTTCCAACTATTGCTATTTTCTGAACCAATTGTCATACAAAACTAAATGATGCTAATTTTTTTGTCTAATTCTTACAAATAAAATACTCCCGTCACAGCAGATTTGTGTACTTAGCGAACTTTCAATGGCTGTTATTATTTAACCAACACATTATTTGGTTTTATAAGTCAGTAATATGTCAAAGTTATGTATAAATACTTTAACTTGTTACTTAAATTGTTAATCCATACAAGAAAATATATTATTTCATTACATAATACATGTATTCACATTAATTATTAACATTAATTACACATAATCACGTCAATTACAAATATAATTAGTTTTAAAAACCGTAAATATGTCCATAGCGAGAGGTACAATGCACGAAGAGTGAACTTTTTATAAATCCCAAAATGTAAACATTAAAATTACAAATGCAGAAAGTCTTTTAATCAGGTGGTTATTTTCAGACACCTCTTTCTATTCCTTCTTCCATTATACAGTTATATTCCATTAAAATGCCATGGGATTTAACATATAGGTTTGCTGCCATAGGGGGTTTTGACCAAATATTAGTTACTCATCACCTAATGAAGGTATAAACCAAATTTTATTAAAAAATGTTAAAAAAATAAGCGATATATATGATTTTATTCATTTCCCATTGAAAAAAATTTCGGTATTTTCTCCATACCCTAAACAGTGAAGGTAAATTAATTATTCAAAGTACTGCATTGTTTATTTTTTAAAGCTCTTTTAAATGGTCTCTTTAAAAACTGGAAAAAATTAAGGGTGAAAAACTTTAAAAACCCAATTTTGACCCCTTTAAAACCCCATAAAAGCCCATTCCCATAGTCCAATCATCCTGGTTTTTCGAACTGCACCTGAAGAATGCTACCCTACATCTTCATACCAAATTTCATTGAAATCGAAGTTTTCTTCCAAAAGTTATCATGTAAACGGACACACACACACACACACACACACACACACACACACACACACACACACATACGCACATATATACACATTCAAATTCATATAATATATTCATACAAATTCATATATATATATATATGAATTTGAACGAACGGTGTTTTTAGCTTTTAGGGTCGCGATCGCCGTCTTCGTTCGCGAGATCGTCGGCCGCGTTAGCCGTCCTCGTTAGCGAGATCGTCGGCCGCGATCACCGTCCTAGTTCGAGAGATCGTTGGCCGCGATCACCGTCCTCGTTAGCGAGATCGTCGGCCGCGATCACCGTCCTCGTTCGCGAGATCGTCGGCCGCGATCGCCGTCCTCGTTAGCGAGATCGTTGGCCGCGATCACCGTCCTCGTTAGCGAGATCGATGGTCGCGATCACCGTCCTCGTTAGCGAGATTGTTGGCCGCGATCGCCGTCCTCGTTCGCGAGATCGTCGGCCGCGATTGCCGTCCTCGTTAGCGAGATCGTTGGCCGCGATAAATTCCCGATTTTAAAAATATCCCGCCCGAAGATCGGAACAACTACTCCCAAAAATTTTCCCGAAATTTCGCGACCCGACCATCCCTACTCAAAACCAAAAAAATAAAATGGTCCCGGGCTTAGGTCTTACCATGAATACTTCCGTAATAGCGTATTCCCTATAGGGAAATTCGCTAAAAATACGTCAACCAAAGTTGCGTGACATTCCGGCATTGTTAAATAAGAGCAAAGTAGAAAATTATTTGTTGTGAGAGGCTTCCACGGTCGATGTACAAATGCGACGAATCCTGGTCTTCGGGTGACGACCGCGATGGAGATGAGTTGTAGGACGTTGCCGACGTTTCGGACGCTGGGGAATATGGGGGTTTTGGGCACAAGGAATCGATTGGAGATGGTTCCATGCTTGAGGAAAATCCGATTTTCGTCCTAGAGCCCTTCAAAGTTCCCATGTTATCCTTATTTAGATTTTTAAATTGAACAAAAATCAGCTGATAACTGTAGATCAAATAAACCAATATGTTACATCTTTTACCTGTGGTTTAAAAATTTTATCAAAGTGCAGCACCCTTCGATCCGGCGAGTGAGCAAAGCGAACGAGCTCGTCCTAAAAAGGAAGAGGGCGAGTGAGCGGAGCGAACGAGCCTTTTGTGTGAAACGAAAGTAATAATTTTTCCGAGCATAAGCTCGGTCCCTCTGGTACTATTATTTTTAAATTAAAAACTTCAAACCCCATTTATTAGATTTTGAGTTTTATAACTTTGACCTTAAGTTCTTTTTAATGGTTTTTTTCAACATACAATTCTTAATTTTTCCCTGACGTAGCAAACAATGGTTAGATGAATACATAAGAATAACCGTGAAAGTATCATAATCTGTAAGTACGAATCAGTCTTCAGTAAAACCAATGAATACAAAAAAGGCAAAACTAAATAAATTAATGGCATCTGTTAAAGAACAACAAGAGTTAATACTTATTCTAATTTCAATTTATTTTAGTTTTCCTTGTTCTTTATTTATGTTATATGTAGTAGTTAAGTTTTCTTTATAATTTCACCAATTGTTATAATCTATGATTTTTATATATAATTTTTATTTCCATTCTTTGTACCATACATTTGAGCCTTCAGTAACTTGTGTAAAATTTGACAGGGTAAATTTTTTCAATATACATATATTGTTAAGTGATTTTATTTAAATTTCTTTGGCTACGGGATATATTGTTTTTTCCTCATCTCTTTGTATACTGCAAATATCAAAATTACCTACAGTAGAAACGCCTATATCCGTGCCATGGTCGGAACAGAAAAAAATCGCATATTGGGTGAAGCAAACAAAACGCATTTCCTAGGAAAAACAGCTATACAGTTTTGTAATACAACTGTATTGTGCATGTAACACATTAATTGAAACATCAAAATATTAAGTATAAAAACTGAAAAATGACAATATTTATACATATGTGTCATTCAAATCGTAGTGCGTAAAATAAGACTTTTATGTTTTGACAGGCTTAGCAATGGCGGGAGCATGGAAATCACAGATAGACGGTTGGATATCGGGAGGAGTCGGTTATCAGGATAAAAGGGAGGTTCTGCTGTATTTTTAATCTTTTAAAAAAAAGTTCATTCTAACTTATTAGTATGTACTGTTCAAGACTTTACAGTTACAGTAGGGTCCCACAAACTCGGAATTTGATAACCCGGAACTCTGGATAACTAGCCAGAGGCAGTAAAGTGCACCGAGTTTTTCAAGACTCAAAGCACCATGGCATCGGCCGGAGCACAATGTGGTGCTTCGGTTTTCATATAAGTTTGTTTTTAACACACAAGTTTTACGTTTTCAGTATGTTTTATTATGTACATTAAGCAATAAATCAATATTTTTCAGGAGTAAGGTAAACTATTTTTACTTTTAGCGAATTTCCTTTGGAAATAAGCTATTACCGTCGTTTTCATAGGAGCTGCCGTTTATATCGTTGTAAGGACACCTCTGCGATTACATAATTTTATATATTAAGTTGTGGCTTTTTATGTGTACTTTCTGGATACGAAGTGATTATTTGTCGGAAACACATTTAAAACTGCCTTTAATAACGATTTACTAAAAAATTTAACATGGGCTTATATGGGAAATAGAATTTTCAATTTTGAGTGTTAGTGAACACGATAACTAGTGCAAAAATCGTCTGATCATCATGAACTTTGGTACAGACATGTAAAGTTGGATTCTCTTGGATGAGTTCGTTAACCAGTAAGATCGGCCTAACTTCAGTAGGAAAAGTGTGGGATTTTACCAATCAAAAGTGGGTTTTTTCCACTTTTCACGTAGATATTTTTATTTGATTACCTTTTAGTGTACACCAGTAGATTCAGCTCGAATAAACAATTTGGTATGTTTAATTATTGCTCTACGTCCACTGGTTACCGAGATATTAGCGAATTTCCTTTGGAAATAAGCTATTACCGTCGTTTTCATAGGAGCTGCCGTTTATATCTTTGTAGGGACACCTCTGCGATTACATAATTTTATATACAGTACACTCTCGTTCATCGGAACTAATGTGGCGGACGGCCGGTTCGGATGTAAAAAAATTCCGATGAAGCGGAGTCTATCGTGAGTCATCATTTCCGCTTGTACGGTGACCTATCGTGATTGTATTCACTTTTGTTTTTAAGATAACACAAGAGATTTTATGAAAATAAGGCACTCAAACTTTGAACATGGTAACAATGAACCTATAGGAATAAAAACAACGCACCAAATAAAGATGCAAAATCTTTATTCTCATATTCCATATTCATATTCTACCCATATTCTAGCAGTCAACTGACTTCCACGCAACACAGGTGCAGTCGCGATGCGAGACAGACTGAATGACAGTTTGAGTTTGGGAAGCGGTCGAAACGGATGTTCACTTCCGGCCCCCTTCCTCTTTCTATTTTTGTGTGAATATTCCACGGCCTCGTAAATCACATCGATGGGTACAGATTATGGAAAACGCCTGATGGCGTTTGATGCAAAATGTGATACTTCACTGTTGTGCGGATAGTACGAATGGAAATTGAGGGCGCTAAAACGGAAAAATTATTTATTTCGTAAGATAAAAAATTAATGATATCCAGATTTTCAGTTCCGATGAAGCGGAGTTCCGATGTCGCCGAGTCCGATGAACGAGAGTGTACTGTATTAAGTTGTGGCTTTTTATGTGTACTTTCTGGATACGAAGTGATTATTTGTCAGAAACACATTTTAAACTGCACAAATAACGATTTACTAAAAAATTTAACATGGGCTTATATGGGAAATAGAATTTTGAATTTTGAGTGTTTGTGAACACGATAACTAGTGCAAAAATCGTCTGATCATCATGAAATTTGGTACAGACATGTAAAGTTGGATTCTCTTGGATGAGATCGTTAACCAGTAAGATCGGCCCAACTTCAGTAGGGAAAGTGTGGGATTTTACCCCTCAAAAGTGGGGTTTTTCCACTTTTCACATAGATATTTTTATTTGATTACCTTTTAGTGTACACCATTAGATTCAGCTCGAATAAACAATTTGGTATGTTTAATTATTGCTCTACGTCCTCTGGTTACCGAGATATTAGCGAATTTCCTTTGAAAATAAGCTATTACCGTCGTTTTCATAGGAGCTGTCGTAAAGTTAGATTCTCTTGGATGAGTTCGTTAACCAGTAAGATCGGTATTGAAAAAATTGTCTGATCATCATGAAATTTGATATCACACACTTATGTAAAGACTCATAGTGTGTGTTTAAATGTGTTATGTACACTTATGTAAAGATTGCCATTGGAAATTCGCTAAGTACGCAGGTCTGCTGCGACGGGGGTATTTTATATTTAATCTCCTTTTCTGATAAACCAGAATTTTTTGCAAACCCAGACTCCGTTCGGTCTACATTAGCCCAGCTTCGCGAGACTCTACTGTATAACAGTTTCATGATTAATTAAGATTATTGTTTCTATACAACACTCAGATAAAAGTTTTAACGAATATTTCCCAATAGCTGCAAGAAGAGCAATCTCGTCCCGATCCCGTCCCAAACTATGGAGGGAAAATAAAAATTCCTGTCCCATTCCAAACCAAAAAAATATTCCCGTCCATACCTAGTTCTTAGTAATCCAAACATTTTGCTAATGGCAAAGGCCTTGAGCAAATAAACATTCAGATTAACGAGGTTTGCCTGTATCATTAAATCAAGAGTCTACTGAATATGAGTCTACATCTATATTCTACCTGACTCGCTGTCAGATGACTCAAACGTCGCCAGGAATGTGACATGGTCGGGCAGCGCTCTGTGAGGCGAGGGTCTCGGCTTGGCACGGTCAATGTGTTTCTTGGGGGACTCTGGCTTGACAGCTGGTTGCGTTTCTTCTGCCCCTTCCTCCTTCCTTGATCTCCGAGGCGACATCAGGCTTGATTTAAATGCTTCCGGTGAGTCTAAAAATAGCCATTCATGATAAGAAAGTTTCAATCCTACATATTAATACACACTTAAATTGCTACATTCTCATAACTACTGAACCAATCTTCATAAATTATGTGTCAAATTAAAGTGAATGGTGGGTAGATTTGCTTTAAATTCATAATCATATTAGAGTTACATCTCTCAAAGGTTTGGACCAATGCAATTCTTATGGGAGAGTAAAATTTAGTGGAAATTGCCAACTTTTAAATATTTAAATATTAGTTCGCTGTGACATGTGTATTTTGTTTGCATTACCTCTCTTTTGTCACACTAAATTTTACTGTAGCAGAGTTCATTTAGCTAGTTTAATTTAATTTTCAATATGTATGATACTGATTAATGGTTTAAATAACTGTGGTTACTATTATTATTGCAATTAATAAAAAAAAGTCTAGGTTGTAATTGATTTGGAACTTCAACCCAACTCAAAAACTCATCTTCCAGCATTACTTGTAGTTATGGAAGAAAAATAACTTCCTGTTTACACACAATACCCTAGCTAGTGACAGTTCAGAATCTGTCTTATCTAGTAATTTAGGATTGAGAGGAGGGTTTGGCATTCTGGGAAAATTTAAGACAATAAGTAGAAAAGTACAAAAAAATTCTTTAACATTTCTAACAACTAACTGATTAAATGATCGGGGAAAATGAAGCTGATCCTAAACAGATTTTTCTGTTGACCTTAACTTATTGAACCTCAGCAAATATACAAGATATAACACTCACCGTAAACCGTGACTGAGGACAGCAGCCCGTGGACTCGTTGTATTTCACTGAAAGTAGCGCGGCGTGTGGGGAAAGGAACGGTGCGCAGACGGGGGTCGGCTTTGTTCAACGGCGCACTCTTGCCTCCAAACAGCACACTACGGTTGAACGGCCCGACAGCGCGGTAGAAGATGAGGTGGCAAGCGGCCACATCCGCCGACCATGCACTAACAATGTCTTGTATATGCTGCATTAAAAAATTTAGATTTAGATAATTAGCAAGCAAACTTTGATGAGCTAATAAAATTTATAAAACTAGAACAGTCTGCTGTACCTGAGTGAGTGCTTGTTCGTTGTACCGGCGCAGGCTAGCGCCAGCACTCTTCGCGTGTTTGCCGGTGTTGTCCCGAGCACTCTGGCCACCGCCCTGCTTGGCTCGCACCGTGTAGCTGTGGAATGTCTTGTGCCGGATGGCTTCGGTTCCTGCCATAACAAAACAGTAGTCTACTTATTTATTAGTGGCTTATAGGGGCAAAAGCCCCTAACTATAATAATGTAGATCTTAGAGGATTACCAAGAAAATGTTTTACGAAGAAAGCTGTCAGAAGATTTTATTTTTATTGATGATATTTTAGAAATATAGTTTGCAAAGACTTTTATACTTTATTTGATACACCGACTATCTGTGGTGCGTATTTTAAGGTGAGTATGACTGAAGGGCGAGTGTGATGATTGTGATGGATCAGAATGAGGTGTAGCTTTGTTACTGACAAATAGCAGCTGTTTCATTAACCAGGGTTATTAATTAATAGCCCAATGACCAAAAGGCAGTCATCCGCTTTCAAAGCACTCTTTGTACAATCTTGAGACGCACACGTAATGAATTAGTTTTTTGTCTATTGTTCAAAACTATATTGGTTCTAAAAATGGGTTTTGTAATAAATTATAATCCTTGAGCTAAGACAAAAATTAACATAATGTAGAAAAGAGGCAGTGAGAAAAAAAACTGTGACGGATGCTCAGCACCCATTTCAGGATTAATACATGTTCAATAGATAGTGTTCAACATACACCATTATTTTTTCAACCATTTGATTATCTTCTTTGTCCATAAGTTGAAATAGTATTTTGCCTCCTATTTTATTTTTTAGGGTCACAAACAGGCCCGCGGTTTGTATGTGACGTGCTATGGGCCCAAGAGATGTTTGCGCAATACCCTTCCGCCCCTCACCCCTCCTCTCCCGAGGATATGAATCACCAAATAAAAAAGCCAATGCCATAGACCTTTTTTGACGATTTGAGACGCACATTGGCAACATAACAACAAAATGAAACAATGACAGAACTATTTTTATTGCATTCATTTTCGACCACTAATAATGCGGTTGCGCATTGTAAAAGTAAACAACTGTGCTTCCGCGCGTAGGGGCTGTGGGGGGGGGAGAGGGGGGGCGGCGTGGCAGGGGGAGATGGACCCGTGAAGTGGTGGGGATTAGTCGTTGGCACGCCGTTCGGGAGGACAGGTGTTCCTGCCATGTCGCCTTTCCGCACTTGTGTGCTAAACAGTACTGTATACTGCGACCTCTACTGATCGCAAAACATTTATCACTATTACTGTTAGGAGTACAAAGCCCCGTGGTAATGGCGTCAAAGTCAAAATCTGCTTGATAAATTGTAAAATATTTTCTTTGTCGCGCTCCCAACCAACCTAAGAAAGCCCTTGGGCTCTTGCGCCCCTTGGCCCTTGCACCCCCTGGGCCCGGGCCCACCAGGCCCATTTACAAAATCGGCCCTGGTCACAAAATTTTAACACACTCCCTTAAAATACAGTAACTTCACTCACTGTACAATTGTCGGCTCTCCTAATAGACACAAGCAACTTATTTTCGTAAAAACAAAGTAAGCTTTTTTAATCCATTTACATTTTATGGAGTATTTTCCCCGTCCTTTCTCATTTATTTTGAAAATTTTGGGCATGTTGCTGTTTTTCCTTGTCTTTGGTACAAACATCTAAACTCTATCGATCCTATCATTCTACAATTTGTAAAACACCAAAAATTTTATCTTGTGTAGTTTTTCAAAATACCAACACTATACGTTTGACTTAATATTAATTTCGTTTTCATTCAATTTGCTTAGTTTATTCTATTTTTAAAATCAAACTAAACACATTCTTTATGTCAACAAATAAATCTTTTCTTGAACCATAACTCATTGCTCATAGTCTCATGATCAAATTTTATTTTACTATTTATTTGCATACATACGCCGATTTATATTGTTTTCTTTAATTTAAATGTTAATGTAAAAATCAGCGGTAAATTTTTAATAATTTGTAAGATTATAGTAACACTCCTAGTGAATTTTGTAGTCATTCGACACGAAAAACAATTTTACTATAGTATTACCATTTTAGGTGATTAGTTTAATACAAGATCTCACTAGGGGGCCCGTGCAGCGCAATGCGCTGCATTTATCAAGAGTAGTTGGTGATCAAACCTTGCTCCATAGTAATTTGCCTAGTTACTTAGAATGAAAATTAAATTGTAGTGAAAATCTGATTACACCATATTGGTTGAGATTTGGTGGTTGTTCTTTTAGGTCCAAATTAGCTTAGATTACGTAATGGTTCTTATGCCTATTGCTTAAAAACTCCTTTAAAATTTAGAATAAATTCACATATGTGGGATATACCGGGTGTCCCAGATCACTCGTACGCCCCTTTTAAAATCTACAAAATTGATTATTCACAAAAACAAATTGTGCCACTAGAGGTAAACCGGTTGTGCTCTATCCATTTATGATAATCTCAATTTACAGGGTGTACCAGAAGTAACCTACCCAGACCGTAAGTCCTTAATTTTAAATGCAAACCCCCACTTTTTATGGTATTTTTGGGTTCTAGACTCAATTTTACGACTACTTTACAATTTAATGTGTATCCCTAATCCTAACGTTTTGAGAAATAATGGAGGTCGAAGTTTCATTTTTTCCCATAAGAATAACATGGGGCTAAATTTCATATCCATTATCTCTGCAAATTTCCCGTTAAACTAAAGGGGCATAGCATAAATACCCCCGTCGCAGCAGACCTGCGTACTCAGCGAATTTCCAATGGAATTTTGGTTTATTTTATTTATGAGCATGTGATTTTATTTGGTTTACAGTTTTATGTGGTCAAAATTAATATTACTAATTTGGAAATTCGCTGAGTACGCAGGTCTGCTGCGACGGGGAGTATTTATTTTCCCCGTAAACCCCATAGGAGTGAGTACGTAGGTTTGCCGCCAAATGGGTTTTCTAAGCAAATACAAGTTAAACGCTTCCGAATGAAAGTACTTACCAAATTTTATCAAGATATGTCAATAAATAAGCAAGATAGAAGGTTTTCTTGATTTCCCATAAGAATAACATGGAAAATATAGTTTTTGGATTTTCTCCATAACCTTTTAAGCTAGCTAAAAAATTCAAAATACTAGATTGTTTGTTTTTTTAAGCTCTTTTAAATGGTTTAAGTTAAAATTGTTGAATTTATACATAAAAGTAAAAAAAGCCAAAACCCCCTTTTGAAACCCCATAAAACCCCGTTCCCATTATCCGATCATTCTGGTTCGCGAACTCAATCTAGTAGATGCTGGCTTACACCCCTGTACCAAATTTCATCAAAATTAGAGGTTCCGTTCAAAAGTTATCGTGTTCACGGACACGAACACGATATATATATATATATATCTGTATGTGTCCATGAACACGATAACTTTTATATATATATATATATATATATATATATATATATATATATATATATATATATATATATATACACATATATATATATACATATATATATCAATTTGAACGAATGGTGTTTTTGGCTTCTAGGGACCTCAAAACGAAAAAGTATCATGGTCCCGAGCTTAGGTCTTACCGTGACTACTACCGTAATAGCGTATTCCCTATAGGGAAATTCGCTAAAATGCTTTAGCTTCTTCAATTTTAAACACTTTAACATCATAAATTATTAGTTTTGTCATAAATTATTTTATTTTTGCATGAATTTGTCAATATGGTAGAAATTATTTAAAATGTGTGAAAAATTAAAATTAATTACATGAAAAACGTTATTTTTTAATAAAATACTATCTAAAATATGGTTATAAGATATTTTTATGCTTGGACAGTTATGTTAAAAGTAAAACTTTCAGTGTTAATGGATATGACAATTTGCTCCATGTTATTCTTATGGGAAAAAAATCAAATTTTGACCTCCATTATCTCCCAAACCGTTATGATTAGGGATACACATTAAATTGTAAAGAAGTCTTAAAATTATGTCTAGAATCCAAAAATACCATAAAAAGTAGGGGTTCGTATTTTAAATTAATGACTTCCGGTCTGGGTAGGTTTATTGCGGAACGGGAGTTATTGCGATTTTATCCATGGAAAACATTGATTTTGCATTAAAATCAATGCAAATTAAGGCCATTTTAACAGAAAAATCAATGTTTTTCATGGATAATATCACAATAACTCCATTATTTGTTGTCATATCCTTACAAACTTGGTACTATTGGTTAAATAACTTAATTTGTCAACTTTTTTGTGTCATGTAAAATTTTTATAAAATTTACCGATTTTGAGATATTTCAGTTTGAATAATTAAAATGGCCGCCATTTTGAAAATATACAGTGGAAAAAAATTAACTTTTTTCTTGAAAATTTACATTGATATGATAAAGATCAGGGGTGGACTGACACTTTGAAAAGGGCGGTGGAATGGGTATCGGCGGGGCGCTATATATATACATGTATGGCATTCATATTATAATGTATATAATAAAGAAAAAAGAACATTTATTATACATCTTTCGACTATCATGTCATTTTCTAGCAATTAAAATTGTAACCTTACAATATTAAAGAGCTTATAGTTTTATTACTTGAAAATGACTTAGTTAAAACATGTGACAAAAATTCAAAACAAAAAAATATTATATTATGTAATGTATTATATAATGTATATATAATACAAAAAATATTTTGTATTATATATACATTATATAATACAAAAAAAAAAATTTATATGGGTACTTTGGTCTTTATTTCTAATGATTAAAATAACAGAATCCCTAAAAAATGAAACAGTTTACAATGTATCTACAGAAGTATATTACTGTAGTTTGTAAAATACAGTAAATCAAACAAGTGTTAAAACAGTAACTTCTTAATTTTCAATAACTGTTATAAACTGATATTAATAATAAAACTAATGAAAGTAAAAAGAACTTTACAATAAGCATTTGAAGGCTTTGTAGGCAAGTATTAAACTTGAAAGCTGTAGTTTTTTATCTTTATCAAAACCAACACATTTTATTTACACTAGTAAACGTGTTGCTCGAAATCGAGCAATTTATTTTAATACAATACAAATGTTACTTTTATCTCTAAATCATTTACAACCGACCAATCCAATATGTGAATATCTGCAATCACCAAAACTACACGTATTTACAGCTGATTATTAACAGATGTTTAAAATGATTTATTCAATCCCAATCCTATACTATAATACGAGGAATGTCTGAAGGGATGTGTGTTCCACGATCTCGAAGTCTAGCTGTTAGATTTTGCTTAAACTTTGCATTTAAGAGTGTTTCGGCCCAAAAATAAGTTTAGAATCAGTCTCAATCCCAGGAAAAATCAAATTTGATCTAAATTTAAGTTTAAAAATCGTAATTTTTAACATTGGTCTTATGGGTTGCTATTTTGGTAACGAAATAACAACTAAATGTAAACAAAAATAAAGGAACATTAATGATAAGCAGACTTTTTCAAACAGCTGTTAACTGTGAAGAGGTATAGTTGGTTGTTGGTGGAAAATCACTTACGTCTTTAGAAATATCTTCATTTATCAATTTGACATACATCAAACAGTATTTTAATAGCAAAGATCTTTTATTAAATAGGCCTAATATTGAAACTAATTTTATTTCTTTCAGTACTTGTAAAAATAAAAAATCAACCATCTCCAGAAATTTCTTGTGATTTGAACACACTAACAGAAATAGAAGAAACCAAATTTTTAGGTGTTGTATTTGACAAGAATTTAAGTTTTAATGGACATATAAATTTCATAAGCAAAAAGATTGGATCTGGAATTTATGCTTTAAAAAGAATATTAAATGGTATATTTCTCTCTTATTCAATCTCACATTGTCTATGGAATAACATGTTATGGATCCACATCTCATCAAAATTTAAACAAAATTCTTATACTACAGAAGAAAGCTTTGAGAATAATGCTAAATTTAAAATATACAGAATCAGTGAAGAAATATTTTGCCGAGATGGAAATTTTGACTGTATTTGGATTGTACATTTTTGAGACAATTAAATACAAAAGAACACTACCTAATAACAAATTAATACTGTAAATCATAATCATTACACAAGAAATCATAAGTATTCTACGGCGAATCACCATAATTTAAATTTCTATAATAAAATTCCAAGTTACATAGGTTTAAAATTCATCAAAAATTTACCAATCCATATAAAAATAGAACAAAATAATAAGAGTTTTTACAGAAAGCTGAAAGAATATCTTATTTCAAAATCACTTTATTCCTTAGAAGGGTATTTTAGAAAAGAAGATTAAATTATGAAAGTGAAATGAAGCAAGAAGAATTAACTGAATGTGAAATTCCTATACTGTAGTGTTTTGCGTTAGATTATTTAATGTAGGCCTATGTTACACCTTAAAAGACATACGATTGTATGTAGGTGTCTCAAATAAATAAATAAAAATATTAAAATTGAATCAAAACCAACGAGCAAGGCTCGGTTAACCTGGTACTGTTATTTAAATGGGAAATTTTGAGATTTCAATGGTGGATAGTGCCTTTATTTTCCGTCAGATTCTCATCAGTTTTTGGCAGAAACAACTACAGACCAAGTCCTATCCAACGACACCAAAAACTTGAAAATCGGTTGAAAATTGTAGGAGGAGTTCTTAAGACAAAAAAACCCTTAGGTATTAAATAAGTATAGATTACTGTTGTTTTTATTGCTGCCCATAAAAGTTAAGTCAACACCAATAGTTTATATGTCAAGAAGTCTTCGTAATTGTTCGCTCTTCTCACTCAGCTTGTTGATTATATAATAACTATTGATCTTGACAAGAATATCTCCCTCCATGTTCATGAGAAATAAGGTCTTAAAGTGTTCATCATTGAGTCATGAACGGAGCCTTGTTTTGATATACAGGGTGTCCAGCTTCAACTGTCCAAAACTTTTTCATGTTGTTCAGCAAGCCAAAAGGAACAAAAAAGTTCATATAAACATATGTTCTAAAATGCTTCGTTAACCCGCTAGCCGCCATTTTGTTTTTTACACTTAATAATTTTTATTTCTGTAACGGATAAATGGATTGGTTTCATATTTGGCATGGACCTTAACTACAACCATGTTTATAAAAATAAAAATAAAATATATTTTATTCTGGTGTGTATTTTTAAAATGGCCTCCATTTTAAATTTTCAAACTCAAATATTTCAAAAACGGTAAATTGTAGAAATAATTTACAGAAGACAAAGAAGTTGACAAATTAAATTTTCTAATCAATGGAGCCAAGATTTGTAAAGATCTTAAAATAAATAACAGAATTATTGCAGAAAAAAGCTGATTCTGCATGATGGTTAATGCAAATATAGGTTATTTTAATAGAAAAATCTCAATAACTCTGATATTTGTTTTCAGATATTTAAAATCTTGGTCTCATTAATTAGATAATTTAATTTGTCAACTTTTTTGTCTCCTGTAAAATTTTTCTAAAATTTACCGTTTTTGAGATATTTGAGTTTGAACATTAAAAATGGCTGCCATTTTTACTTTCTCCCCCTATACCATAGTATATGGAGAAAGTATTGTTTTCGTCAAAATTTTCGAATTTGAGTTGTTGGTGGATTTATCCATTTTGGTTCCCCCTGAGTCCAAAAAAGTGGTTTTCGGAGTGATGTCTGTGTGTGTGTGTGTGTGTGTGTGTGTGTGTGTGTGTGTGTGTGTGTGTGTGTGTGTGTGTGTGTGTGTGTGTGTGTGTGTGTGTGTGTGTGTGTGTGTGTGTGTGTGTGTGTGTGTGTGTGTGTGTGTGTGTGTGTGTGTGTGTGTGTGTGTGTGTGTGTGTGTGTGTGTGTGTGTGTGTGTGTGTGTGTGTGTGTGTGTGTGTGTGTGTGTGTGTGTGTGTGTGTGTGTGTGTGTGTGTGTGTGTGTGTGTGTGTGTGTGTGTGTGTGTGTGTGTGTGTGTGTGTGTGTGTGTGTGTGTGTGTGTGTGTGTGTGTGTGTGTGAGTGTGAGTGTGAGTGTGAGTGTGTGTGTGTGTGTGTGTGTGTGTGTGTGTGTGTGTGTGTGTGTGTGTGTGTGTGTGTGTGTGTGTGTGTGTGTGTGTGTGTGTGTGTGTGTGTGTGTGTGTGTGTGTGTGTGTGTGTGTGTGTGTGTGTGTGTGTGTGTGTGTGTGTGTGTGTGTGTGTGTGTGTGTGTGTGTGTGTGTGTGTGTGTGTGTGTGTGTGTGTGTGTGTGTGTGTGTGTGTGTGTGTGTGTGTGTGTGTGTGTGTGTGTGTGTGTGTGTGTGTGTGTGTGTGTGTGTGTGTGTGTGTGTGTGTGTGTGTGTGTGTGTGTGTGTGTGTGTGTGTGTGTGTGTGTGTGTGTGTGTGTGTGTGTGTGTGTGTGTGTGTGTGTGTGTGTGTGTGTGTGTGTGTGTGTGTGTGTGTGTGTGTGTGTGTGTGTGTGTGTGTGTGTGTGTGTGTGTGTGTGTGTGTGTGTGTGTGTGTGTGTGTGTGTGTGTGTGTGTGTGTGTGTGTGTGTGTGTGTGTGTGTGTGTGTGTGTGTGTGTGTGTGTGTGTGTGTGTGTGTGTGTGTGTGTGTGTGTGTGTGTGTGTGTGTGTGTGTGTGTGTGTGTGTGTGTGTGTGTGTGTGTGTGTGTGTGTGTGTGTGTGTGTGTGTGTGTGTGTGTGTGTGTGTGTGTGTGTGTGTGTGTGTGTGTGTGTGTGTGTGTGTGTGTGTGTGTGTGTGTGTGTGTGTGTGTGTGTGTGTGTGTGTGTGTGTGTGTGTGTGTGTGTGTGTGTGTGTGTGTGTGTGTGTGTGTGTGTGTGTGTGTGTGTGTGTGTGTGTGTGTGTGTGTGTGTGTGTGTGTGTGTGTGTGTGTGTGTGTGTGTGTGTGTGTGGATGTACAGAGCTAGCTAGAGAATGCCCCAATGGTCCGATTTTGGTGAAATTTGGTACGTAGGTCCAAACCCACGATAATTCCAGGCGTTTTTTTCATTTTTTTGAATTTTTGATTTTTAAGGGTAGTTTACCCCCAAAAACCCTCAAAAATCGTCAAAAATCAAAATTTCTCAAAAACGGCTCTAACGATTTTGATTAAAATTTTGTGGTTTATTAAGCTTATAATGGTGAATAAAATGACACCACCCGCATCTCCGAGAAAATGCGCGTTCAAAAGTTATGGAGTAAAAAGTGTTTCAAAGATCAATTTTTTGAATTTTCAAAATAGCTATTGTCTTGAAATAAATTTTACTTATCACCATTAAATCAAGCTCAAAAAACTAAATAATCCAGTATTTTAAATTATTGCTCTACGTCAAGTGGTTGCGGAGAAAATTCAATTTTTCGTTTAGCGGTAAACGCAGTACGTTGTTAAAAGTCACAGACGCGCGTAGGGTTAAAGGAGCGCTGCTCAGCTGGTAGCTATCCGACTGAGTCATCAAGACATTAATGTTTGGAGCTTTTAACACCTTTTTTATATTGTTGGGAGAAAGTATGTGTCAGTTAACTGATACCGTTTATTAAAATACACACTGGAAAAAAAAAATTTTTCTTTTAATAAACATTGTTGTAGTTAAGGTCCATGCCAAATATGAAACCAATCCATTTATCCGTTACAGAAATAAAAATTATTAAGTGTAAAAAACAAAATGGCGGCTAGCGGGTTAACGAAGCATTTTAGGACAAATATTTATATGATTTTTTTTTTGGCTTACTGAACAACATGGAAAAGTTTCGGACAGTTGAAGCTGGACACCCTGTATATTAATTCTGAAAAGACCCATTTACATGACTCTTGGATAACTGGTAATGTCAAGAGATATACTTAAAGACTTTAAAAAGGTTCGTGTACAGTCTTGAATACAAAAATATTTTGTTTTGCTGAAAACCTTTCATTCATACAATTGACAGCTCGATCTATAACACAGTTAAAACGGTTACTTCAAATCGTCGATTGCTGTCCTCAATTACGTCTCCTGATGAAGTTTCCCCCGGCATTTTCTTCTTCGTCCTACTCCTCACCCCAGGAAGTTTTGTTTCTATGATGATTTCTTCCATATTTGGAACTGTGCCCTACAAGTGTTCGATTGTGTTCGTTATTTCAGTGACGAAAGACTTCTGCAGCTTTAAAGACATAGGCAAACTTGGACCTAGCACCTTTTAAATCCTAAAGGCGACTTTTTTCCTAAGTGCAGCTTACTAGCCTCCTTGCTTGAGCATAGTCAAGATCCTTGGTCTGCAGGTAATCTGAAAGTGGAGTGGTGTGCTGAAAAATCATCAGGAAAGTCATTGCAACAAGGATTGCCTGGAAACTGCGTAGTTTCTGCAAAATGCAAATACAGCATCGTTCCTAACCTGTTAAAATTGTCGATTTATAAAAATAATTGATTAAAAGAATCGTTTTAATACGTGTATTTATATTCAAAATGTTACATATTCCAGAGTAAATATAAATATACACTTTGTGAAATGTTAAAAAGAAATCATCCCCCTGAGAGAGACCTTTACTTGTACAGAGACCTTTACTTGTACTACGTCGCAATGGTCCCGCCCAGGCTGACAGCTGTTTCGCCGCACAGGCTAGCCAACAATGTCAAGTTATTGCTACACGAAAGAGTTCCCAATAGTTCGAGCAATTTATAAAATTTGAACATTCTCAAGAGAAAATAAAATTCCCAATAGAATTCTCAATAGTTGGAGCAATTTATAAAATTTGAAAATTAAATTTATATGAAAATAAACGTATTGTATTCAAGTCATGAAGTGCAAACACAAATTAATCGTTTTAGGAAAAATAAAAATTCAAAAATATTGTACAGTACTTTTCAAAAATATTTTAAAATTCCTTATAATGAAAAACATTTTGTCCTAGGGGCGCCGAGGCGCCTTGATGGGGAGGGCGCACCGGGAATTTTCCCGGTGTCCCGGCGGCTCAGTCCACCCCTGATAAAGATTCATACCAAATATGAACTAAATACAACCATCCGTTACGGAAATAAAAATTATTATGTGAAAAAATCAAAATGGTGGCTGTGTGAGTAACTAAAGACTTCCGGACAATTTAAATATGATATTTTGACTTGTCTTTGGTCCAGGAATAATACCTGAAAAGGTCGGTAGAGAGTTCAGAGACACCCTGTATATATATATATATATATATATATATATATATATATATATATATATATATATATATATATATGTATATATATATATATATATATATATATATATATATATATATGTTGTATTGTACTTTAAATCAAATCTATATTACAATAGAGCTTTTAAAAATGATTCATTTTAACTACACCAGAAGAAATAATTGTAATGAGGAGAGTACAGATAGCAGATAGACAATAGACAATATACTTTATTGACATATTCTTTGAGAACAGTAGAATGTTTCAGATTACATTGACATATAATTTATTTAGTAAAAATTCTTTTTCTGTGTAGAAGGGCCTGTCCTGTAACTATACTGTCAGGGTTTTCTTTAGTTTGTTGACTGGTTCTTTCTTGAGGTTGTCTGGAAGATGGTTGTAGAACAGCGCTCCTCTGTAGGATGACTTCTTTTCATACAGGCTGAGTCGGTGTATTGGAAGGGTGGAGTTCAAGGCATGTCTTGTGTAATGGAGGTGTAAGTCTTCATTTCTTGTTTGATGTGTGAGTACAGCATGTAGCATTGCCTCGCGTATATAGAGGGACATTACCGTGAGTATTTTTTTTTTAGTTCTTTAAATTTATCTCGACAGCTTTCTTGCATTTTGAGTCCTGTCATGCATCTCAATGCTCTTTTTTGATGCACTAATACTCTCTCCAAGTTAGTGTTGGTGCTTCCTCCCCATATCACTATGCCATATACAGGGTGTTTCAGAACTCCCTACCAATATTTTAGGGCATTGTTCCTGGGTTCAAAACATATCTAAATATCATATTTAAATTGTCCGGAAGTCTTAAGTTACTCACACAGCCGCCATTTTGTTTTTTACACATAATAATTTTTATTTCCGTAACGGATGGTTGTATTCAGATCGTATTTGGTATAAATCTTTATCATACCAATGTACATTCCCAAGAAAAAAATTAATTTTTTCCATTGTATATTTTCAAAATGGCGGCCATTTTAAATTTTCAAACTCAAATATCTCAAAATCGGTAAATTTTATAAAAATTTTACAGGACACAAAAAAGTTGCCAAATTAAATTACCTAACCAATGGTACCAAGTTTGTAAGGATCTGACAACAAATAACGGAGTTATTGCGATTTATCTTCATAAAAACGTGAATTTTGCATTGAATTTAATGCAAATAAGGCCATTTTAACAGCAAAATCAATGTTTTTATGAAGAAAAATCGCAATAACTCCGTTATTTGTTGTCAGATCCTTACAAACTTGGTACCATTGGTTAGGTAATTTAATTTGGCAACTTTTTTGTGTCCTGTAAAATTTTTATAAAATTTACCGATTTTGAGATATTTGAGTTTGAAAATTTAAAATGGCCGCCATTTTGAAAATATACAATGGAAAAAATTAATTTTTTTCTTGGGAATGTACATTGGTATGATAAAGATTTATACCAAATATGATCTGAATACAACCATCCGTTACGGAAATAAAAATTATTATGTGTAAAAAACAAAATGGCGGCTGTGTGAGTAAGTAACTTAAGACTTCCGGACAATTTAAATATGATATTTAGATATGTTTTGAACCCAGGAACAATGCCCTAAAATATTGGTAGGGAGTTCTGAAACACCCTGTAGAAGGTGGCTCTCGAAAAGTGAGTGATAGGCAGTTTTTGCAGTGTTTAGATCACTTATGTGCATCATCCTCCTGATGACATGGATACCAAAGCAGAGTTTCTTGCAAAGAGTTGTTAAATGTTGCTGCCATGTGAGTTTTTCATCCATAATGACACCGAGATACTTTGTGCTGCATTCGGCTTGTATGCCTTGTAAAGTTAAATTTGCATCTTTGTTTTTTTGTGGTGTAGTTAATTTGCAAGTTTTACTTTCGTTCAGTGCTAGTTCATTGTTGTTGCAATATTCTTTAGTTTTATTGAAACTTGTGTTTGCATGTAATCTCAGTGTGTCTTTTGATTTGCTTGAAATGGTAATAACTGTGTCGTCTGCATACATGGTTGTTTTGCAAGAATGTCCAAGTTGCAAGATGTCTTGAAAGTTGCCAGGCATGCAGAACCTGCCCGTGAATGTCCATTGGAAGGGAAATTCAAACGAGTCAAATAAATAAATACCACTTTATTGTCACAAAACATCTCATAATCCCTGCGGAGCTGGTGAAACAGGTGACATTGTCGTACTAAAATAGCGAATATATTTGTGTAGCTAGATTCTTACCTTTGAATATGGCTGCAGCCATATGACCACCCCCCAACATGATGATCATCCATTGGTTCTGGCTCGGAAGCTGCTGCGTCAATGACACCAGCTGATCTTCTGTCGGCAGCTCTGTCTGTAAATGAAAACTGTTATAGGTCACCAGGTAGGCATTCAGATGGTTGAATGATCTTCAAGTAGGCCCAAAGTATTGACTATGTACACTAACGTGAATAGACCTCTCATCCAATGCATTTATTTTGAGGCAAAAATTTGGAAGTTCTGTGTACGCCGCACCAGAGTCGCTGCCATCGATCTTGTTATTATTCAGCTGAATTTACAGTGCTGCAAACACACTTTACCAAAACATAAACATAACTTTCAGTTATAAAATGTTTCATCCTTAGTTGAGAAGAATGGTAATACTGATTTATCTATCATATGTTACCTGTACTTCCATGTACGCCGCACGAGATCGCACCACCGTCAATATGCTTCACACACGCCTATGCTATGAGAAGTCTACTCACGTTAGTGTACATAGTCAATGCCTAAAGCTTTGTTTACATCATCTATATGAATAGGCACGGTTCATTTCCTCCTTTTTTTCTTCTTCATTTGAATTTTCACCGTTATTCCATAGTTAAAGGTGGGTTAAAAATTCAAAATACTAAATTGTTAGTTTTTAAAGCTCTTTTAAGTGGCTATAGTTGAAATTGTTAAATTTTAAAAGGTTTAGTCAATAAATGCCAAATTTTGACCCATTCATATCGGCTGATCACTACAGTTTTCGAACTTACCCTGATAAATGCTGAAATATGCCTCTGTACCATATTTCATCGGAATGGGAGGTTCCATTCGAGAGTTATCATTTTAACGAACGCATTTATATAGAATAAACCATTATATGTATGCATTTATAAAAATTTGAACGAACATTGTTTTTGAATTCTAGGGATCTCAAAACAAAAAAGTATCATGGTCCCAGGCTTAGGTCTTGCAGTGACTACTGCTGTAATAGTGTATTCAATATAAGGAAATTCACAGAAACTGCAAAAATAATTAAATAGGTACTTGATTTCTGCTCCATTTACCTTTCTATTATGCACCAGGTAATGATATAGGGAGAGCAGTTTCCCATCTTGGTTCTCAAACAGCAGACGAGCCCGTCGAGTGACCAAATGACTGACTCTTTCGTCCGTTAGGTCTTCTGTCTCTGTTACTGAACTGAGCTCTTTGTCAGAATCTGTCTCAGACCCTGAGATGCTCGATACCTCATCCATCTCTAAATAGTAACATATTTTTAAAGCACTGCAGATATAAGACAAAATACAAGATGTGGTGGCAATAAAAGTTTATTATATTGATAAGTTATTATGCCTCATGTTGAATTTCTCGTAAATTTTTTATGGAATATTTTACTGTCAATTTATCTGCACTATTGCTTTTCGTTCTCTTATGTATTTGCTTCTTATCGCTTTAAAATAACACAGTACGGTAATTATTAGCCATTCAGTTATTTTGTTTCAAATGATGGATAAAGTTGCGTTTAACTACAGTAACAACAGTAGGCTATGTGTTTAAATTATTTATTGTTATTACAGAAATTGTATGAAAATAGTCTGATGAAAATTTAAACAATTGAGTCCCCCTTCACCCTTTAATATTATCATTTATTGTTATATTTACCATGTGTACTACAGTTTACAATACATTTCTGGGAGGTATTGCCAACAAAGCATTAACTCCCATCGGACAGTTTTTGTGCAATCTACTACAGTATGTCATTGCACTAGCTGATATTTAAGTATTAACCTACATCAAGAGAGTTTTTATAATGATGGATTTTTTGCACAATTTTTTAGTGAATTTGCTTCAAAATTTCCAGGAAAAAGTAAGAAACGCCTTCTTTATTAACAACACTAGCCTACTTTGGTAATACACATTACACATTTGTTAAATATTCCAAAAATGCACATACTGTTTAGGCATATTCATGCACATTCATGATTTTATTCAATATATGAAAGTATACACTAAATGATTTTATTCAGTGATTCAATTCTGTATTGAGTGGAATCAATACAAAGAGTTAATTAGGGCAGATGTGTTTAAAACTACACACCAAAATAACAAACAGGGCCCAGGGACGTAACTAGCGATTTTAGTGACCGGGGCAGGAACTTGGTTTGGCGCCGAAATAGAGAGATGGCCGGAGTTCGCACGGTGCCACACCATAAGCCACAATTTTACTTTGAGCAAGATATATCAATGTATAGCAATGTTTATTGTTTACAGCTTAATTGTTAGATATATATCAATGTAACAAAATTGTTGTTAGACTAACAATAAAAAGTCCCTAAAAAAGTACATAAACTATTCAAATATTAACATGGGTAATAAACTAAAATATTAACTAGGTATAACTATAGGCCTACAACACAAATACAATGAAATCCGGCATATGTGAAAATGGGGGCCACGTTAGCGAGTCATTCTGATTCGACTCCTCGACCACATCTGAAACTTTGAACTTGCTGCATTTTACCAGTTTTGACCTTTCTGTTTAAGGTTTGCATTTGATTTAGGCCTATTATTAACTAAAAAACTAAAATAGTATTTATTTTCTAATATTTAAATTTGATAATTTAAACAATACCGTTGTAATAAATTAATGATTGGTTTTATAAATAGAAGTGTTTAATAAGTAGTTTCACGAACATAATTGGTTTTAAATTAACAAATCTTAAATTAATTATATTAATTAAATCAATAATGGCTTATGTTAAATATTTGTGAGTTTCATTTTACACACCTGAACATCTAGAGAAATTGATTATAAAACTTGAAAAATCTGCTTAAGCTTAGTGAAACATAATCTATTAGTTACAACTTGATCTTACGAGTTTTCTTAGCCGCAAAAGTGTCCGGTATGTCCTTAAGGCTCCAGTCTACCTCTGGCACGCCACCCAAATGCAAGTTTTTTTTTTTTATAATCATGTTATCTTCTGCTAGAGCCTAGAGCTATAAATAAGTTGTCACATTAGAGAAGAATAACGGTACTAAATTTACTTTGGTAATTATATCATCAAAAGAAATAGAATACTTCAGTTAAAAACCAAAAAAAACACATGATTTAAGACAGTTATAGCTGAAACTAGAAAATTTTTTGAAAATGTATAAAACCAGAGAAGACGAGATCCGTCTCTTTAATTTTAGAAAAAGTGAAGAGCCAATCTCTATCTTAATTGGTTAATTTTAAAACACGATTCCTGCAAACACTGGAGAAAAAGGTATAATTTTAGACATTTATAACTGAATTTAGAAATTTTTTTAAAAATTCTAAAACCAGAGAAGACGAGATCCGTCTTTCTACTTTTAGAAACAAAACAAGAGTCAATCTCTATCTTAATTGGTTAATTTGAAAACATTATTCTCGTAAACCTCTGCAACAATAAAACTCGCCTAACGCTATGGCCGCGGCCGAGAGGTGGCATTCGGGCTGAGGTAGACCGGAGCCTACAAGCTTGATCAGTAACTGATCTTATCAGCTGCGCCCCTCTCTCCCGATCGGGTGCCGATTGTGTGCCCCTGCGCCCCCTAAAACCCTGCGCCCGGGGCACGTGCCCCGCCCACCCCCCCCCCCCTCCTAGTTACGTCACTGAAAGGGCCGCCCCGAGGGCAAGGCGACTGGGGCGGCTGCAAGACAACATTATTGTCGGT